>JACJUM010005602.1:14897104-14911540 GCA_020976665.1 Heortia vitessoides | reverse complement strand
ACTAGCGTGTCGTCAACCCTGTGAACTGAACATACAATGTCACATTTACCCAGGAAATTCCCTGCCTCTCTCACCCTTCAAACCGGAACACAGTAATGCGAACACTCCTATTTGACGGTAGAAATAGAAGAGAGTGAGGTACCAACGCAGACGACCTTTTTTAGTGGTCTACCTCATGTTAGGTCTTGGTTGAATTGTTAGTGTGTCATAACCTACTCGAGCTGTGAGATCATCAATACTGTCTATGAAGTGTTTACGATAGCGTTTTCATTTCAGAGCGGCCAACTTCAACAATGCGATTCATAGAGCAGACTAGTTAAATACTTAATAATTCCACTTCTGTAAAAGCTAGCAAAGATACGGCACCTACCTATCTAAAACTAATCTACGAGTGCCTCCCAGAGTGCATTAGTTTATCTTTTTAACTAATTTGCGCTCGCCATTTCGCCCGCGCGTGTTGTATTGTTAAATTAACTTGATGCTAGTTGTGGTCGTTTTGAAACGTTTCGCATAGTTAATGCTTGAAGAGCACCGTGTCTTTATTATTTCTAGTAAGGGTATATAATAATTTTCATTTGACTATTGTTGATTAAACCATATTTGTTTTTGTTATAAGCCCATATAAGAGCAAGCGAATATTTCACACATTGAATATGTGATACATAAATATAATACATAAAAATACAGATTCTTTTATTTTATTTCTATTTTATATTGGCGTGTGGTACCGGTAGAATAGAAAAGAATCTCTTATTTAATTAGGTGTCATAGGATGCACCTGAAGCAGTGTAACTCAAATGCAACAGGGTGGGGATGGGCAGCAGCATTCCTGTTGCGCAGCTACGCTCTGCGATTGCCACCACGCTTGGCCAGCGCGGAAATTATGGGCAAATCCCCCCTTTCTTGGGAAGGTTTATGTCCAGCAGAGGACGTTTTTGGCTGCTATGATGATAATGGCGTATATTGAACGGGCAGTCCAATTAAACATAAATATTCATGTCATAAATATTTATGGGTAGAAATTGACCCCACGACTTTTGGATAAAAAGATAAGAAAACAATAAAATGCACACTCAAGTTAGTCAAACTATCGATTGATGTAAAAATAAACGGGCAATGGTTAAATAATTTACTATGTCTACATAGAAGGCTCATAAGAAAAGTTCTACTCATTTAAGATTTGGACCCTACAGTGGCAAGGGTCCTATTCAAAGAGTTGCCTACCAATTATGCTACTCCTCATTTTAGTAGTGTTATTAGTTTTTAATTTAGTGAATAAATTATTTTTTTTTACTAAATATAGGGAGACAGATCTTGCTATAATAATAATGTTTGTTCGTTTACCTTACTTCGACTTATTGATGCTGCTACGCACCACTGCTCACTGTATGTGCTAGATCTTGAAGTCTGTCAGAGCCGATATTACTACGTAACATTTTTTTTTATTACTTACCCGTAATAGTAAGCGTCACAGTAGCCTTCAAAAAGTCGAATTATTACAAATAAATTACTAGCGCGCTGCCAACCTTGTGACTTGAAGATATGTCGAATTACCCAGAACTTTTACTGCCTCTTTCACTCTTCAAACCAAACCACAGCAATGCGAACACTGTTATTTGACGGTTGAAAGAGGTCAGAGTGAGGTACCAATGCAGAGAACGTTTGTATGAGATCTACCTCATGTAGGTACTATAGAAACCAGAGATCATAGAGATGCTAGTAGTATTCGTATGATGTGTTATCATCTGAAACGACGGCTCTGGAGAGCGCCCTTAATGCCAGACCATGGCTGAAGTAGCCGTCCTTGGAGACAATCATTATTGTTCACAAAAAAGTAGGACTAGATAAGCATTGCCACAAGTTCAGGGACTTTGCGCGTTCGCAGGCGCAGTGTACTCTTCTATGAATGCGTGTGTTGTTTGTCGAATGTTTTTTTTTTTGCTTTTCGCTATATTCGGTATCTAGTTTATAAATCTATATTATTTTTCTATAAATTCAGACTGTTTGATATCCTAATCGCTTGAAATATAATGCAAGACAACGTCTGTCGGATCTGCTAGTAGATATATAAAATAGTTACGTTACTAACAAAATTGAATAACGGATTGAATAGAAAGCTGTCCATCCTAGTTAGCTATCGAACAGAACAATAACAATTTTTAGATTCGCCAGGAATACTATTAAATGAAATTTCAGAACACCCTTGTATACGCTCAGCCATGAAATTCCCGCTTTGTTGCTTCTTTCTCATACAGTTGTCATTTCAGTGCAGTGGTTCGCGTCACTCATTTTTTATACAAGTTTCTTACAATATACGTAGATAGGCAAACTAAACTCTTTAAAGGAGCGATAATGTAATACTTGACAGGTAGTATTTTAAAGTCCACAATTCTGCTATAAGCGTCCAACATACAAGATGTATCATTTGTCGCAATAAAATATTCGAAGTATTGTGTTTGTTACTTTGAAATATTGTTTTATTGTTATATAAATCTAAATAATTAATCTTAGACTAATATGAAAAAATATTGCACCTCAAAAAAGACACAAACAACACAATTTTTATTTTGACTTTGTAGAACTTAATCTGGTTTATATATTAATGTATATATATCACGGGTATCGCTAGCACACTGCTAACCTTGTGACTTGAAAATATTATGTCATATTACCAAGTAATTTCACTGCTTCTATCACGTCTCAAATCAGAATTCAATACTACTATTTGGCGGTAGAAATAGGTAAAAGTGAGGTACCAATGCAAACGACCTTATTTATGAGTTCTACCTCATATATAATAATAATAAAGGAGACGTTTGTTTTCCAAAACGCCAATATTAACAGGAATCAACTCCAACACTAGAAAATAGACCTGAAACTCTAATGCATTCCGTGAAAACTATTCCACCGAAAACTGCGCATCTAGTTTGAAAGATAAACTAATGTACTTTGAAACCAGAATTAACTGCAGATAGCGAGCTCGTTAGCGCACAAAATTGGTTCAAGTGAACAGAACATTTGAGGGCGCTAGCTAAATTCATTGCAATTAGGTAACTATTCTTCACCTCAATACTGGATTCCAAAACGTTCATACAACTTAATGCAAAATTACACTTGATTACGCGACCGGATTTACATCCATTTATATGACGATATACATATTTTTTCAGCCGTGTGGTACCAGCAGAGTAAAATAGAATCTCTCCCTATACCAGGTGTCGTAACAGGCGAGGTGCTAGAATCAAATGATAGTATATCCATCCAAAGCGGTGTAGTTCATATACAACAGGGTGGGTATGAGCAGCGGATTTGCCCATTCTTGCCCGGCGCGGCAATTATGGGCAAATCACCCCTTTCTTGGTGAGGCCTATGTCTTTACAACTGCTACGATGATAATGATGACATCATATTTCAAATAAAATAAATATTTATGATTACAACCTTGTTACATAAAATTAAGAACTGTCATATTAATTTTGACTTAAACACAATTATATATTTCATTAAGAAAATACTACGAACATTATTACTATAGATTTTATGAATATTTGGTTGGATAACAGGCATAAAAAAATTTGGAAATTATCACTAGGAATTTTGTGACCTGTGCTAAGTTACGTAGTAATTTCACTAATCCTAACACAATACAAGTTACGCAGTAATAAGCAAGTATTGCTTAGCAGCTTAAATAGATGATAAACAAGCGCTATTGCTGGACTTAAACCTCTCTAAAACTGAGGGATCTACCCATAATGGGCAGGCGTAGTGGCAATTGCAGAGCGTAGTTTTGTGACGAGAAGGCTAAAGCTCTTCCCCACCCAATTGCGTCGTTGTATGAGATACAAATACAGTTCGCATTGCTGGGATCTGATTTGAGAGTGAGAAAGGCAGTAAAATAACAGGGTAATGTGATTTAATTCACATGACTGGCAACGCGTTAAAGATATCTTTGTGATATTACGAGCGTCACTTACTATTACACGGACTGTGTGCTTTTTTGTCAACCTGGTATAATAAAAAAGCTACGTTATTTTGGGTGTTAGACCGCTATCTATTGATCCCGGTGCATCAGTTACTTACGAGACCTGGTCAAGAAGGTGGAGCTATTATTGTCTGCCAATATCCCACGGCATTGAAATAACAGTTACTAGACCTAATTGAAGTAAATAAATGAATGAGGTGTATTGTATTATTGGTTTCCACCATGTCACAAAGTCTGCAATGACACATTCTATCCACGAGTTCATGTGAAAAACCTGTAGAGAATTTCCATGACCACTTTTAAAACTGTAAGCGTTTGTGAAACTGTGTCCAACTTGAGTTCAGCCGCATCTAGTTTGGCGGCAAACAGTACTGGCACCGGTTTTTTCCCAAACTTCATTGTTGGCGCTGATTTTTATTTCACTGGAAGTTCAGTTTGTCGTCCTCTTTGCTTTGCGTTTTGCTTCGTTTTTTTCCAAATCTATATTTTTTTATATTTTATTTGAGTTAGCTGTGAGTAACACAATCAATTACATTGAATGCCTTGTTTTATAGCAGGCAGAAGCAGTTAATTTTGTAAAATGAAATTCAAATTATTCACAATAATGTCCTGTCTTTGTACCATAGCATTAATCGTTCATTCTGCTATAATGATATATGTTACACAGAAATGAGACAAACCAATACTCGAACCCAATTTTAATTGCTTGTTAATCGGATACTAAACTTATAGGTTCTAGGTCGTTTATTCAGCGCGGAGGGGGAGGATGTATCCAGGACACATACAAAGTGACACTATTTAGAACGTCTGTTCATTTCAAGTTAAGCTACCGTTGTCTCTTAATCACTGGTTAAAACTTTGGCAATAAACTTTTTAAGATCAGTCGGAACTGTTTAGCCCTTTACGTTCCAATTAACGCACATAATTTGAATAAGCCTCTCTAAGATATTAATGTTTGTATTACTGTTTGATATTATTCATAATCTAGTGATCGGTTCGTATAAAGAAATCTCTTAGTTTTTTCGGTATCTTCGTAAAACATCTTCTATTTGGAGAGGTACACTTCATGCAAACGACGTCTGCATTGGTACCTCATCATACCAGCCATTGGAAATCCACAGCTAGAAATAGGCTCCTCCAAAAAGGGAGGTTTCATGCCCATAATTGCCGCATTAGGCAAACGAGTTAGCAATCGCAGAGCGCAGCTAACTCGACGAGGATGCTGCTGCCCATTCCCACCCGAAATACCACCATCTATTAGTTCTGGTACCTTAATCACCTCTTACGATACCTGGTAGAGAGGGAGGTATTATTCCACTCGACCGGTACCTCATGACATGGCATTTTATTAGCAAATCTAGAGATATTCATGTTATTATAATTGCTATAAAATAAGTGAATATGTTGTGTAATATTTAAGTATTTTTAGTTTTGGTTTAAGCGTGATGTTATGTAGCCTATATATTTATCGTCAACTATGTACCCCTGGCCCTGGTTAAAATATTAGTCAGTCACTCAGTCAGCTTCTCCTTCTATATATAAACTAGCAGAAACCCGCGGTCTTACGTCTTTATGGAGGGATTTTTGAAAAAACATTGTATACGTGTCTTATGGCTTTTAACGGAGAACCGATTTTCAGAAAATAATTTGAATAACTTTAAAAACGGCAAAGTTAAAAAAACAAAACTGAATTTTCCCCTTCTTTTACCTCTGTTTTTTCAGTGTTCCCTTCTATTATAAAATCTATTTTAGGCCCTGGGTTGATATGTCAGTCAGTCAGTTAATTAGCTTCTCCTATTATATATAATATAATTGATGCTTGGTCTCGTCCTCATATAAGTATTAGAGTGTCCCACACACAGGTTTCCCCTACGACATTGGACGATACTTTTTCTAAGTTGAATATGAGGGGTGACTATAAATGTAGCCTTAATACAGGACTACTGCTTGATTAATATACCGCCATCTGTCGATTCCGGTATTACAATCATATCTGACGATATCTAGAACTGGGGGTTTACCATATTTATAAATATTTGAGGTGAAAACATTAATAAAAACTGATAAGAAAATTAAAGTGAACAACCTATACAATTTATCTTGGTTACGTGAAATCCCGCCGAATGTATTGTTAAAAAATAAGGCAGAGAAGCGACCCCTGGCGATATTTCTTATGAACTGTCAAAGTCAATTTTCGCTTCCCAATAAAAAGTTAATCTTCGTAGAAGTTGGTGGTTCGTGAATGTAAAAAGTTTTATTTTTCACCAAGTCTTGCAAGGGAAAGTTAATAACGTAAATAATTAGGTGTCTACCCTGATACTGATGAAATATTGCAGGTTGGATTTTCACTTTCACGGGTTTTATTCAACGGGTTTGAAGCTGCAACACGAATATAAGCTTAGATGATTTAATATTGTAAGTTAAGATTTTCATACGAAAATTAATATAATTTTAATAAAGATATTAATCTGATCGCAGGATACAAAAATGGTGTCGTTTTATTTTGGTATTTGTAAAAAATGTACTATTTTACCAAGAGTGCTTTTTTCAATTCCCTTTATTAATAATTAATTAAAATCCTCCGTTCTCACAAGTGACAGCGTCAGATAAAGCTCGATGCCTGCATGACTCTTTTGACATTTGCAAAAAAAAATCAAAACGTAAATCTACATTATCCTCCTAAAAGCTTTTTTGTTTATCAACTCTTTGATATTTTATATGAATTGATTTAAATATAGCAAAGAGTATCAAAATTTGACGTGCTGCTAATAAGACAAAAATGTAGACATCCTATTAATAACACAAATGGGAAAGCTTGTATAGATGTACAGTCATACATCTTATCAAACTTCCCTAGTTTTTGTAATCAAAGTTCGTTACTCTTTCTAGCCAAACTAAAAAATAAAAAATGGCTTAACAGAACTGTATGATATTTGGTCTGACACAGTTTTTGTGTCAGGCCAAATGTGAGCCATTGATAGTCTAAAATCGAAAATGCTGGCCAGTCAATTTTATTCAGAAAACATGTTCCATCGGGATGGATCTGGTTTTTTTCTAAATAATCACGCTGGTGGCAATCAATCCCCGCTCTATTGCATTTGAGCTCTATTGTTACAGATATACCGCCATCTGTCGATTTCGGTATCTTAGTTGCCTCTTACGACACCTGGTACAGGGGGAGGTACTATTCTACTTTGTCAGTACCCCACGGTAATTTACTTTAAATGTAACCATACTTATACCAAGCAGAAATTCAAAATTATCTTGAATCGATAGTTATAAGTGAAGAGAGTTTTCGTCTTTGAGAGTGATTGTAGCCTTACTCGCTTAGTTGCTGGCAACGCCATAAACCGAAGTGATGCGAACGGGTCCCATAGTAAAAACTTGTCAGATCAAAGTGAGCTGCACAACTAAATACTACATCTCAGGACCCGAACAGTTGTAATGCTGATGAAACTGGCGCGTACTAACTTTATCATTACTATGTACTCTGAACTGTTGTTTTACAGCTGTTTTCTAACTACTCTCAATAGTTCAGGTGGATCTTTATTTAAGATTGCTCTTCTTACGGCGTACTTGGAATTAATATCCTGGATTAGTACTATCATTAATTCTAAGTTTAAGCTTATCGCGTTGAATTTATGTGTTAATGGAAGGTATTTCCACGGTGGAGGGTTTTTGTGGATCACGCCTAACGTTGAGTTATTATTTTCTTTAAGTTTTCAATCCATTTTGGTCAGAGGTCATCAGAGTTTTTAAGAAAATATTTACTCACAGGAGTGGGTTCGTAAAAGCACAAATCTCACAAGGCTCAACAAAGTTATGAGATTACACTTTTGTAAGTGTTTGTCTGGAAACACTTATTTATAAAAATTATGATCAACTGTTTTCTATTCATCTTCATGATAGCAGCCGTAAAACATCCACTTCAGGTCACAGGCCTCCCCAGGAAAGAGGAATATTACCAATAGTTGCCACGCTGGGCAGACGTGATGGTAATAGCAGAGCATAACTTTTTTCTATGTTATGAAGTCAACCATCAAGCATGTGGGCCGCTTGATGGTAAACGTGACCGAAGCCTATACACGCGCTATCATTGCAAAGATATCACTAGCGTGTTGCCAATCCTAAATGGAGATACTATGTCGAACACTGCTATTTGGCGGTAGAAAATAAATGTGAGTAAGGTACCAATGCAGATGGCCTTTATATGAGGTCTACCTCTAGCTTCACTTTCTGATGAATTCTGCTGCCCATTCCCGACCTGTTACAAGTGTGTCTAGTATCACAAATAAATTAGAACTAAAATTATTTTTGAGTCCTCACCATTTTTCTCTTCACAGCTGATATAATTAGAGTATAAGTTGCCTTTGACAAATTTAAGACGTGGAAAGCTCACCCTTAATCGCTAGAAACTTTTCCGAAGTAGAACGATCTTCGATCAAAATTGGCCTCAGCTGTCTTAGTCTTAAATAAAACATATCCCTTTGCAGTGTAACAGAGTGTATAAAAGCAAAGATTTCCTGGTACAAAAATTCCGTGCCGGTATTATGCAGCCCCGTCGAATATCGCATATACTAGTGCGTGCATAAACGTTCAGATAAATATTTAAGTGGCTCTCTCCTTACAAATTCGCCTCGTTCGTTGCCTGTAGGCTTTTAAGTGAGCAATGCTAAATCCCCACTGAATTACATTACGTATTCAGTGTGCGTACGTCCTTCCTGTAACTGGTTTATTTTGTACAAAGGAGTTTTGAAGTGAGGCAGCGTTTTTGAGAATGTTTGTTAATAAACTTGATATTTATAACAACTTCTACAGAACGGTGACGGGACAAAGGAACATTGAGGTTAGGTAATATACCTCTCCAAGGCACTTTGATTCACCTTTACGACCATTTATTCTTAGTTCCAGGTTTTCGAGGTGTCCTTGAGTATCTGACGTCAGTGTCATTCATATTTGGTGGCCCACGAGGTCATCATACAAGGATAGTTGATATAGCAAAGAATAAAACTGAAACATTCGATAGACGGGACATATTGGAGCAGAACCAAGAATAATAATGTTTAACTTTGCTGTTATCCCACAACTGAGACATGTTCTATGATTAACTAAGTCTATTGTAGCAGTATATATAAAGATCTACCAAATTGGAAAAGTCTTCTAGAAGTAACCGTCCTGTGGTAGAGTAAAAGTAAAAATTCTCCCTGTCTTGGGAGGCCTATATCCAGCAGTGGACTTCCAATAGCTGATATGATGATGATGAAGATATACTAGATATATTCTTGGTGTTACTGGTGCCTACTGGCTACTGGCTTTTGTGACTTACCATTGGCAACGCATCAAAAAGGTACCTTCTACATGGTACTTTTTTAGTACCATATAATAGAGTACCATAAGAACAAAAAAACAAAATGGGTAAAAACAAATATAATGTGTAAAAACAAAAATGATTAATCACGGACGTATACAAGCTGGTTTAAAGGCTCGGATTAACTACCTCATATAAAGGCCGTTTGCATTGATAACTCACTCTCACCTATTTCTATTGCCAAACAACAGTGTTCACATTGCTGTGTTCCAATTTTAACGGTGAGGGAGGTAGTGAAATTACTGGATAATTTAACATATAACAAGTCACAAAGTTGGCAACGCGTTTGTGGTACCCTTTTGATAACAAAACCGACTTAAACAGGCTGCGGTAACGCTTCCTGCGACGTAGACCGTAGCTTGTTTGTCGACTTGGTCAAATGAAAATTTAGTAGTATTCATAGTTTAGTTATCCTTGACTGGATCTACCCTCTAGGGACATGTCGTTTTATTCTTTTTTTGGCATCACAAACATTTGCGAAGTCAAAAACTTTGTTACTTTTGGCATGTAAGGTCTTCTATCAAACTTTGTCGGTAAACAAGTAAAAAAGTTTTTATTGCCTTTTCAATTGCGAAGGAAAATGTTTAAGAGCAAGCAAATATGACTCGTGATTTGTTTGAGTTATTTTTTCGAATAACTATTATAATCTCATCTGACATATTACGTTCGTTACAATCTACAAAAATCAACATACAATTTTATTTTGGGTCACTGTGATAATATTAAGTTAATAAAATTTTTTTCTCAAATTGATTACGCAAACAACAATATGAAAATTATAATAATATAAGCAATTGTAAACCTTTAACATACAAAAACAATAATAACTTGAGAGACTTTGAGAGATACAATAGTCTTCTTCAATAAATAAGCAACACAAAACTAAAAGAATATTTCAAATTGGACAAGCGTTTCCTGAGATTAACGCGTTTAAACAAAAAAGCATTTAGCTGTATAATATCATAATAGCCATTGGAAGTCCACTGCAGGACATAGGCTTCCCCAAGAAAGTTACTAGTTTGCCCACAATTGCCGCTCTGGGAAAGTATGTTGGCAATTGCATTTCACAACTTTCGCGACGGGGATGCTGCTAACCATCCCTGTGACATACACTGTCTCGGATGACCACAATATGACCGAACACATATGTATTATTTTTATAAGTTGTTCAGGCGAGCTAATAAAATCACCAGTTGACGAATAAAATAATAGTTGTCATCGTTGGACGTCAACCGTTGGATATAGGCGTCCCCAAAGAAGAAGGAAGTTTGCCCTTATTTGCCGCACTGGGCAAGTGTAGTTTTCGAATAGTAATGCTGCTGCTTTTTCTGGCCCTGCAAATTATAAATCAGCTGCTTCGGATGGATATACCGCCATCTGTCTTTTACGAACACTAGTAAAGGGTACTATGCTACCCTGCTAATTCCTCACGACAGGACAAAATAATAGACTGATATAAATATATATTTCTGTGTTTATGTGTGTCGAAGTGTTATCAACAAATAAACTTGACAGTAAATTTCCAAACGGTCTACTGTGTTTGAAAATCCCTTTTAACTCTCTAACGCCCAATATACGTATTGCTATTTTTCGGTTTGAGGGCGAGAGAGGCACTAAACTTACTGGGCATGTGTGTTATATATATAGTATATATATAGTATATATATAGTATATATATAGTGTCAGATAGTGTTTAGAATGCTGGATTGTCGTACCCAACTTAGAAATATCAAGAACGACCGGATGCTTGATTTCCAAGTTTAAATGAGAACATTCTTCCTGAACTGCTAAAAAAATTTAAGTATATCAATAATTGAGAACTGAGAGTAGAATGTTTGTACTGGTAGCACTAGGCAGCGATGAAAGTAACAAAAAGCAAATACATATATAAAACATAAATGTTTGTTCATCATACCAGCCATTGGAAGTCCACTGCTGGATATACGCCTCTCCAAGAAAGGAGGTATTTGCCAATAATTGCCCGCATTGGGCAAGCGTGTTGGCAATTGCAGAGCGCAGCTATTGCGACGGGGATGCTGCTGCCTATCCCCGGCCTGTGCATTTGAGCTGCACTGTTTAGAATATATATTCCACCATCCTTCGGTTCTGGTACCTCTGTCGCACTTACAATACTTAGTGCAGTCGTTCCCGTACTATTATTTTCTGCCGATACCTCTCGGCACGCTTATGAAATATTTAAATTGTCCGAAAACAGGGTATTTACAAACAGCACGTAGTTTCGGAGAAACTTCGTTACAAAATACACACAGACTTAATAATTTGATCATAATAATACATAATCTCCACGCTGCCGAGTAAACGACCTCTCTTAGCTACTTATCCTACAATTTTCTGATTATAATTACAACCACTTATTAAGCTTAATTATCATTAAATTGTTTTTCCGAGAAATCAATTTAATTATAAATTTACCTATTTTACTCGAACATTCGTACTTAGATGAGTTCTTAATAACTACCTCAAGTAATCGTCAGTACTTAAGGTAGGCCCTTTACAAAGGTCGTTTGATTGGTACCTTACTCTCACTTTTTTCTACCGCCAATTAGCAGTGTTCCTCTCTTCCTCCTCCCAACCGGAATTGGAAGGGTGAGAGAGGCAGTAAAATTACTGGGAAAATGTTACATAGTATCTTCAGTTCACTACGTTAGCGACACGCTAGTAATATCCTTATGATGACACTAGCGTCTATAGACTGCGGTCACGTTTACCATCAAACGGACCGTAAGCTTATGTGCTAGTATTATGACATATAAAAACAAAAATAAAAGAACTAAATGCTTTTTAATTCGAAGGTACAATTTTGTGAGGAGCATTTTAACAGTGCACTACTTGTTTAGAAAAGTTGTCTGTTTTAGGACATAATATCGTCGGGGATAGTTCAATACCGAGACTACGGTTGTCAATAAAGTTCAAATTTCAATAAGACAAGGTGAAGTTTGAACCATATCGACTAATGCTATATACGCGCTGTTTTGAAGAAGCACTGACGATATGTGATAATTCTGGTGCGATATAAATATTATAGCAGAGTAGAATAAGACTCTACTCTAGTACGACTACTAGTGATTGAGGTACCGGAACCGGCATAAGGGTATACCCACTTGAAAAAGCGTAGCTCAAACGCTACAGAGGAAGGGCACCATCATTTCTTTCTACAATTGCTACGACACATGCCCAAGGCCGTGAAGTACCGGCAGAGTAGAATAGTACCTTCCACTGCAACAGGTATCGTAAGAGACGACTAAGGTACCAGAACGGACAGATGGTGGTATATCCATCCAAATCAGTGCAGCTCAAATGCATAGCACAGGGATGGGCAGCAGCATTTTTGTCGTAAAGGCTGCGCACTGCGATTGCCAACATTAGTGGACTTCCAATGGCTTGTATAATAATGATAATACCCAGTGCGGCAATTAAGGGCAAATTTACTTTTTCCTTCGGAGACCTTTTTTAGCTGTTAATGATGATGACGGCTGCTTTGAAGTTGATGCTAGTAGACCATGGCTAGTTTGTTGAATGTGTTTGGTTATTCGTTTATTCTTAACCACATAATATGATACAATACTTAGCTCACAGGGACTATCCATGTATTGAGATTGTATATCTTCGTATCATCTAAATGTCAACTAATGTTTTTAAGGTAATGTAGTAATTCTACGATGATAGAATGTTTGGATTATTAACTCACCTTTTTCTACTACAAAATGGCGCTTGCATTTATGTGTTCCAGTTTACCAGGGATTTTGAAGTTACTGGGCAAAGTTAAATATCTACAGATTACAAGTTCGTGGTGCCATTGTGATTGTACGAACATTTATAAGACGTAGTAAGGCTTATATTCACGCGGACCGTATGTTTGATTTCCAAGATAAATAATAATAATAATTATGTGTATTATATATTTTAATTGTGTGTTGGTACAATATTGTCTAATTCATTTAAGCGTTTACTATTTATAATAAATCTTTGTTTTTTATTTGTTACCTTTAGATTATTGCAACGTCGAACAACATATGAAAAAACTAAAATATCCGAAAATGTATTGATCCAAATATTATGAAAAGAAATCCTTAGCAGAGAGCATTTAAGTTCCAAAACCGTGAGCGTAGATCGTGACAAATAGTTCTTCAAGACACAATCAGTAGGGTACCGGCGGAGTAGAATAGTACCTCCCTCTGTACCAAGCATCGTAGGATGCGACTGAAGTATCGGAACCGATAGATACAAGGCAGTATACCCATTCCAAACAGTGCAGCTCAAATGCACACGGTGAGAATGGGTAGCAGCATCCCCGTCGCTTAAGCTGCGCTCTATGATTGCCAACACGCTTGTCGAGCACGGCAATTATGGGCACTTTTCCCCCTTTTTGGGAAGGCATATGTCCAGCAGACTTTCAATGGCAGAAATGATGACACAATCGGTTCAACACGCAACGCAAAGTCTTGATGTGAAGGAGACTCAAATTAATTTAAAGAATTTCAGTCGCTCGTCTACCTTGCGCCTCAAGGTATATATCTCGTGCTGACATAGATTACAAACTTGTCAAGATAGAATCCTTTGTCGAGTTGGTGTCCGTGTCTTGTAAGATTTATTTATTGCTTACGGGAATTTCGCTATTATTGCTGGTGATGAAGGGCTTTAAGATGGGTTTTGCTCAATTGATTTATAAACACACCAAAGCCTGCAGGCTCCGAGTGGAAGTTTCCGAATATTTTCATCATCATTATCATTATACCAGCCATTGTAAGTCCACTGCTGAATATAGGCTTTCCCAAAAAGGAGGGCTTTGCCCATAATAGCTGAGCTAGGTTGGCTTTTATATAGTATTAAATATATACCAAAAACTTTACTCCCAATAATTCTGCAATCATTATCCTAGTCTCATGGTTTTCCGCGACGAAGACAGATAATAATCCTATATATCATATACCAGGTGAGATTACTCTCAAATGAGGATTTTTCATAGAGTTTACATAGCATTCTCAAAGCGTTTACATAGCGTTTACACAGCGTTTACACAGCGTTTACGCAGCGTTTACGCAGCGTTTACGCAGCGTTTACGCAG
>JACJUM010005602.1:14847643-14863763 GCA_020976665.1 Heortia vitessoides | reverse complement strand
GATGGGCAGCAGCATTCCCACCACAGAAGCTACGCTCTGCAGTCGCCAACACGCTTGCTCAGCGCGGCAATAATGGGCAACATACCATCTTTATTAGTCCAGAGGCCTAAGTCCTGTGGACTTTTAATGGCCGTTAAGATGATGAATCCGCTACCAAAAATTAATTCTCACCGAGAGTCGCCAACTATTTAATGCCACGTTACTCAGCAAATGAAATTCTCTGGATTCGTATGTTATTGCGCGCATTCCCTGGATGAGAATCCAGGGGAGAGCTATATCCTCTACAGGGCGATCGAACGATTATTTGATAATGCGCAGTGAAGGTGTAATAATATTATTTATAGTACACATAGTGTACACATAGTAGAACTCTTCGCCATTTCCATTTAAAATGTAAGTACAAAGCATAGTTTATGTTACCTTAAGTTAGGTGGGTAAGTAAGCTTATGTTATTATACCAGCTATTTATTGGAAGTTCACTGCTGGACATAGGATTCCAATAGAAAGAAGCAATCACGCCCAAAACTTTCATGCTGGGCAAGCGTATTGGCAATCGCAGAGAACAGATTTGAGCGGCACTCTTTTAGATTGGTATACTATCTGTCGGTGTTGGTACCTTAGTCGCCTCTTAGGACACTGGTACAGGGGGTACCTGACGGGTACGCTGATAATGTTTACTAATAAATTTTTTGTTATTAGTGAAACAATTTTTTTAACCAATTGTAATTTTTCAAAAAATAATACCTTTATATATATATATATATATATATATATATATATATATATATATATATTCTTTGCGCTATCGAATCATAAATGAGGAGGTCCGTAAAAGAACTTAATGTACCATATACCGGTACCGACATAGCCCGGCGTATTAGCATGTTGAATTGGCAGCATATTATCTAGGAAGCGTAGGTCTATAGGAAGCTAGACATAGACGTCCCCAAGAAAGGTAGAAATTTGCCCTTGCATGGCAACTGCAATCGCGACGGGGATGCTGCTGCCTATCTCCACCCTCTGCATTTGAGCTACTCATTTTCGAATGGATATTCCGCCATCTATCGGTTCTGTAGTAATTTATTAAATATAATTATATATCTTAATTTATTGTAATGACATTAAGATTAAATACATATTTATTTTTTATGCCATATTTAATAGACGTTGCTCAATTTTGCAACATTTCATGTACTCCTATATATGGATTGACAATTATTAGGTAATAATCGGCCGGAAGAAATGTTTTGAATCAACGTGACATGTGATGACAAGGGTAAGGGCCTTTCAGCAAAGTTATTAAAATACGCCTGCTTACCTCAAGGTTTACTAGACAGGTGGGACAGGTATATTTACGATTATTGGACAACTATTTGACAATAGCTTAGGTCAGAAGTATATACTCCTTATTAAGTGAGGACTTCTTTAAATTTTCCCCAATTACTATCATATTAGCCTTGCAATATCCACTACACTGGACATAGATGATTTCTAATAGGACAATGCAGATGGCATTCAGAGTTCTACTCATATTATCTGTCGGGTCCGAGATCTATATTTGAGAATCTAACGGCTCTTTAAGTCGTCGGTTCTGCGTTCTATATGCCATGCCCGTTGGCACATCAATTATGGGTGTATATACTACCTAGTGGCACTAGGAAGGCTTTATGAAAGCGTTAAATCTTTGCTGACGCGTCAATCTAAAATGGCTCCTATGATTGTCATTCATCCTCTCCCGATTCAACTTCTGCTGCCCTTAAGTTGGGCATTGAACCAGTTTTTTGCGTCATTTAAACTGACTTCCATCCGAAATTGTATCACGAAAGTTGAATAGTTTTAACTGACGATCCGCAAATATTTATAATTACGTCACATTGCCCGTGATGATCACACATTGTCATTCCAATTGGATCAGTTCGCACGCAGCGCCTGCTTTGATTGTGAATGTACTCTTACATTTTCTGTTTTTATTAAAATAGAGGCGTCGGTATCGTATTAACTAATTAATGGCTAAATTTATTAAATAATACAAAAAACCAAAATGTTTGTAGAAGGTCATTATCGCCATCTAAACAGCCACAGATTCTCTACTGTTGGATATAGGCGTCCCAAAAAAGGGAGATATTTGCCTTTAATTCCAAAGCTGGTTGCAATGGCAGAGTGTAGCCCGGAATGCTGCTGCAGATATCCGTCTTGTAGCATTGGAGCTACGCCGTTTTGAATGGATTTACCGCCATCTGTTGGTTTCGGTAACTCAGTCGCCTCTTAAGAGACCTGGAACAGAGGGAGATACTTACTCTTCAACTCTGCCGGTGTGTCATGACCAATAATATTATTATATTATAACAATATTGTGGAAAGTAAAGTAAACTAATAATAATATATGAAAATATATGATAATTGTATTTAATAAATGTTTTCAAATCGTAGGCGCAGTGAGAATTATTTTTTTCTTTTTTCGAATCATAATTCACAAACATGGGTAAATAGTTGTAACAAGGTTATATAAACTGCCCGGCCGGTTAAAAAATTAAGAGCTGCAGTAACGCCAATAAGTGGAGAAATCTAATTGGCATCCAACCATATGGAGTGACTGCTCAGTTTTCGGTTTAGACTGACCCAAAAAATTACCCGTTAAACGCAGGTTTAAAGGCCTTGTCTGAAAAACTGCAACGGCAGCGTCAACTATAATTAATGCTATTTTACATAGAGCTACCGGCGGAGTAGAGAAGAACTCTGCATCAGGTGTCGTAAGAGGCGACTAAAGTACTGGAACCGACAGATGACGGTACATCCATCCGAAACAGCACAACAGACATTTGGGAGATAAACAAAAAAGTAAAGGATGGAGTAGACTTGAATGCATATACGACGTGCAATAGAAAATCATCATCATCATACCAGCCATTGGAAGTCTGCAGCTGGACATAAGCCTCTTCAAGAAATGAGATTTTTTGTCAATAATTGCTGCGCTGGGCAAGCGTGTTGGTAATGGCAGAGCGCAGCTACCGCGACGGAGATGCTGCTGCTCATCCCCCCCTGTGTGATTGTCTGCACTGTTTGTGTTGTCTCTTACGACACCTGGTGCAGTGGGAGTTTTTATCTATTCTATTCTACTGGTAGAAATTTCTAAGCTCAAGAAATTGGTATGCGCCTGTGAGTGTAGTGTACTTACTGCAATAGCGATAGATGAAGAGTTATAGTGTGAGGATGGTTGAGGAAGGTATTTATCAAAGTGATGCTATCCGAGCCCGCTCTGTTCAAATTTCAGAGGAATGCAGACGGTAATCTAACTCTGAGTGGACGACTTAAAAATTCCCTTTACAACGAGGACTTTGTTCCTTTGTAAAGAAGAAAACTCTCATGGGATAAGAAAACTAGTTATAAGACATACATACGAGTAATACGTTGCTTTATCATGCAAAAATAAAAGAAATAGAAGAATACATGATATTATCAAATTGTATAAAATATAAGAATTATATCTTTATTATTTATAAATATTCTTAAGCAACGGTGGTCGGCAGCCATTTTGTAAGAATCTTCGTCATCATCATATCAGCTGCCAGAAATCAACTGCTGTAAACAGGCCTTAGAATTCAGCCCAAAACTACCACGCTGGATAAGCGTAGTGGCATCGCGGAGCGTAACTTTGCCCCGAGCTTTTAAGCTACACTGCTTTAAATGGATATACCGCCATCTTTCGGTTGCGGTACCTTAGTCAGTATTTAAGACACATAGTACAAATGGAATTATTCTACTCTGCCGGCATCCTACAGCCAATAATTATAGTAGTGTCAAATAAATACTACTCAATTCCATATCGACGGTTATAAATTCAATTTTCACAACAGACAATGTGCAGTTTTACATGAAGATCAAAAACAAAAATTTAAATAATTTCAAAAGCTATTTTTATTTATTTTTACGTGGTTTTTAACAAATATCATTGACATTGAATCTTTTTTTCTTAATGATATTAACAAAAAAAGAAATAAGAAAATACAAAAACTATTGCCCACATATCCCTTAAACCAATTGAATTTCTGACCGTCGAATTATGGTTTATACAGTTTTTTTATTATTTTAATTTGACAAATAAGCATACAGTCTGCATGATAGTCATCACAGCGGCAAATACGTGCACGTAATATCATAAGGATATCACTAGCGCGTTGCCAGCATTGTATCTTGAAGATACTAAGTCAGATTGCCCGGCCTCTCTCGCTCTTCAAATCGAACACAGCTATGCAAACACTGCTATTTGACAGTAGAAATAGGTGATAGAGGTGAAATGTAGACGACGTTTGTATGAGGTCTAACTCATGCTTCTAGGAATTTTTTTCTGACAGGTGGCCCATTTATGTTGCTTGGCGTATAAAAGTACTTACTTCAAGTGGATTTCAACAGCTGCCCGCGATGTTCAGCGGGGCGTGTGTACAGTGGTTTTGTTTCTGCGAAACTTTCATTCGGATTGCGATGATGCGCCGCTAGAGACGCGCTGTTTATAATACAAATGAAAAACATTCTGTTATTCCTGAAACATTTTCATGTACATTTTATCATTATCATATCAGCTATAGAAAGTTTACGATTTGATATAGGCCTCTTCACGATAGGAGGAGTTTTGCCAATAATTGCCGCGCTGGGCAAGCGTGTTGGCAATCGCAGAGCTCAACTTTTGCGGTGGAGATGCTGCTGCCCGTTCCCACTCTGTAGTATTTGAGTTTTACTGTTTAGCATGGTTTCACCATCTGTCAGTCCTCGTACCTCAGTCGTCTCTTACGACACCTGGTACAGAGGGAGGCTTCGCTGGTACCCCACGGCTAGGTAGATTCGAATAGTAGATTTTATAGTGTCTAGTAATTACACTTATTGTATGCGTCCTTCCAAATTTTAGCTGTGCAACCACTAAAGTGAAGTTCTGTTATTAATATCAAGTGTTGGGAAAGTCTGTTATACTGAAAAGGACATAAGACGGATGGGCTTCAGACTTTCGCCGTGAAACTTTGCACTGTCACTACTTGGTTCAATCGAAAGACCATTGCTGCAGTGGTATCAACACGATTCCGCTGTAGCTGACGATGAGGCAAGGATCCAATTGATTAAATCAACTTTTTTCCCTCTTGTTTAATAATTCCTGTTTTTGGTTTGCATCCTTATTGTTCTTTGCCCTAGTCTCATGCTATTTATTCTGTTGTCTTTAATTTTTGTAAAGTATTATGTGTATTTAATAAACATATTATTTTTTATTTCTATGCCCTGCGATTGCCTTCATATCCAGCTTGATAAAAAGCTTCCTAAATGTTTTCATGGGGATACTTATGGCTACTTTGATGAACTTTTGTTGTTAATTTTATAAATTTGTCCCGGACTTGTTAGGAATAAAAATGCCCATATTTATGAGTTAAGTTTATGTATATTAATGGTGTATCAAGGATTAACAAGCATACAATCCGCTTAATAGTTTCACCGCATCCTATAGACGCTCATAGTATCTCAACAGTATCACAAACGCGTTGCTAACTTTGTAACTTGAAGGTGTTATATGACATTACCCAGTAATTTTACAGTTACGTGGCGGTATAAATAGATGAGAGTGAGGTACAGGTGACCTTTGTATGAGGTCTAACTCATGTGATGTCAGTTTTATTTTTTATGCAAGCCTATATTTGTTTTTGATCGATGCCAAAGTCTAGTTTTCCTTAGTTTTAAAACAAATCTGCCTGCAAAATCTAATAGAATCTTATGACACTCATAGATAATTAAAACTAATTTTCGTATAATAAGCAAATAATTTGAAAAAATAATTGCGTCAGTAAATGGAGGTAATTTTAAACTATTCTATCCGTTAGTTGGACCCAACTGCAAGCAAAATTTTATGGAAGTCCTGTTCGCTACTCTTAATAAAACTACTTTTTAAAGGCTTTAAAACGGGGTTTATTTGACATTGTTTTTGTGTTTCTGTTACTTTGCAACAATGTCTTTCAAAATTGACCCATTCATATATATATCATTAACATAAGTTGGGTTTAAAGCCGTGAGAGTATTTATATTTTTGTTATAGTTATTAAATGTTTACCAGAAATTTCGCATTGCTAATTTCCACTCCAATCATTAAATATTATGTTAAAAGTTATTAATAATATTCATGTTAAAAGGATTACAGATTCCGCTATAATCACCGAAGCATGCGAGTATTATTTTTAATATTAGTGAAATTTTTAAGCCGACAGCGGTACACCGCGTATTTGTCACAAAAATGCACGAGAACATGTAAAGGGCGATTGTATATATCTTAATTATAAACTGACACTTTCGAATTGCGGACCCGACAGGTTAGAATAGTACCCCGCTTTGGCTAAGTTTTGTAGGAGAGTTTCCATATAAAACAATGTAGCGTAAATGCGTAGGGCGGGTGTGGGCAGCAGCATCCCCTTCGCGAAGCTACGCCTTGCGATTACCACTATGATAGCCCAGCGCGACAATTATGGGTAAAGTTCCCCCTTTTTAAAGACACCCATGTCTCAAAATGTTAGTTCTCAATCCAAACTAAAGATCCTTGAAAGAAAAATTTAAAAGAAAGGCGTAATAGTGTTATTTTTACCTTAATGGTGAACTTTTACCACAGATTAAAGACCTTTATAACTACCTAGTGATCGGTTTTCTGTTAAAAAATTTGAACAAATTTTATTGAGACAAGAGTTAAAGTAACCCTCATCCATTGTACGCTTTCAACTCTAATTCTAGGGAATGACTTAGGCTACAATTTTTTGTGTCAAGTAAAGAGGCAATTCATGGTTACGATTTCTTATTTTATAACTTAATGATCATCATTATATCAGCTATTAGAAGTCCATTGCCGGACATGGGGATAAAACATTTTTTCTTGAGAAGCCAAGTATGTGTCGAATAATTGTCAATGCTTGAGATCAAACATTCTAAAGAATAAATTGTTTGTTAAGCTACAAATTACTTGCAATATTACAAAAAAAATAATTTGAATAAATACATCAATACCTAAAACATTTGTAAATACAAATTGAAGCGTATATACAGTTAAAACAATCAATATAGTAGAGCAAAGATTTGTCTGCAGATGGATTTAGATAAAATAACATTGACAATATACGAGTAATGTACAAGTAATTCTGAATAATCTTTATCGGTGTAATCGTTTAAATAATGCTCTGTTGGATTATTTATGCTTGCGAAGCACGTTTTGCTTAAAACTTTATATTATATCCATTAACCTAAAAAAGCCGTGCCGTTATCCGTGAGGTACCGGCAGAGTAGAATAGTACCTCCCTCTGTACCAGGTGTCGTAAGGCGACTAAGGTACTGGAACGGACAGATAGCGGTATATCCATCCAGTGCAGCTCAAATACATAGGGTGGGATAGGCAGCTGTATCCCCGTCGCAAAAGCTGTACTCTGTGATTGCTAACACGCTTTCCCAATTATGGGCAAAATTCCCCCTTTCTCGGGGAGGCCTATGTCCAGCTGTGAACTTCCATTAGCTGGTATGATGATAAATCTGAAAAATATTTAGATTTTGTATTTTGAACTCTAAAATATGAAGAATAAATTGTTTTCGCATTAGAGTAAAGTTTGGCCACAGATTAAAATTTTGGATTTTTTGGATTTTAGATTGAATTTGATTGAATGTGTGTTTTTCGAAACATAGCAGCAACTAGATGAAATTAAATAAATTATTATAAACAAATCGACACAAAACGGCAGGGCACGGTCAGGCAGCAGGAGGATAATTTATAATTAAATATTTTTACTGCAATGGGATCAAACTTACTATCTTTGGACTAATAAACAGAGACACAACCAGGTACATTTATAATAGGTTTTGAGTGTTGATTTTTTTTGTCTGATATAAAAGAAATGCTGTGTGTGTTCGATTATCAACTGATCTTATAAAATAAATTCTTTTATATCCGATGAATTTTCCATCAAGAGATGGCGGCAATGCTCAAATCTTTTAACACGAACAAAACAGAGCCGAAATTTCTCATAAACATAACATAGTTATAGTTATAAGGCAGTGATATTTCAAGGGAAACTTTAAGATTATTAATAACTTGAAGACATTGTTCTAACCGTATTCTCATATGATTTAGCGAAGGCGTTTCCAGAGGGAATCTTGTTCAAAGATAATATTAAACACATGTGTCAACCGCATGTACAGACAAGTGGAAAAGTGTTTGAGAAGAGAAAGAGAAGAATAGCCTAGACAACAACAACAAATTTAGTCATATGTACGCAGATATAGATGTATCTATATCTGCGTACATATAGCAGTAGTCGCTAATACATCTTTATATTTATAATTCTAAGCCTGTAGCCATGGCTACAGGCGGAGTAAAATAGTACCTATCTCTGTACCAGGTATCGAAAGAGGCAACTGAATACCTGAATCGACAGATGGCGGTATATCCAACCAAAATAGCGCAATTCAAGTACTCAGGGATGAGCCACAGCTTTCTCGTTGCATCCTTTGCGATCGCCTCCACGCGTGATCAACGCGGCAAAAATCCCTAAATCTTGGGGAGGCCTATGTCTAACAGTGGACTTTGGAGGGGTAATGTGATGATGATGTTATTATTTAATTCTATAGACGCTCGCAATATCAAGAGCGCGTTTCCAATCTTGAGACTTGAAGATATTTTGTCAATACCTTCAAACCAGAACAAAGCAACGCGAACACTGCTCTTTGCCTTAAGAAATAGATGAAAGTAAGTTACCAATACAGATAGCATTTTGTAAAAGGTCTACATGTCAAGCAAATAATTATGTGTATTGGAATATATAAGTATTTATTTTAGTATATAGTAGTACATGAACAGAAAAGCTTCATAAATTATATTTTGAAGGAATAAATAAATAACGGACATTTTCTTCTCGAGTGTACTTGACTTGACTCGATATATTGCCTCAGCCTCGAATATTTTATCCCAAGCACCGAACCTTGAACCCTGCACTCAAGTTCCATATAACAACTAGTCTCCGCCATCCGTCTAAATACATCGGCGTGCCGCTGCTTGCTTTGATCTAGTTCTGGGCTTCTCAAACTGTCGAAAATCATATATTTAAATATTTTT
This sequence comes from Heortia vitessoides, assembly GCA_020976665.1. Taxonomy (NCBI): domain Eukaryota; kingdom Metazoa; phylum Arthropoda; class Insecta; order Lepidoptera; family Crambidae; genus Heortia; species Heortia vitessoides. The sequence continues at coordinate 14,854,651 of JACJUM010005602.1, read as the reverse complement.
ATTACTAAATCCGCTTTTATATCGTTATAAAAGTGGGGTATCGGCAGAGGAAGAAGTACTGTTCTACAGTACTATATATAGGAAGAAGTACTGTTCTACAGTACTTCTTCCTGTATATATGTATGATGAAACCAATAGATGGCGGTATAACAATTCGAAACAGTAACTCAAATGCAACTTGACTAGGCAGTCAGAAGCATTTCCGTCGTGAGGCTAATCTCTGCAGTTATCACCATGCTTGCCAAGTAGGGCAATCATTTACAAAACCCTTCCTTTCTTGGTATACTTCAGAGAACGTTTATGGTAGCAATGATGTTGATTGTGCCATTATAGTAAATTTTCAGGGATGGATTATGAACGTTTGTTCCTTTTTCAAACCAGAACGGCTTAGCGGATGTGAGTAAAATTCAGCACAATTCTTAATTGTAGCCTGGAAAAAAATTACAAATCCCTTGATATAAAAGGAACGGTATAGGTAATTTATTTATACTTTAATCAGAGATTAGACCTAGGTTGTTCTTGATCCTAGGAACGCTATCCTAGGATCCTAGGAAAAGATTTTGGGTAAGCTGTATACAGTGTCCAATACTTTACTAGACACTTTCCATGGAAACGAAGTCGCGGGAAAGAAGTAATAATTTTATAATAACGTAGAAAGTGCTATAATCTCTTATAAGTTAGTCGATCCTTTACTGTGGCATGAAAATGTTTAAATACTACTGTAGTTAGTTATAATATTCAATTAAGTATAGGATACAGATAGCTAAATGCTATAAACTTAGTTATAAGACCATCAGACATGCCGCCAGGCTAGAATTAAAACAGGAAACTTAATGACCTATTTGTTCAAGTGACTCTTATTACACTGGTTGTCAGGGTCTTCGGTAATTTGTGTACAATTGTTATTAGCGAGTCTATATAATATCTATATACTAATCCATCTTTTTAAGCCTATATAAAGAAATATATATAAATATAAATATTTGAGTTTGACAACTGGAATATTAAAAAAATAGGTATGCAAGCGGACCAAGTTGAGCCAACCGAGGTTTTTCATCATCTTGTATATCTTTAGGATTGATTTTTTATTATTGCATGAGCCGTTGGAAATCCACTGGGGATCAGAGGCCTGCCTGAAAACGGAGAAATTTTGGCCAAATACTATGTGATAGCTACCACGCCTGTCCAGGGCATTTGTCAGTTGGTCGTTCTAAAGCTGTTTTGATCTTCCAGAAGACGATTGCTGTACTGGCCGTCATCGCTCAGCATATTTGAGCTACGCTGTTGCAATTGAAAAATAACCATGCATCAGGTCTGGTACGTCACTCGCATTTTAAAATACATAGTAGAGTGGGGACATATTAATCTTCTCTACCGATACCTGATGGCAAAAATGATTGATTATGTCATTTCGATGTTTCTTAATTGTTAAGTAGTGTTGTTTTTTATTGATGTTTTAATGATTATATATATATATATATATATAAGGTATTATGCAAATGAGTCAAAAATATACGCGAATAATCAAGAATATCAGATTAATTTTTGGTCAACAAAATCTATATCCAAAAAAAGTTTTAACGAACAGTAAAGACAGCCATCCGGGATAATTTGCCCGCGCTCGTCTTCCTTGTTCTGATACTGTTTGTAACGTGAAGCCTTTAACGATCCTCTTTCCCCACCCTCCGACCCTCTATCATCATTAGGAGTGTTTGAGTTAAGGCAAGAACCACCACACTTATTTATTAGAACAAAGGCTGACTTTTAGTAAAATGTCAGAACGTTAATTACTCTTAAAAGAATACACCAAATCATTATACCAGCCATTGTATGGACACTACTGTACATATATCTCTCTAAGAAAGGAGGTTATTTGCCTATAATTGCCGCGCTGGGGAAACGTGTTGGCTATCGCAGAGCGCAGCTATCGCGACGAGGATGCTGCTGCACATCCCCGCCCTGTGCATTTGAACTGCACTGTTACGAATGGATATACCGCCATCTGTTGGTTCTGGTACCTTAGTCGCCTCTTACGACACCTAGTGCACTGGGAGATACTATTCTACCTCACGGCAAGTAAAACTTGTCAATTATGTAAATTAATGTAGTGCCTGAGATATACACTAATATCATCACATACAAAGGTCGCCAGCATTGGCGCTAAAACAGCTAGCTGTGTTTGCATTGCTCTGTTCCAGATTGGAGGATAAAGCAGGCAGTGAAATTAATGGGTAATGTGACATTATTGTGTACTGCATATAACAGTGAGGATTACTATCACATGTACTGTATACTTGTTTCTCGACCTGGTACAATAAAATTAAATAAATTAATCAATAAAGTAAGAGAATAAGAAGGTACGAGTTTTCGTTATAGATATTATATATGTCCAAAGCAAATTACTTTTATCAGTTCGTAATCTTTAAAATTGTCAACATGTCGATCCGAAATCCGTTCTTAGTTAAGAACGTTATAAAAGGAACCGGAAAGAAGAAGTGCTTAATTAGTTAGTTGTAGAATTGCATAGGTAGTTAGAAATGCATAATCTAGTAACGAACCTAAATAGTGCGTTGATGTCAGTCGGTTAGTTAGCTCTCCTTTATATATATATATATTTACGACATCACATTAAAAAACTGTAAAATTATCAGTGTTTATCATCTATATTATGCGCGAATTTTACATATATATAGCTGGTTCTGGTAATACTGTCTCTACTAATACTATGAAGCTGAAGAGTTTGTTTGTTTATTCGAACGGCATAATCTTAGAATCCACAAGTCCGATTGAAAAAGTTCTTACAGTATTAGATAGTCCATTTATCGGAAAAGGCTATATAATATTACGCAATTAATAACAGGTTTGTTCTACAGCTCATCGCGAGTGAAACCGCGGGGCTAGTCTATTTATTAACCCGCACGAAAATTCACAGCGTTGTTTTAAAGATGTAAGCATAGCCAGGGGCAAATGCAATGAAAATGACTTTATTCAATACTATGTAGTGATTATGTGTCACGTTGCCCGGGATGAACTTTAAAACTACTGAACCGATTTGAATATTTTCTGCTTATTGTGTACAATTTATTTTAGAGTCTTTTAGATGAACTAGTAACATATACACTCGAAAAGTCATTTCGTCACTAATTACAAAATGAAAAAAAGTACCTACAATATCTATCCCACTTCTCTGGAAGATTCCGTCTCCTAAAACTTTGATCACTAAGATGGGATTTTACGAAGTTTCGCGGGTAGAAAGGGGTGGCACAGATTGTGTTAAACTTCTACAGTTTTAACAGTAGAGTTTCCAAAGTACTACGATTTAGTTAATCATATTTCTAAGTAATCTTTAGGAATGATTAAATATTTGAGGTTAATTTGTATCATCCATTTTTGCCCATAGCGCAGCATTTACGGAGGGGACGCTGCTGCCCATCCCCGCCCTGTGAGCTAAACTATTCCAGATGGATATACCGCCACCTGTCGGTTCTGGTACCTTAGTAACCTCTAACAAGACCTGAGCGAGGTACAATTCTACTCCGTTGGTACAGCAAGCAAATTTGTATGGAGAAACTTATTCTTTTTACCAACATTAATTTACTATAATAAGAAACAATAGAGTTTGTTAGTTTATGCGAAATTTCATCAGTTTTGCTGGTAATTTTAGTTCAGTTTGTAGTCAGAATGAGTTGCGATTATACAGGATAGTAGTATAATCAAATGAACAGATGATTTTACGAGGTAATAACAGTTACCTCACATTAAAGTTGAACTTCCCGCATGCAACAATTCGGCGAAGTATTCACCGTATATCTGATCCCTGGGGATTTCTTGTTATTTCTGGCAGAAGTTTATGTTAATATCTAACAGAAAAACTGCGCAAAAAATCTTGTTGATTCCTCAGAGAAAAGTTAGATCTATAATACGGGAAAATGGTTTCGGGATAAAAATTGCATGCATCCATACATCTATAGTCACAAACTGTCTGCACCAAATAGGTCGTTAACTTAACTCATAGCTTTTTATATACGTAAAAGTAAATTTAGAAAATTTAATGACTTCGTCTAAGGGTCAATATCGAATGGAGTGTTGTGCCCTAATACCCAGACTTTTAGAAACACTAGCAGTATACTGTAACTACTTAGATGTGACTCTATCTGATAGCAAGAGAGCTTGGACTCTCTTTCAAGTCACCAACTTCTTAAAAGTAACAGCACATACTCTTAATTTTTAATAAATCGACGACCGAACAATTGCAGGTTTTTAGTAAAGCCACAATACGTTCCTAATGCTATGTTACAACTTCGATAAGGGCGTTATAGCTTTTTGCAGCTGAAAGTTTAATTAATCAGCGAGTTTCTATCGATAATTGCTCGCAGCTTCGTGGCTTGTAAAGCCTCGCGTCGACTAATCATGCCACTTGTAAATGTCTCTCTGAATTAGTATTTAAAAAGTTTTAATACGCATTTACCAATACGCATTGCCGCATACTCATTCTGTTACCTTAGTCGCCTCTTACGACTCCTGGTGCAGCGGGAGGTACTATTCTACTCTTCCGGTACCTCACAGCATAACTCAATTACAACCTGTAAATATTATATAATATACTTAATTTTCGAAATTTGGCCTTTGTTTCATTATTTGGCACCACTATTTGTTATTAGTAAAATCTTTAAATATACAACATTTCGTAACACAGTGTTTATCCGGAATGAACGTTTAGATTAATTATATGATTTTAAGGAATATTTGCTTTGTGTGCACAGACAGAATAGTTTATATATATATATGTGTAGCCACAATACCTTTCATTTATAATAAATATATTAGTTTAGTTTAGACAGGACAACGTCTGTCGAGTAAGACTATTATGAATTGAAAGAACATTATTTAACTCATTTATATCACAAATCATTATTAGTGACATAGATTCTAGAGTTTTAAGTTAAATTATAAAGTATCATGCCATGTCTTCTAAACAATTTCTCGATAGAAAATGTTAAAGAAGCTAAAGACTAAACTCGATGCTATAAGTACGACCAAGTACACACGTAACTTAAAACTGAGGCGAGAAAATGGATCGCTGCCTCCATTCTTGAAAATGCTTGCGATGAATATCTACTACATTTTAATAGGTCAAAGAAAGTTATAAGAAAATGCCTGGTGACTGTAATGGCCATTTCTGAATGGGAAAATAATAATAAAGAAATTTTAAAACGAATGAATTGAAAATCAAAGGAAACGAAATCACTTTGCCTATTTATCTTTAATAAAAAATAAATTACGTAGTTAAACTATTTTTCGAATTAGCTTTACAAGGCGGTTCGTTTAACTTTTTACATTTTTATTCAACTTTTCGGTTACTTAACAGAAACTGTTTTCGCTTAATTATAATAAAAGTAAAGTGAAGTAATTTTCACAACAGGTGGTATTAGGAAATTTACTGTATTTAGTTCAGCAGTTCTTCTATTCCATCTTGTCTGACTTTAAGATATTATGTCTTTGAAAAGCCTTTGACGAATGCGTTTGACGGGCCCGATGCCACAGAGGGTTGTGAATCAATCTGGTTCGCCAAAGGTCGTGGGTTTGAACCTCACCCAGAAAAAATGTTTATATAACAAATATTTGTTTTTTCTCTGCACCTATGTTTTACATATGTATTGAAGTATGATATTTGTAATTTCTCTATTGTCTAATGACCCTAACATAAGTACTTTTAGAAGTTTATCTCGGAGTCAGGTCAATGTATGAAATATCTTGTGAATTTATTATACTTATTGTTTATTGAAACATTTAGAGAATCATCCTAGATAACATTGAAGAAAGCCACTAGTTCTACCAGTTTTTCTTGCAGGTTCCTTTCTGATGGCTCTTATAATAAATCGGCAATATACTTAGTTTTCAGCAAAAAAAAAATAAAAATAAAAGTCCACTGCTAGACATAGGCCTCCCCAAGAAAGAAGGAGTTTCACTTATAGCACCCAGTTCATTTGAGCCACGCTATTGCAGTTGGATATACCATTATCTGTGGGTTCTTGTATCTTACGACACTTGCTACAGAGGGATGTATTATTCTACTATGACGGTACCTCACGGCTTGTCACATTTAGCAAATAGCTATTTCATGTCACAGGCGAACACTTATTTTAATTTTTATATACCTTCTACTAGAATCGATCAGGTTAAGAGTATAAAACTGAGTTCAAAGCAACGAAGATTGTTTTAAACTATTCCCGTGAAACGGTTTATAAGAAAACTTCCCTCTTAATTATCTTGGCAAAGAAAATCCTACGCGCAGTTTGGTATTTAGCAGGAACTTGCTAAAAGAGCATCTTTGGTCAAATCAAATAAATGAGTTAGTTCAATATTACAGTTTTATATGAATGAAGTTGCTACATAAGTTGAGATTCTAGAAAATGATGATGATGAAGTATATGGTTCATCATCATTATCATTATCATCCATTGTATAACGTCCACCTTTGGACAAAGGCATCCCAAAGAAAGTACGAATTTTACCCATAATTATCAATTCGGGCAAGCATGGTGACAATCGCATAGCGTAGTTTCGCGACTGGAATGCAGCTACCTAACCGCGCCCTGTCACATTTAAGCTACGCTATTTCGGGTGGTATTACCGCCATCAATCTGTTGCGATACCCGAGTCACCTCTTACGACACCTGTAACCATTCCACTCTGTCGGTATCCTTTTGCTAACATCATAGTTCATCATCAATATAACTATTAGAAGTCCACTGCTGGATATAGGCCTCCCCAAGGAAGGGGGAATTTTGCCCTTAATTGCCACGTTGGGCAAGCATGTTTGCAGTGCGCAGCTTTCGCGACGGGGATGCTGCTGCCTATCCCCACCCTGTGCATGTGTTCTGGTACCTTAGTCGCCTCTTAGGACACCAGGTACAGGGGGTGGTACTTTTGTACTCTGCCTGTACCTTACCATCATAGTTACGAAATAAATAAATAAATTTTGGAAACTATTGCTATTTTTAAGAG
>JACJUM010005602.1:14523900-14837643 GCA_020976665.1 Heortia vitessoides | reverse complement strand
GTATTACTGTCAGAGCATTAATTCGTTTATCCCAAGAAAAACTTTCAGCAAACAATAACATCGCGTCGATAACAAACTGTAGCTATAATTTAACAGTTATCAGCGGAGCAGTTACGAAAGTAACAGTTCCAAAAGTAGCAGCACCCATCCCTAGAGATATCTCGTATGTTTACCTATACTTTCGGCAATTTGTCGGCGGGGCAAGTTTTAATGAAGCTATAAGGCGTTCGGTACTCTGACCTATTTGCGATGGTAGCGTGCTGGAGAAACGTTTCGCGGCAAATACTGGGTATTGCAGGCTAATGTGGAAGTTGGATTGAATTGGCTTAGGGATATAAAATGAAACCTCGGCTTTTGGTGTAGCTTACGGGTAATTTTAAGCTATAAACGTTTATTGGTTGCATTTACGTTAGAACTCAACAATAAAGATATATTGCAGAAATATTTTATCGGAGGACCAAACGGTTCCGTTAATCTTTATATTTAAACATTTCGTAACATACTGTTTGTTCTGGATAAACATCTAAATGAATAAACCGATTTTAATATTTTTTTTCATCTTACAGTGTACAATTTGATTAACCTTAAATAATAAAGTTTTAATTATCATCATCATCCTTAAAGCTGTTGGAAGTCCACTGCTGGACATAGGCCTCTCCAAGAAAGAAGTAATTATGCCTATGATTGCCACACTGGGCAAGCGTGTTGGTATTCGCACAGCGAAGCTTTTAAGATGAGGATGCTGCTGCCCATCCCTACCTAGTGTATATAAGCTGTCTCGGATGGATATACCGCCATCTGTCAGTTCTGGCACCTTTGTCACCTCCTACGACACCTGGTACAGGAGGGAGGTGCTATTCTTTCTGCCGATACTTCACTCATATATTGCGACTATATATAATCTCAATATAAATTCGCAATATATTTTTTCATGATAAAGATAAGCGTTATTATAAAAATAAATCAAAAATTGTTTCATTGAAAATATCTGAAATAAAGTCCTGAAAATATACCTAAAAAACACATTAAAAGTTCACTTATATCGCCTTTTTAATTACATTACTAGTATTTTTTTTAATGTCAATGATCCAGTGATGCTTTCTGATGCGGCCATCTCGACTGCCATTTAAATTTAAAATTACTGCATGATATTGAATTCAACACATCAGACATTAGAAATTTCCTACTAGACATAGGCCTCCCATAAAGAGGGAATTTTGTCCATAGGTGCGGCGCTGGGCAAGCGTGTAGGCAATCCCAGAGTGTAGCTTTCGCGACCGGGATGCTGATGCTCATACCCACTCTGTGCATTTCAGCTACAATTTCAGATGGGTATACCGCCATCTGTCAGTTCCGGTACCTCAGTTGCTTCTTATGACACCTGGTACAGGGGAAGATACTATTTCAAAAAATAAATTTCAACTGTTACTGGCTGCTATTTGTGGATCGGGGTCTCGTGCAGACGTCAATGTAATGAGGTTTCAACTGATAGTAAATTAAAAGTAGGTAAACGAGTAAATAGTAAATAATAAAATGCACTTTGAAATATTAAAACTTTCTTCTCCCATTTTCACAAGCAAATAACAGTATGAATGACGAGTGAAACAGTGAAGTTTCAGGGTGATGTTACATATTTTCAGGTCACAAATTTAGTTACGGTGACTTACTATTACGCAGGCCGTTTGCTTTTGCCAGTTTATGTAGCAGAAAAAATGCCGGCGTAGACGTATTGTTTGTGTTCTATTACACCTACTACTTCTAGTTAGCTTTGTTTTTGTGTAAAAATCTATATTTCTTTGTTTGGTACTAGTGTAGTAGAACCGGTCGATAATATTCATGATATAAAGTGCTAGCTAATATTATAAACGAGAAAGTTTTTTTTTCAGTAGACCGGGTCTACAACCAAGTATATTTATACAGTCCGCGTGACAGTTAACGTGACTGCAGCTTATGTACCCACGTTTGATCACAAGAATAACACTAGCATATTGCCAATCTTGTGAGTTAAAGAAATTATGTCATATAACCTAGTAATTTAGAATTGAAAGGACTAAGTTTGCATCATATCCAAGGGATTGGGAAGTTTCTATGATAAACATTATTTACCTAATTAATCTAGAGAAGAATGGAATTAAAACCCACTCAGTAAAGGGATAAACGGAATTAAAACTTCCATTGCAACCGGCTGAGGTCGTGACAAGCCTCTAGTTCAAATATACATTTATTTTTATTGCTATCCTCGACTGATAATAACTTACATTGACAGTAGTTGCGTGCATGCCTCGATCAATTAATTTATGTATATTAACAATAATGGTCAGGCGGCAGTATGAATAATCGCCTTCGCTTGCTTGAGTGATGACTCGAACAAGATGGCCGCCGTGAAACTAGCGGGTAATCGGTTGTGGCAGCGCCCATTGGTCAATGTCGGCGGCTGCTGGCCACCTGAATCCAACTTAATCTTCGACATACTGTGTAGTTTCACGTATTATGTAACATAAATGGCCAGCACTTGTGACAGCTTTTATCTTCCAGTAATATTATTAGATATAACTGTAAAAAGTAAGCAAAAATCGTTGGTAATCAGTTACACGTATATCCCGAACAAACACTGTGCTTTCTATAAATTATTCTATGCGTATATTTTTTATGCATTTGGGTAGCGCTCTAGATGGATTAAATTCACAAATGAGTTCGGCAGGTGTCGCTGCAATCGGTATTTAGGTTATATATTTTTACTGCAAGTAAACGACTGTATCGACTTGAATGAATTTTTGTGAGTGCATTTAAGTGGGGGCCTGAATAGTGATTTTATATAATAATATGTTGATGGTGACTAATAGAGTCGTATAAGGCTTTGTAATTGTATGCAAAAAAAATAGAAATGGCCCTAATTAGTCAGCTTAATGTACTATAGATATTTCTATAATTTCGTTTATGTTAACATTGATAGGATGGATACTGAAGACGGGTCCGATGACGCAGATGAAAGACATTTTATCTTGTGCAAGTGGTCGTAAGTTCATTTCTCAGTCAGGACGAGTTTTTGTGTTTGTTCGGTGTGTAAATGTTAAATGTGTATTTAAGTATTATATTTGTGATTCCTCCTTTCTTTAAGAGACTTAAATCGAAGCCAGATTAATTTGGATGATGATTTTGGATACATAAACAGCTATATGTCGGGCCCAGTATCACAGGCGCCTCTAACGACACCTGGTGCAGGGGAAGGTACTATTCTACTCTGCCAGTACCCCACTACTACTATGTCCATATTCAAACGCAGATAATCTCACGATCTTTAAAATTGAAATTGGGGAACTGTTCGGTTAAAACTGCTGTAATAAATATTTATTTCAACTGTCACTGGCACGAAACTGGCTGCCATTTGTGGATCTGGGTCTGAGACAACATCCAATGGGATGAAGTTCCGACTGATAGTAAATTAAATATCAGACACACTCACGTTCAATTTGGCATTACGCAAACGAACTGTAGTCGGGGAATGCGGTGCTCGTTGATTGTCGACAATTATAAAAAAAAAACAAATTAAATTTTAATAGTTTACGGTATAATAAATCTTGGTTACGGTATAATAAATTAATAAATTTTTAAGGAAATAATTCAAACGGATGTACGTGATATATTAATATAGATAAACTAAATGTGATAAAAGTTCTTAAAGATTTTTCGTTTACACAAAATTTACTATGAAATACATTTAACTAATTAAAATGACCATTACACATAACTTTTTGGTAAAGGGATTTTAGCCCGTAATTGCCGCGCTAGGCAGGCTTTGTGGCAATTGCAGAGCACAAATTTGCAATGAGAACGCTGCTGCCCATCCCCTTCCTGCAGGTGCGATGTTTCAGATGGATATACCGCCATCTGTCTGATCCGGTACCCCAGTCGCCTCTTACGACAGTACAGACTGGTGCAGAAAAAGGTAATATTCCACTTTGCCGGTGTCCTTACTTCTTAAAAAACTAAAATTGAATATAACCAAATAATCGACACTAATAAATTTTGATTAATTTGATTTAAAGATTTGTATTGAACTGTTAATATGATAAAATATTTTAGTTAGAAAATACAATTTACTTGAGCTAGACCTTATACAACCTAAGTTGTTACCTAACTCTCACCTATTTCTGCCGCTAAATAACAGAACTCACATTCCTATTTTATAGTTTAATCGGTGAGAGAGGCTGTGAAATTACTAGTTAATGTGACATAACATCTTCAAGTCACAAGGTTGGAAAAGTGTTAGCGATAACCTTGTGATATTACAAGCGTCTATAGACTGCGGTGATGCTTACACTCAGACTGTTTTCTTGTTTGTAGAGCTAGTCTAAAAAAAAAATGTAGCCACAATTTATTAGCTTAATAAAGGTTATTATTATGATACATACACCACACTTGTGTTCCATCGGGGTAGGCAGATACTATATATATCTTCACTTGTACGATCTAGGCATACCTCTCTTGCTCTTCCTAGTTAATATATGGTCACCTCGTTTGTTCTATACCAACCCTTCCATTCACTTCCGCTCTATATATTTGTGCAGTCATTCGACTTTCATCCATCTTTTCCACATAATCCATATAATTTTAACATTGCTTTCTCTATTTTTGTCACAACATCATCTTTTACATCACGTCGATCTCTTATTACACTCTTCTTTAATCTATTTTTTTATATAATAATTAATATGATAATATACGAAAAAGTGGAAAATTCCATTTGTAGCTAAATAAAAAACAATATGAATCCTCTTTTAATACAATATACACAATATATTCAGCAAATTCAAAACAGTAATAGTGATTCACGTATACGATGCATGATCGCCTTTAGTTCGTTAAAACTTGCCAACTCAGAACCTACTCCATCCTGACTCTGGTTAGTATATAATTATAGTTATTTGGCTTTACAAGCATTTAGCTTAGTTCTCTGCACATTGTTCGCCTGGGGTTATTATCTCTACAGTATAGCTTCACTCGGAAACGATTAATACAAAGTTTACCTTTCGAGCCTATCTTACCTGACGGTGTTCGTATTATGTACTAGCTTATCACCTAAAGAAAAAAAATAAAGGTTTGGTTGCATTACGACTGAGAATAATACTCTTTTAGTGATCGTTATCATCATAGCAGCCATTCAAAGTCCATAGACATCCTAAAAAAAGGGAGACTATGTACCAAAATTGCAGCCCTGGCAAGCGTGTTGGCAATCGATATATAGACTGCCATCTGTCGGTTCTGGTACCTTAGTAGCCTCCTAAGACACCTGGAATAGGGAGAGGTACTATTCTTCTCTGTCAGTACCTCACGGCTTTGCCAGGTACATCATGGTTTTTAGTTATGAAAGGTAAACAAATCCTTCTTTGGAAAATTTCACGAAGATAGATATATGTTTTTTTTGAAACCTTTAAAAAAGTTGCAAACACTTAATCAATATTTTTTGTGCATCTTAAAACACTTTAACGTTAAGGAAGCTCTTTAAAAGAAATCAGTTTTCAAGTTCAAGTTATAAATATTATATAATATTTTAAAGATGAATAGATATGCTTAAAGCATCAAAATATAGGTATGGTCATTTTCAAAATATATCAAGGAGATTTTAGTAACTGTATAAAATAGCTTCATAAATTATATTAAACTTTAATAAAATAATCACAAAGTAAATTACACAAATGGCTCAGGTCTAGATAAGATTTGAGAGAGACGTATTTTCCCAAAACATCACACAAAAGCGTTAAGATAAAAAGACTATAGGTTATTCCAATAGATAGTGTCTTTACAATCAACGAACTTACTTCCATCTGGATTGTTCAGTGTCAATGAGACTCCTAATGCTCTTGGCACGATTGTATGAGTATCAGGGTAAAAAATTACCATAACAATATCCACAGAGCCACCAACACTTCTACACCATGCACTCAAACCCTCACGTATATGCGACCAAGTCTCAGTCAACTTAGCTGATTGCGGCACGTAATTATACAACTCGTCTTGACCTCCAATCTCGAAAGCAATCAGACGATGATAGTAATAAGACTCGTATAAACTTGCTGAGTTTTCAATTCTATCAAAATCGCTTCTTATGTCTATGAGAGGAGCAAATATTCTTAGAGTGTCATTAGTTATTCGGGCACGTATTACTGCAGGAGTTAGTACATGCGTTCCGTTAGCTAGAATCACATTGATCATTGTATAGCTCTTTATCGCTAGTTCAGAATCCGTTTTGAACACACCAGATCCAGTATCACTGCTCGCTTTAGCACCGGCATCGATAGCATCCGCCATATTTACAACGAAATCGTCTGAAGCGTCAACTGCATCTGGATTCAAAGTTACTTTGTAAGGAATAAGGCTTTGTATAAAAGTGTTACAGTGTCCTTTGTTGGATGTGCCAGCTTTGTAGGACGTAGGAAGAACTGGAACACGTGATAACGCAGGCGGGGCGCAGTAGCTCCATATATTGAAGCTAGTGTAACACCAATAATAGCTGGTGCAGTTACCTTTTGAGCAAGGCGAGGTGCACAGCTTGCTTTCTTTAGTATAGGCATCGATTTGTGACTTCGCTTCGCCCGCTACACTGCCCACTTTAGAACTGCAATAATCCCAATCAAACTTAATTGTAGTAAAACACCATTCATAATTGTTCCCAAAATATCCACAGTTCGACAGACAGTACTTGTTCTTCTTGTCTCTTGCTTGAGCCGTGAAGTAAATTGGGGCTGGCTCGTTGTCTGTCCTACATTTCGTCTTCAGCTTCAACCAGTTGTGCACGCACTCACTTTTATTCGAGCAACCTCCAAGGCAGGGCATTCCATTTGTGGTCACTGCTATCTTGGTATAGGGCTCAATCTCCCCGAAGAAGGAGGGGCTTACAAACCCGAGAGAAAATGTAAATAAAAATAAAATAATCATTGTTCGTAGCCGTGATTGTAGCTGGAAGTAAATGAATTAAATTGGGACGCTGATTACATTGAATATTAATAAGTGGAAACATCCGGACGCATATCCCTCAGCCAGCCGCTTCGTAGCAGCAAACATGGCTGTGATTAATTCTGCAACGTCTGAAAAATTAGTAAATATTTACATATTAAAGATTTACCAAGTTTGAAAAATCTATTTATCTGATATAAAAATATATTACATATTATTTCTGATGTACGTTATTTTATGTATATATATACATTTATTACGTTTATTTATACAAATATGTATGCCACGTTTATTTATTTTGTATATATATTGCCTGCATCACTGTATAGATATTTTTTTTCTGTTCTGTTTATAGTTGACTGGGAGATAATGCTATCTGGCATTAAGTCCGCCATTTGTACATTTTGTAACATTTTGTGCAATAAAGTTAAATAAATAAATAAAATAAATAAATATATAACACGTTAGTATATTATGTCAAAATATAATGAATAATCACATGTAAATAAATGTATGCTTATGATTGTTTGTTACATTTAGAGTATCTAACACTATAGCGGATTACAAATAAAATAATCGATTCTGTAAGAATATTAAGATACCTGGTACTTCTAACAACTTTTTAACACCTAAAAATTTATTAAAACTATTTATAGATGAAAAAAAGGATAACGGGAATACAAATTGCAGCTACTTTGTTTTCTTAAAAAATCTAATGCTAGGGATGATAATGATGAAAACGCAAACAAAAATACGCAAAAATGCTTTGTGAAGATATTTAAAAGAAACATTCCAACTATTTAAAAGAAATATATTCGCAGCAAACTATGTATAAATTTATAATTGATTTGAAGGAATTTCGCAACCATCTATAAACGCGGCGTTCCAGTACGCAAGATAAGCCCGTATGTTTGGACATGGGTTATCAAAAGTTCGAGTTTATTGCTCGTATTTTAATACCTAAAAGTATCTGAGTCGACTGTCACAACTACAGATAATTGACTTGTTTATTATAACAATCTTTTTTTTCCTTGACTTCGTATAAATTGACTTTTTTCACTATATGAATGGCCATAGAGGTGACGTGATTTATCGTTCCACGAATTGGGAAAACTTACAGTATTGCATAAGTATAATTAAATGATTAATCAAAGTTCATTTTACATATATTTAAGCCGTTGGACGTCCACTAACCACAATTTTACACAAGAACATGATTTTACATTGGAACATAATTTTATACAAGAGATTATTATTTTACACCATCTTTCTACTTTGACCGTGAAACGTTTATTGCATCCTTTAGGAGCTCTTGTTACTCCAAGAAGAATTCTACGTAATTGCCTATCAGCAAAATAGTGCAAAAATACAGAATGCAAAAAGCCAGATCTATACCACAAGATCACCTTCAATATTAAAGGCAATTTATATTTTACTCTAGAATATTACATATTCTTTTTCATCTAGATCAGTTCAGATGTGCGTGAAAGAGTAACAATCATACATCTCTACATTCACACATTGAGACTTTTACGTATATATTAGTAGTTTTATTGGTCTTCTCTACTTCCTGTAGGGATTTATATTTGTTACGTTGCAGGCGTGAATGATGCAGTCTATTTTCAGTCTATTGTCATTAAAGCTACACAGACCTGGCTTCTCTTCAGTGTCTATTAACACTTGGTAGAAGAGAAAGTATTAATTGTACGTTGTAAATATAGTAAAAACTCACGTGAATAATAATTGCAAATGTTTGGAGATGGTAAAAACGTATCACCATCACAATAACTAAAAACCAAAACAATAAACGTATGACGGTTTCGTAGTGCAGATGGTAGTGATCCTATATTATGCACAAGGGGTCATGGGTTTAATCTCACCCAAGACAAATATTTATATGATAATATCTGTGTTTGTTCTTTGTCTAGTTGTTGTTTGAAGTTTTATATTTAAGATTTATCTATGCGCTTATATCGACTAAACGACTTATGTATTTTGGAGTCAGGTTAACATGAGATGTTGTGTAAATATATTAACAAAAGCTGAAATTTCGAGTTTAATGTATATATATACTTGGAATTATTCTTTACAATAAACTAGCAAGCTGTCGGATGTTGTCCTTGCCTTCACTACATATGTTTATCGTGAAAGTAATGCGATAATTAATTAAGATATATAATATTCTGAGTGTTAAATATCAATTTAAATATTATATGTGTGATTCCTTTGATGGACATAACACAAGTGTTCTTTTCCAATTATCTCGAAGTATAGTATGAGATATGATATGTGTTATAATAACATCATATATTAGTGAAAGCTTACTAAACTACCATTTTAACCATACTGTATAATCAATCATAAAGTATAGAATCTGGAATACTAGTTAAATTAAATAATATAAAGAAACATGCAGTCTATTATCACAAGGAAGCCCTCATGCAATAGACGTCTGTTATGGAATCTCACTCTCACCTATCTTTAACGCCAAATACCAATATCCACCTTTTGGTATTCCGGTTCAAAGGGGGAAATAGACAGTAAAATTACTGTATCATCATCATCAAGATATGCAGCTACAGGACGCCCACTGGCCTCTCCAAGTGATTTCTAATAGGACCGGTTATATGGCCTGCGTTCAGCGTAATCCTGTGGTTTTAATCAGATCGTCTATCCACCTTGGGTGAGAACGCCCTACGCTACGCTTGCCGATACGTTTTCACCATTTAAGGACTAACGACTCCATCGTTCATCGGTTCTGCGTACTAAGTGCCCTGCCTACTGCCACTTCAACTTGCTAATCCACCGGACTATATCGGTAGGCTTAGTTCTTTTACGGTTCTTCTTATTTCTAATTCCATCGAGAAAAGATCCTTTGCCATTGCCCACTCCACAGCTTGTTGGGCTATTTTGAGTTGGCCTATAAGGTCAATGGTTAGAGTTCACGTTTTGCTTCCATAAGTCATCGCGGGTAACACACATTGATAGAAAACTTTCGACTTGAGATACTGAGGTACGTCGGACGAGAAGATGTTCTGCAGTTTTTTAAAAGTTGCCCTACCGAGCTGGATTCGGAAATTGACCTCTTTCCTGAAGTTGGATTTACCTAAGTGAACTAATTGTCTTAGGTATGCGTAAGAGTCAACAACTTCAAGAAGCAGTTTCTCAACTGATACTGGGATGAGTACATTATTACACATAGTTTTCTGATATCCACTTGTTAAGAAACTCAATCAAGGTTTCTGAGTATCGTTCTCAAATTTTCCATCGGTTTTGCCATGACTTCTACCATCGTAGGCAAATTGAAGGTGACTGATGAATTTGCCATTAATATCGATAAGCCATTCCAGGGGCTTAAAGGTGTTATCTAAAGTGGTATTAAACAGTTTTAGAGATATATCATCTAACACCCTTTTGTGAAGGCCTCTACTCCTCTTTTCGAATCGACATAGTGGCGTTTTCATAAAAACTCTTCACCATTTTAATGTACCAATTGCAATTATGATGACATATCCTTGTCACGAGATTGGCAACGTTCTTGTGATATCCTTATGTTATAACTATCCCACAGACTATGCGTGTTTGTCGACCGGATGTAATAAAAAATAATAAACTTCCAATTTACAACAGTATGCCGATTAGGTGCCAGCTAAAACGAAACGTGACGCTGCAGTGAGCAACAAATTAAAACCGATACAATAGTGTTGCCGGAGTCAATTATTTCGCCCCATAGTGTACGATTGCGGGGGACAAATGAAGACAAATCGAGACGCAAGCCGCTTCAATTCCCGTTGGGCATTTCCCTTACTAATGCCACAAGAAAAATCAGGGAAATTTTAAACTTAAAGAAATAATTAATTGATGAAGACAACGAAGATACATCAATTTGTAATTAGATGGCCTGGTGGCGCATTCGATATTACTTTCTTATGCGCCAAGGGTCACCAAGTTTTTAACGGCTTACTTCGGAGTCAAATCAATGTATGTGAAAAACTTAGAACGCTATCACCAGTACACCACAACTTCGAATTCCACATCATCATTGTGGTAAAATCCGGAGGAGTTCTATCACTTGTTAAAATGCATCATCGTCGTAGCAGCCGCAAAAAGTCCACACTCACATTAGCCTATACATGTATATGTATTTTTGTATGAGATCTACTTCATGTATATGAAGTATCACATACAAAAGGTCCTCTGCATTGACACCTCACTCTCACCTATTTCTATCCCCAAAAAACTGTGTTTGCATTGCTGTGTTCTGGTCGGAAGGGTGAAAGAGAAAGTGAATTTACTGGGTAATGAGATAATATCCTTAAGTCATAAGGTTAGGCAATGAGTTTGTGATATCCCTGTGATATCACACAGCGTCTATATGCTGCGGTGATGCTTACTATCACGCATACTTGTTTGTCGACCTTGTCTATAAATAAAAAAAAAGTATTTAATTAAGACGCCTCTTACCAGTTCTTTGTACATGAACAAATTCCGCATTAGAGACGACATATTAACGTGTAGTTTGTCTGAATTTGCAGGCGTTCTTATAAAAATACTTAGCTATGTTATTGTTTACTTTTAGTTTGGTCAGTGATGTAAATTTTGTTGTATAATATTTATATGTAATAATATTGTTTTCCATACCATTGCATTAGATTAAATTAACCCGTAACGATAGTTTAGTGTAAGAGGTATATCAAATCCTTGCAAACTATTTGAATGAGGTTTACCTCTAGTCAACATATAATTTAAGTGAATATAAACTATGCCTTCTTTAAACCGTATCTTCTATATAAATATAAAAAGGAAAAGTCAAAAAGTAACGCACATAAATTTAAAAAAATAACATCAAATTAAATCATATCAAAATGTAAAATATTTTTTATTAAAGATACTCAAAGCCTATTACAAGCATTTTCGAATTGTCAAAAAAAGCAAAAATATTTAAAAAAGAAGTATTATACTCAAAATGCTGATGACCCACAGAAAGTAAGAGTCATCTAAGCGTTCTCTATTTGTTGTATTTTTAATTAGTCTGTACAAGGTCTCTAGGGGGTCAACAGGGTCGAGTTGTATGTTGTTAAAAGTTTTTTTTAACTTTTTTGGTTACAGACACAATATCCAGATCCACATGGTAACGAAAATATACTTTATTCTTTATTTTTTTTTTATTTATCTTTCAGTGACTCTTTTTAAATCATTTTATTAATCACACGAATGTCTCTCTTCTGCTTAAAAATAATAAATTTAATTCAGCAAGCGCTACCCGACTGTAGTATACCATAAGACATAAAACTGTGGAAATAACTAAAAAAAAGGTAAGATGTCTGTAAAGAAAAAAAATTAGCCGTTGAATATAAAAAAGCCTTGTAGGATATTTTTAACAAAACATAAATCAACCTCGTCTCCGGTTGTCCATCGAGATGAGAAAGCTAAAGACAAAAACATAATGTCTTTTTGTGAGAATTTACACTGAAATTTGCCTTACTAAATACCTTTTCTCTCTATATATCAATGATAGCCCACAATGCAGTATATATATAGAGCGAAGAGACGGACCTCTAAGTCTTCCTGGAGTGTCTTAAGCTAACAGTTTATAGAATACATTGTATCTTCGAGGCATTTCCAATAAGCAAGTAGCCATCATTATCATCATCACCATTATCATCGTAGGAAATCCAAAGCAGGACATAGCCCTTTTAAGAAAGAGGATCTTTTTCTATAAACGCCGCGCTGCGCATAGTTTATGCTGCTGGATGCTGCTGCTGATGATCCCTTCACCACATCAGCTATTGGAAGTCTACTCCTGGACAAAGACCTCCCCGAAACATGAGGATTTTTTCCCAAAATGGCCACGCTGGGTGTTAGCACGCACGTGTTGCCAATCACAGATCGAAGCATTGCAACAGGGATGCTGCTGCACGTATCTTTGCCATTTTCTATTTGAACCTTGGTTTCAAAGCTCAGTAGCCTCTTTAGACAACTGGTACAGAGGGAGTACTGTTTAATTCCACCGGTACTCCAGTGCATAGATAAAACAAAAGTAGCCACATCAGCAGTATATTTCAGTAAAACTCACCTGAGTCTCACTTCAAACTCGCCACGGATATATAGTTGGGACCAGTACGACAATGGCACCCGATTGAAACGCTGGAAAGTTAAAGTTTTCCTGTTTTTCCCGAGGTTTTTTCTTTATTTACTACCCATTGTCGGTGGTTTTATTTATCGGGGTATCTGAGCTGTAGATAGTTCGTGACGAATGTCATGTATCAGGATTAGGAAAGTAGGTCGTGTTTCAATATAAGGAAAACATGTTCGTGCAAAACACTAAATGTAATGAAATGATACAACTTATTGTAATTATTATTTATCGTGAGGTTCATAGTATATCCATCTGAAACAGTGCAGCTTAAATGCACAGAGCGGGGATGGGCAGCAGTATCCCCGTCGCGAAAGCTGCGCTCTGCAATTGCCATTACGCTTGCCCAGTATGGCAATTATGGTCAAAAAACCTCTTTTCTTGGATAGGCCTATTGTCCAGCAGTAGACTTTAAAAGTCTGCTGGTTGGTGTGATGTTAATGATGAATTAATATTATTAAAACTCGACCATAGTAAGATATTTAACAATAATTTTAAGTGTGTTAGATATATATTGCACCGCCGTGTGATACCAGCAGAGACTCTCCCTTTGTTGCCAGGAGTCGTAAGAGGTGACTATGGTATCGGAACCGATAGATGGCGATATATCCATCCAAAACTGCGTAATTCAAATTAATAGGGTGGGGGTGGGACCCGCAGCACTGTAATTGCCAACACGCCTGCCCAGTGCGGCAATTATGGGCAATTTTTTTTTATCTTAGGGAGGCCTACATCCTGGAGTGGACTTCCATTGGCTGTAATAATGAAATATGTATTTGACACACAGTTTTCATTAAATTTAAGTCTTAAAATTACCTTTTTTTTAGCGCGCCCCGCGATCAAACTATACAAAAATATAATAGTAGAGTAATTAATATGTAGCCACAGTAACTTCTTAGTCTATCGGCCAGTGAAAGTCCTAGTAAATTCAGTAAAACCGTTTCGGAGTTTGCTTATAACAAACATGCAGACAGACAAAAATTTGACGGATATGATGGTGCAGTTGGTACAGATCTTATCTTGTGTGCAAGAAGTCGTTGGTTCGATCAACAAGACAATGACAATTGTTTATTTAATGATATCTGTGTTTGTTCTGTGTATGGGTATTGACTATATAAGTACTAGGGCTAAGTAAAAAGTCACGGACTTATCAAACCGCCCTCGTATATTTAAGTATTATATTCCTAATTCCGCTGTAATCTTCCTTATGTTCGTGACATAAGAGATGTAGTGTGAATTTATTTATATCCAATTAAGTATATATTATTTAAGAAGCCTATTTATGCTGTATCGTACATATTTTTAATGAATATTTTAAAAAGTTATTTATATTACTAATAGACTCTTCTTGTCTTTACTTCAAGTAAAAATATATGCAAATTTCCTTTGGAGTTTGCTGAGACTTGTTTGCTATTTTATATAACATTTGTTGCTTCCTCAATATTTAATAGTCACTTGGTTACTATATACTTTTCGAAGCCTACTTTATCAGCCACTAAATAAACTTAGCTTTTTATATCGTAATTCTATTTTCATTTATTCACCCTGCATGTCCAAACCACTTTTACATTCCTCCTTCAATCTTAATGAAAATATCATAAAAATAAACTAGTTTACAAAACTGGCCTTAACGCTTCAGTAAAAAATGAGAAAATAAATAAGATGCCAATCGACAACCCCTTAGTCCGGGGACATCTGGTGCTAAAAGGAAATTCCCGGCGCATTTCCGGAGGATCCTAAGCGATGTTAGCAAGTCTAAAGATTAAGCGGGAACGAGAGCGATTATAAAATTATAGTTTTCTATTTTAAATAGATACACATAACATTTGATACGTTGACCTGACTCTGAAATAAGTAGACAACAGAAATATATATTTATACCTTTACTAATCTATACTAATATTATAAAGCGGAAGAGTTTGTTTGCTTGTTTGTTTAAACGCGTTAATTTCAGGAACTACTGGTCCGACTTGAATTTTTTTTTGTTGGATATTCCATTTATAGAGGAAGGCTTTAGGCTATGTAACATTACGCTGAGACCAATAGGAGCGAAGCGTCAGTAAGATATGTTGCAAAAACGGGGAATATTATTCACATTTGAGGTCTTTCGTCGCATGCGCTGCATAAACGGTTTAAGTTATTAAAAAACAATGTATAAAATGATTATTCCTTTTTAATAATAATAAAAAAAAGTTCGCGACAGTATATGTCTATCTCTCAAGATTTACTCATAATAACATTATTTGTCAAAGAAGGCTTGCTACCATTATAATGTGCAAGCAGGCCGCGCGGCGGCGGGTAAGGGGGAGGTGGGCCTCGCCCCACCGCCGTGCTTGCCACTACCACTCGCGAGTGTATCTTTGCGAGGTACCATGCTGCGCAGTTCAGACGCGTGGTCGGCTCCCTACTGAACAATTGAATACGGCGTGCTTTATTTTAAACAAAAGTAAAAATATAATTTATGCCGAAGTACGGTCAAAATATAATTTAAAAAAATATATTTTTTTACATATTATTTTAAAAAATCTTATGCACGATTATACAATAACATAAACCATCGTGAGCATTTAAAAATAATCTCGATAGTGTCTCCAACCACGCGACCGAAGTCGCGGGCACAGCTATCAGACTTATAAATGAAGGTTATGTGTCTGTTTGAACTTAAGTTAAATATATAGATATTTAATGTTGTCGGTCCGTCTGTTATAGGAACTAGACCGATTTTAATGAGACTTTTGTTTTCATTTTTGTAATCTATCCGATAGTTTATGTTTGTAATTAAATAAATGCACTCTTTAATATACGAAATAATGTTTTCTTAAACTTATTATATTATTTTAAGAGAAAGCTGCTACTAAACGACTGGATCGACTTGAATTAATTTTTATGAGTGCAATCAAGTGAAAGCCTGGATAATTTAACATTATATAATATATATTATAACATTATATATATAAACTAAGCTGCTGTTCACCCGCGTTACGTTGTAGATTTTACATACTAACTGAGCAGCCCCCTATAATTTTCTTAAGGAATGATTTATGAAAAAATATTATTCAACTCTTTCATGACTTCCAAAAAAAAACATTTATACTGAATTTTATTAGAATAACCTTAAATATACCTAGTAATGTTTCATTCTAACTTTACATCCTCGTAATAATCTCTTTGTGAGTGAATTTTTTTTAAAAATTTCTTTCTTAGTTACGTTACGTTATAAATTATTTTTAATTTATAACGTAACGTAACTTTATTTCATTATATTTCCATCTTTTTTATTCCATTACGTTATAAAAGGAATATGTGTGCAAAATTTCAAATTTCTTTTCCTTATTGTGCAGGCCCTATGTTGTGGCCCCATATGTTAATCAGTCAGTCAGCTCTGCCTTATATTATACAGATTGTTTTGTAAATCGAGGCGACATTCTAAGAAATTTGTTCACAAGTTCCGCTGCCGCTAACGCTCATGAGTCGCTTCACCTATCCCCGAGGTCGGCATGTTAAATCTTCTTTCATATTCTTCGAAGGAAATCGAGTCGCACACCCCTTTACCCGACAACGGCTATTTTGTCAGCACAGAGTGAAAATCCCGACGTATCACGATAAACAGGAATGAAGTGGGAATTTGTATTGCATACGATCTCTTCGATTCCACACAA
This sequence comes from Heortia vitessoides, assembly GCA_020976665.1. Lineage (NCBI taxonomy): Eukaryota > Metazoa > Arthropoda > Insecta > Lepidoptera > Crambidae > Heortia > Heortia vitessoides. Next base: position 14,820,894 of record JACJUM010005602.1, on the reverse strand, counting down.
CTCGGTTGGAACTGTTCAACTAGAAATAAATAGATACAAAGCTCTTGATAGGACAAACGTTATGGCTACGACATTCTCAGATCTCTTCGACATTTACATTCATAGATTTCTTGTTGATAAACTGGTGTTAAATAAAAATCCAAGACCATAAATGTGTATTAATAAGACTTGATTTGTTCAATTAATTTTATAGAGTTCAGTTTTTAGTGTATTAAATTGTGGACATGGTTTAATTATATTTTACCTAATATTGACTTGACCTCGTGATAAATCGCTTAAAGCACACAAATAATAATCTTGGGTGAACATAGAACCCGGCCCTTGGCGCGTAAGATAGAAACAGCCCCAAATGTGCTCCGGCCCGTCTGTTATACAAACAATACTAGAGGTAGATCTCATGCATTTTTCTACCGCCATATAGCATATCCGTTGTTATTGCTGTATTTCGGTATGAATGGGACATTTTATCTTCAAATCATATGGTTGGCAACTTAACTAAATACCTACGTATATTAGTCATGAAAATAATACGATAAAAAATAGATTGTCTGTAAAGTCGGTTTACTGTCGATAGTTGAACGTGACAACGTCATAAAAAATACTGATGGAATGGAACGTTTAAATATTATCTTTGAAAATATATTATTGTATAGCAGCTGTCCGCTCGGGCGTATCGCTAACTCGAGTATGAGAGAGACAGATGTCATAGGCTGCCGAACGTGGGGCCGATTGTGCCTCTTTGTCACTCGTCCCGCGATCTCGCTTGCACTTCAAGCTTTAAACGGAACGCCTCAGAGCGAGATAACGCCGCATGAGTCATGTTTTTTTGTGCGTGCAGCCGACTCCATCGGATTATAAGACGTTGTCACGTCAAAAAATTTAGATATATAATATGTTATCACCAAATGGAATTAAACTTTACAAATAGCAAACATTGATTAAAACGGTCTATCATTTTAGAAGTTGATCACGGACAAAGACCGTGACACGAAATATTATATATGAAGATAATAATATCTTGTTGAATGCTCGCTCATATTGGGTTTGTGCGAATAACTGAAGTGGGTGATTCGCTTGCGTGAACGCGATGCTCCATTTGAAGACAAGATTGGACATTACATCGTATATGTTACAACCAAATCCAGATATGATATTTATTGTCCGGATATTATTTCTTCGCGCTGGACACAGGCCGCATACAATCGGTCCTATTGGAGATTACTTGGGGAGGCCTATGTCCAGCAGCGGACGTCTTATAGCTAATATGATGATGATGATGATAATGATGATGATTAACAATCCAATTTTACTAGATGTAGACTTTTGACAAAGGTCGTCAGCATTAGTAGGTACTAATGCTGAGGTCACTCACCAATTTGCACATGTGCAGTGTTCGCATTGCGGTGTTCAGGTTTGAAGGGTGAGATAGGCAGTAAAAATACTAGGTAAATGTGACATAGTATCTTTAGTTCACAAGTTTGGCGTCTCGTTTATTCCAGCAACTTCATAATATATATACAAAATGTACAAAATAAATTCAATTTAGACAAAATGACGAATGACACAGAATTAATCGCAACGTACAAAATAATGTGCTTAGAATACATTAGAACTGCGACAAAAATAAACTGCCAGAACCGAAAAGAAATATATATTAGCAGTTGATATATTTCCTGAGAAAAACATTTACGGAATTTGCTTGACATATAACAGTGTCAATATGTTTGCGAAATGAAAGTGTATCAAATGATTGGTTTTTTAAATGTTGCTAGTCTGTTTTCTGTCGCCGGCTTCAGGCGGGTCTCGAAACTACATTGTTCCTCTGCGGCACTGTACTACTGTTGTGCTAACGTGTTGTTTTTGTGTTTGATTGTTTTGGCAATTGTTTACCGGAGGAGTAAAACAGAACCTCTCTTTGGACCAGGTGTTGTAACAGGCGACTGAGGTACTGGAATCGACAAATGGTAGACTAGAACCGCTGCATTTCTGTGACGTTTTTCCGCTAGGTTACTAACTTCTAAGGGCAGAATTTAAACACACAAAAAGACATACATCGAATAAAAATATTTTAAATATTAATAGTATAGTTCTTTAAGTTGAAAGATCTTTTTTAATAATTTCTTTGATAATAAATATCCAATAGACAATAATTTTTTTACTTTATTCCAGTATGTCAAAGTGTCATTCAAATATTAGTGTGTAATGGTGATTTCTATGTAATTCTTGTACATTTTATATGAAATAATTTGCTTTAAGCACTTCTTCACTGAGTCAATTTTTACATTCATAGTTTCGAGAATTTTAGTTAACAAATACAAATATTTCGCTTTCCGGATTAACTAGCAAGTATGTCTTAACCTATAATATGTTCATGATGAAATAATATGGCGATTAAAATTGAGACATAAACTATCCTATTTCTCATGTTGGTTCATTCATTAAGTTCACTCAGATGCTTGACATGGTTTTACATGATTTTTTTATATTTACAGATTATAAAAATACACTTAATTGTTCACATGGGGCAAACGTACACAAATGAAATATTGATAAAGTATAAGCCAACCTCGGGATAGAAATTGGGTAAATAAAATGAAATAAGCAGATCAAGGAGCACGGAAGTAGATATTTAGAAATATATATAACAAACAAAATTACTATGTACTGTAAATATACATATAATATAGATTTAATTAAAGCGAAGCGAAAAAATATCAACATATTACAACATCATCAACATACAGATAATATTTCATTTTGGTATACTTTTGGATACAAATAGTTAGACGTTTATTATTCGTACTTCTGACCTTTCTTTAATATCTCTTCTACCTGCTTAAGATATGTTCGCCTCGGTCGTCCTTTACCAACTCTTCCTTTCACTTCCGTTCTATATAATCGTGCAATCATACTTCTTTTATTCATCCTGTCAACATGTCTTTATTGTTGTGACAACATCATATTTTACACCACATTGACCTCTTATCACACGATTCTTTAATTAACCTCCCAAACTCACACTATACATATTTTTATGTGCTCTCATTTCAACAGTCATAATATGCCAGTCAGTCTGAACCCTCTCCAAGAAAGGGGCATTTAGCCCATAATTGCCGTTCTGTTCAAGCGTATTGGCAATAGCAGAGCGCAGCTTTCATTCTAGCTAAATTGTTCATGATATGCGGGCAAAGTCTAGTATACATACGAGTATGGAACAAGTACGATATGATTAATAAATTGTATACGACTTTGAATTGATAAAGGGATACTTCTGATTTATAATTCAAGTAAGAAGTTTGTAGAAGTAAATAAATCAATAAAGCCATCGCTAATATGAAAGAAGCCGCGGGCAGCTTCTAGTATACAAACGAGTAAAGTACAAGTAGGATTTGGCTGATATATTTTGTATACGACTTTGAATTGACAAAGGGATACTTCTGATTTCTGAGGTACTTCTCTCGAAAGGGTCGAGTTACGATGAAAGGGAGTCGGGCATATTTTTTGGATAAGTAATTTCGTATTTTGTATTATGTTTCCTAACTTGGGTAAAGTATGTTTTTTCTATCCTCAAGGGTATCTATACTTATTATTATAAATGCAAAAGTAACTCTTGTCTGTCTGTCTGTCTGTATGTATGTCTGTCGAGCTTTCATGCCAAGACTACTAAGCCGATTAAAATATAATTTTGTACACATATGGTTTATTGCTTGAGAAAAGACATGTTGTATAGAGTTGAAAGAGAGTAGAGAAAAGTTAAATGGAATTTTCGTATTTTTTAGTGCTACAAGCTTAAAAATTATTTTTAGGCGCTTGATTCGCTGTATATAAATGTGACATTCAGAAATTATATTAGTTTTTAACTCATCGCCATTAAAATAGTGGTGAATAGGGGATGAAAACTTTGCCCAATTAATTTCCGCGTTGGGCAAGCATGGTCGTAGCTTTACACAAGTATGCTGCTATCCATCCCTGTCCCACTGCACTAGCCCCGTCAGTAAGAATGGACATACGGCCATGTGACGGTTTCGGTACCTTAGTCGCCTCTTGCGACACCTGGTACAGAAAGAGGTACTATTCTACTCTGCTATTACCCCACAGCTAGATCACTTTATTTTTATTACTAAAAAGAAACATTCTATGTTTTATTTAAACCTCCTACGATCTTTCACAAAACAAGTTAAATCATTCAAACCATTCTCAAATTTTATCGAGACTAATAAATAGTCTATTTTTGTACACGGAGATTTATGGTTTTATCTATAAATAGAGGATTTATAAATTAGACAAAGTTGGCCAATATTTTCCCAAAACGGGAACGGCAATTCAAATTTCGAGTAAACCAATCATTCAAAGGGTTAGTTTATAATAATCATACAGGCATGTATAAAAATGCAAAGTAAATTTTCGTCTTTATATAAAACATATATAAAGACGAAGCTATGCTAGACTAGCTAACCCAAAAGACGGTTACCTATCCTAACTATCCTTGTATATTCATTTTAATAAACATGCTTTTATGGGCAGGCAGCCAAAATGTGCCAAAAAGGGCACGACTGGTTGTTCATAAAGGTGTGTTGGTTCCAACACAGACATATGGTAGTGAATGTTGGGTATGGCAGAAGAAACGCGCGAGTAGAAAAATGAGATCCTGTTAAAATGAGAGTACTTCGAAGTATGTATGGTGTGAGTTAGAGAGATAGATTAAACAATAGTGTAATAAGAGTGAAACTACTTACATGAAACACCTGCAGAATAGTTAGAAAGTTCATGCAAATTGATGACACTGAATCCTCCCTCCTCCCATATCCCTCTATATTAAAACATTGTATTTACTTCGCTAAGCCGGTAAGTGCAATGCAAATTAGTCAGCCCAGAGCTAAGAAGAAGAGAGCGAAAATATAAAATAGTAATAATAATAATACACTCCATTTACGTACACTTCAATTTACGGACAATAAATAATATTATTATTATAATAAATAATGTTATAATTATAGTACTATAGGCGGCTTTATCGCATAGAGCGATTTTTTCCAGGCATTTTTATTTTTCATTCGAATTGCACTTCATTTATAAAATGATGTTAAGTAATTATTTTCAGTCAATTTCATATTATACACTTATGAAGCTAAATTATCAGCACGTTCACAAATTAATTATTAAAATATATGTAGATAAATAGTTTATCGCCCATTTATTTTAACGCTGTGAGGTACCGGCAGAGTAGAATAGTACCTCTCTCTGTACTAGGTGTCTTAAGAACCTAAAGCCCCAGAACCGACACATGGCAGTATATTCACCCGAGACAGTGTAAGTCAAAACAGTATGTTCCATTATCTTCAATGCATACCAACATTTTACGTAAAGCTTTGATCTGTAGAAATTGAGTAAAGTAGTAAAATTGCTGGGTGACGTGGCATAATATTTACAAGTCACCACATCATATCAGGCATATTGTAAGTCCACTGCTGGACATAGGCCTCCCCACGATTGGGGGAATTTCGACCATTACTGCCGCGCTGGGCAAGCGTGCTGGCAATCGCAAAGTGCAGCTTTCACGACGGGGATGCCGCTGCCCATCCCCGCCCGTTACATTTGAACTATATTTTTTTAGATGGATATGCTGCCATCTGTTGATTCTTGTACCTTACGGCTTTGCCGGTGGCTCCCAGTCAAATCCGCAATCCTTGCGGTATCGCAAATACAATAACATTATTAGTAATAAACAAATGTGTATTAATTCACCACTACGACCAACAGTTCATGCGTAAAAACACATTTCACGGACCGTAATCTATTTATGGAATATGCGGTGAACCCTCCCCGGACGCGCTAAAAGCGGCGACCGCATTTTAGACCACTAATATGGGGAACGCTCAATGTTCAGTTAATATAACTGGAATGCTTGTACGTTCTCGTCATATCACCATTGGACCTAATAGGTTCTGATTACTGAACACTTCATGTGATGATGTGGATGAACTATAAAATTTTGACTACTACATTATTTTGGGTTGCTTCATATAAATAAATAAATAAATAAATAAATAAATAAATAAATAAAAAATTCCCACATCTTATATGTTGACCTGATTTCGTGATAAGTCACTTAAAACACTTGTGTAACGTATATCAGACAACAGAGAAATCACAAATATACTACTTAAATACATATATTTATCACCCAGACACAGAAAAAACGTAAATATCATCATATAAATATTTGTCATGGGTGGTGATCGAACGGATATATAATAGATTAGTCGCACTCTGAGGTTTTACTCGTGTAGTTTTCTTTACAATAAAAATTTAGATAAAATATAGCTGACATTACTTGCTGATAACGAAAATGGAACTTACTGGAAATTCTTTAAATAATACAATGTTATTCTATTATTTTAAGTATTTCCAAAATAGCGTCAATTTTTAATTTTTTAATAACAAAATATAAATCTTTTCACTTTTTAATGATAGATAGATGAGTGAAAACAGAAGTACAAATATATTTTTTATCTTCACCATCATATGTTCTATAAGACGTCCAGTTCTGAACATAGGCCTCCCCAAATAATCTCGAATAGGACCAGTTGTATGCGGCCGTGTCCAGCGCGATCCTGCAGCTATGATCAGATCGTCTGTCAATCTTGGGCGTGGACGCCTTACACTGCGCTTGCGATTTATGTTAATGTTTTTGACAATGTATATAACATTTTTAGATAATTAATCAAGTAAATATATGTCAGATAATATTTACTAGGACAATGGTAACTTATTGATTTTTAGAAATTAACTAATCGTTTCTTCTTTATCGATCACTTCAAAATTGCAAGTTTGACATTTGAGTGTTTGTATATCTTTATTGGTATAATGTTTGTATTTAACATAGTTGAAATTGCGCTGAATTCTCAGTACAAAAATATTCGACATGTCCGCTAAGGTCTTAGTCTATGAGACAGATCGGGTCGGGACAAAAGAGAAAGAGAACAAAAGAGAATAAAGTTTATCTTAAATTTTAAATATTAAAAAGTGATGTAATTTCTTTTCTCATATATAATTTACTAGTCAGCCGTGAGGTACCGGCAGAGGAGAATAGTACCTCTTCCTGAACCAGGTGTCTTAAGAGACAACTAAGAAAGCAGAACTGACAGATGGCGTTATACTCATTTGATACAGTGTAGTTCAAATGCACGGGGCGGGGATGGGCAGCAGCATTCTCGTCGCGAAAGCTGCGATCTGTGATTGCCAAGACGCTTACCCAGCGCGCAAATTATGGGCAAAATTCCTCCTTCTTAGGGGGTGGGGAGGTAGGGTATGTATGGATGAAGATGAAGTCTTTCAATAGTATTTTATGGAACATCTAATTCATTGAGATTAGAATTTTGTCATTTTGTCAGCGTGTAATCTATATATATAAATAAATGCCTTAAGTGCAAAATAAAACCTCCTTCGGTACAAGTTGTTCTGGAAGGCACCTGAGGTACCGGTACCCACAGAAAGCGCTAACAGTGTTAGCACTGCTTTGTTTTGGATATAATCGGGTAATGTGACCTAACTCAACGTGCAGGTTGGCGACACACTAGTGATATCTCTTTGTAGACTATATAGATCACAGATGAATATTTGTGACGACACGGAAATTTGTAATTTACGATGATAATTACTATCCTTTGAAGTCGGTAATTACCGACCGTAAACTTGTAGCCGACTTAAAAATAAAAAAAATAGTTTTTAAGGTAATGGCTGCAAATGAATTTTTGAATGCAAGAGCAAATTAGTGAATTGACACTGGGACTTCAATTAAATATTTTTTTGATTCACTAACAACATTCATCAGCGATAAATTCAGTTCGTCTCTTTTACCTTTGTTAAAATAATACAATGCGATGTCGTGAGCTGCACTTATGTTAAATTATATGTAGGTACTAAAAAAAACCTTCTATACGTGAGCGCTGACGCGATCCGAGGTCTGAGCACATAAGATTGTCTCCCAATACTTTTTGTTATTATATACTTATTATGTTATTACATATTTACATATTTATTTTGTTATTACATATAAATACATAGCTAATAAGGACTGTTATTATTCATAACCCTTCAAGCTTTACATTTTCTAGGTTCTTATTTATATTTTGTCTATTTATAAATGCAAAAACGAAATCGAAATTCTTTGGGTATTTTTAAACAGTTATATTGTTAGGGACCAATTTTCATTCAAGATAACCGATAAATTAATGATTTCACATAACATTTAATACGTTGACCTCACGCCAAGTAGCTCGAAGCACCTGTGTTACGGATATCTTATATACGGATACTTCCTTTTGAACCATCTGGAGTATGGAATAAAGAAGGAAACTGCTTTATCAGAGAGTTGGAAAGGCGTTTGGTGGACCGGGGATTTTACCACCGCTCCAGGGCTTTTCTGATGCAGACAATCTCGCTTGCTCTGCATCTTTGAAATGCCACGAGCTTTCTAGGGACTTTTGGGTCGGACATGTCTCTTCTTTAAAATGTATTATTTTTGTAACATCTTTTAAACATTTGTATATGTATAACGTTGTAATATACTTATACTTAGACACGTATAAATAACACCCAGGCAAAGAACAATTACAAATATTTTTCAAGATAGGATCATCGCCGTCTGCATCATCAGGCCCGTCATATGTTTAGTTACTATTACAAATCTCTATAATAATCTTAAATCCTGGTAAGTATAGCTGGTAAATTCTGGAATATCTTCCAGTCATATAGATGTTTCTCTCATGCCAAACTCCCTAATATACTAGATATATTATATCACCCCACGCGCAGCTTTAGGCAATTCTATTCAAAAATTAATTATAACCCGTGCAAATAAAATGGAAACTTAATAAAAGGCCCACAAACAAAGGCAACGTATTTGTTCGCGTTACGAATACCTTGTTGATGTAACAAACTCAAATGATTTACGAATATTTGCCCTTGCGAGCGAAAAGTGGTCAACTAACAACAGAGGTGAGCTGGGTTTCAGGGTTGCTCCCTTCCTTCAATAGCGCCCGCATACCTGAAGACATTTCTAGGTCACGGCAGTATTAGGTTAAGTTAGGGGCATATGAAACCTAAATTTAAATTTAACTGGTTAATTAAATTTTTATTGTGTTTTGACGGGTCCGATGGCCCGTTTGTTAGTGTTCCAATCTTAAGCGCAAAGAGTCGTGCATTCAATCCCCGCCTTGGGCAAATATATGTAAACTATATTTTGGACTGGACTGATGGCCCCACTCTTACCACCCAGTTCTTCTAGAACTTCTAGAACTTTTAATATTCGTGTAGATGCTCATAGTATCATAAAGATATTCACTTGCGCGTTGCTTACTTTGTAACTTGAAGATATTGTGTCACATTATCATGTAATTTCACTGCCTCTCATTAAACTAGAACTCAGAAATAATATAAAATAATTGCCGCGCTGGGCAAGCGTATTGGCAATCGCAGAGTGCAGCTTTCGCTATGGTAATGTTGCTGCCCATCCTCGCCCTATGCACTGTTTCGTATAGATATACCGCCATTATCGGTTCCGATAACCTCAGTCGCCTCTTGCAACACTTGACATACGAAGAGGCACTATTATATAAAAATAAAAAAAATATTTGACAGACCTTATCTTGACTAAATTGATCAAAATCATGAGCAATACATAATAGGTATTGAAATTTTTTAAATGTTGTCATTGCGTATAGTCGAAGCAACCCTATGAATACTGCTGATGTAGCAGCGCGCGGGTTTGCTCGTCTGTTTGTTCAGGCTGTTGTTTACGATCTCGGCAGTGAAGGTTAGGTACCTACCGTTTGCTGTGTTTAACTGAATGTGGAATATCAGGTCCTTGCGATAAGTGGGACATCTAATACTGGAACAACTTTAACGGGTTCATTATTATTCATAAAATTTTATGTTTATTTATTTATACAGGTTTACTTACAGATTAAACATTAAAGCTTATATTATTACATTCATACTCATTACAACCATTAGTAGTCAACTGCTCGCAAAGGTCTAGTCTAGGCCTAGAAAGGGAGAATTTTGCTCCTAAATGCCTCGCTGGGCAAGCGTGTTGGCAATCGCAGAACGCAACTTTTTCGACGTGGGATGCTGCTGCTCATCTCCACCCTATGCATTTGAGCTTCACTATCTCGGATGGATGGATAAACCGCCATCTGTCAATTTTGATACCATAGTCGCCTCTTAGGACACCTGGTACAATGGGAGGCACTATTCTACTCTGCCGGTACCTCATAGCGAATTACACCAATTATTAAATTACAATATCTAAACTCAGCCTTTTAAAAATGTAAAATTTACACAAAATAAAAAGATTAATTTTCAATTTAATCAAAACTCATGATATGCAATATCCGACTTTGGATTTTATCAACAGTGTCATGAAAAATATCAATGTTCCCATTGCGGTGGTTGCAGAATTCTGGAAAGGCGAGGAAGAGCAGAGTTGGCTCCAATCACAGTATGTCGGCGCTATGGTACACTACACTAGGTACACTACAAGGAACTTTTACTGAGTTATGACAATAAAATGGGTAGTTAATTTAACTGGTGAGCACATTAGAGAATAATGTCTTATTCAAAAGGTCTCTCCATCTCTCTAAAAATATTAACAAACATTTATAAAATATATTTATTGTTAATAACATTAATATTATGTTACACAAAGAAACAGATCTGTCGTAATGATATCAAAATAACTCAGTCATTATATTCACAACTAGTAGCACCATCTGTTGTAAAATGTAAGCAACGTATATAGGGTTTTTGTTAGAGTTCGATCCCCACTCAAGTAAAATGTGATGTACATTTCTCATGTATCTTTCTCAGGTGTTAAAAATATTGATTGAAGTATAGTATTTATGCCCCTGTCTTTTTTACGTCAAGCGCTTTAAGCTCATTATTATGGACCCAAATCAATATATGATAGAATGTGTATATACTGTTAAATTATTTGTAATTATACATACCTTCCTCTGGCAAAGTTAGTCTGTTTGCGATAACCACTCGTATAATTATAAGATCAACAATTGAGTTAAAAAAAGACACAAACCCTTGTCTCCCAAGGAGTGCACTGCATGTTTTATTTGTGGTATTCACTCAACATCAACCTTACGGTAATATTGAAGGAGTCGGTGTTCCTACGGCAATACCAGTGCTAGCGTCAAATACAGCAGGTCGCACCGAAGAACCAAATACCACTACGATTTGCAAATAGTACCTTTTGGACCCTAGTCCACTTCTATCACTATCTAGAGAAGTACTAGAGTTGCAAAATCGCTCAACACGCTTGGTCGCTAACTAGTTGATAGTAATTACGAGTGATTCACGGTATAAATCTTCGATCAAATGGACACTGAAATTTTGATACATTCGTGTGGGTTCATGACACCATCATTATAATCACAACAGAACTTCAACAGCTAAACTCTCGCCTCCCAGAAAAAGAGAGAATTTTGCCTATAATTTCCGTTTTGGGTTGTAATGGTGTTGCTAATTGCGGAGCGTGTCCCTCAGTAGCCCTTTTACGTCACTTGGTAACTGAGCAGAAACTATTGCTATTATATTCTACTCTCTTTCTACTCTACTAACTCTACTGGTACCCCGGGACGAAGGTAGACGTAGACATTTGTTTATCTGTTGCTTTTTGTACAACATATTTACAAGGACGGAGGCATATTAAAGTCTCGGCGTTAGACCAATGTATGAGATATTGTTTCGAATTTATTAATATTATTTTGTGAATTTTGATTTACATAAAAAGATAACAAATTTTTATATTTATAAAAATCTAATTTGCGTCTTAACTGAAGTATATTCCAATCTTATTTTTTTAAAACATTTCCAGCTATGGAGGGATCAGTGCTTGGAGTTTATTTGCGCAATTCAATCAGGAATGAGAAGATCGCGAATTCACAAGGCCACATAAAAGCACAAAGAACCAACGGCTAATGGGGCCGTAAGATTCTAAATCGAATCCATGCACCGTAAGATGTTTAATATGAGGTGGACAGATCTGGCTAGAAACGCAGGATCGTGGTGGATGATGGTGAAATTCAACAGGATATACTGGAAATTTCTTGGGAATATACCTATGTCCAGCTGTAGATTCTCTGCGATTTATATGATGATGATAACAATTTTTTTACCTACTAAAAAGGTTATAACATTTTATCTATTTCAAAACAATCCAAATAGATGTTCTGAAGCATTTAATATTTGTGTAAATCGCAAAGCATTGCAATTTCTCACTTCCAAATTTAAAATAGCAATTGCTTTCCAATTTCGATGAAGATATCGTGGACTCGTTATTTTTAATGATTTTACCTTTTTCCTGTAAAATGGCAAACGAATTTTTACAAAGCGAACGTGAATATCCGGAACACACTAACATTCCGGAATATTCAATTTTGAATTTAAATATTCTGACATTGTAAATTTCGAACATAATTATTCCTAAAAGACTAAATCTCAACTGTTTAAAAACACGATTTATTTAATAATTCTGAAAATTCACTGTTAAATTATAATTATTTGTCAATAATATATAGTGTCATAGTGTCATAGAGTATCAAAAAATAACAATAATAATTCAGACGACATCTAATGCGTTGATCTGACTCCGAGATTAGCCAAAGCACTTGTGTTACGGATATCAGAAAACACAGGATTTTCTAATATGATACTTAATACCGAACACAAACAGTCAGTATATGTCCAGGGAACGCAGATGGCGCCATCGGTTACGTATTACTTTATAACTATCTAATCAATTACTTTAACTTATATAATCAACCAGTAATGAAAGTTAAGGCGACCAGCAATCTGAAGCTGTGGAAGCGAGCGTGAGTGTCTAGTTTCGTTAGGCAAAGGCGTAAGGAATGCACTACCGTAGCGTTGGAGAAGAGCAAAACGAATGCTTACCGTGAGGTACTGGTAAAATAAAATAGTACTTCCCCCTGTACCGGGTGTCGTAAAAGGCAACTAAGATAGCAAAACCGATAGATGGTGGTATATCCATCCGAAACAAAGCAGCACAAATGCACAGGGGGTAGGCAGCAGCATCCCCGTCGCGAAAGCTGCACTCTGCGATAGACAACACGCTTGCCCAGCGCGGTAATTATAGGCAAAAGACCCTACTTTCTTGGAGCGACCTAAGTCCAACAGTGGACTTCCAATAGCTGATATGATGACGGGCCTGATAGCGCATTCAGTAAGGTTTCTATCTTATGTGACAAAGGTCGTGGATTTGATCCTTTTGATTAAGGAAAACCAATTATATCATGAAAATATTTGTCTGTTATGTATCTAGGTGTTAAATATGTATTTGAGTATTATATTTGGGTTTTCTCTGTTGTCTGATGTCCGTAAGATACGTGCTTCAAGCGGTTTTTATCGGAGTGAGATGTTGTGTGAATTTATTTATATAGTTTTGCTAAACTAATAAAAATGTCATATGTTAATTAATGTCATAGACCCCCTGAATAAAGTATTTATAAGGTTGAGACTCTAGGATGACGGCCAAACAGTTGTGTGTAGGTCTGTGAAATTTTTATTGCTGTATTGATTGGTAACATATGGAGATGACGTAACGAGTTATACAAGTTGCTACTAGCGCTATCTATTTGTTGCTATAAAAACAAATGTAGACTTGGAGAGCCTATATAATCAGACGCTTTACACATAGATTTGTTTAAGATTTTAAAATTATTAATATCTTCTTTAAACATCAATCTCTCAACCATAGAGTGAAGTCCAATAAGGTCTAAGAATCTTCGATCACTATTTGAAACTGTAGATTATCCAAGACCCATGTCATTGTTAAGCAGTCCATTAATACTGCTGTCCCAAATTACCACCGCTTCAGTCAAGAATTGCAAGTTACAAAGATTTAACGCTTTGACGAAACGACGTGGCTAAAACGGTAGATCTAGGTCAGTTCCAGCTAAATAAGCTATCATCGCATTCAACCTACCAAAGGTTTACGAAACATGTGAAGCGTAAGGCAACTGTTTGTCATTGGTTCCAACCTAATATATTTTTGTCTGTAAATCCTTGTACAAATTTATTCTCTCCAAATCACGAACAAAGTACGTTTTTAACGGTAACAAACGACAGCGCGCGTTTATACCAAGACTAACTGATGCCCGCAACTTCGCCTGCGCATGATAAGTACTTCAAGAAGCCTATTTTCTTTTCCAAACGCACTCATCTATCTTTATACATCCCAAAATTAATTAAAATTGGTCTGCGGTCTACAGTAGACTCTAATCACACAAACTGTTATAATAACCGAATGAAACTGTACAAATTTGGTGTAATATAATGAGAGTCCACAAAATAAGTGATTTCATACAACGTCATAAGTTCGTTCCTGTCTGCATTTCGAACAAAGTACTATTAAAAGCAGATTTGCAGATAAAAGTTAGCAGGCGTTTAAAACGCAAACGATATTTATCTTAAAATATTAGTTCTAACGTGATGTTTTATAACCTATGGGTTTTTTTTGATAAATAAACTATGCATTACTGAAAGGTATTTAATATTGGACCAGCGGTTCCTGAGATTAGCACGTTCAAACAAACAATCAAATAAACTCTTCAGCTTTATAACATTAGTATAGATACTTTCGGACATCAAGAATATTGATTCGTACTAAGTTTTCAATAGGCGATTAGCCGAGCATGTCATTTTAAATTTTTAGAATTATTTTTAGTTTATGGTAACGAATGTGTGTATTTATTTCGTTGTGTATTTATGTTCTGACGTATATACATTTTCACGAGAATAAATGTCTTTAAACCGATATGACCCAATGTATTTATTAATAGAAAAAACAGCTTAGCACGTCGTTAAACGAATGACCGATGAAATTTCAGCAAAGCCTTTCATAGAGTTCATTATAATACTTTAGTAAAAATGTTGTTCAGATTATGCAGTACTTTAATCAATCAAACTCAAGTTAGACTTCTATTTGAGAGCGAAAAATATTTTTTTTCTTATCAACTAAAACACATCAGACTTCACAAGCAAGATAAGATCGCATGTAGTGGCGACAGACTCAACTTAAAAAAACATTTATAAAGGTGTTCGAAACAATACATTTACAAAGACACCTACTTAAATTTAATAAATTTATTTATTCAAAAAGTGCTATCTATCTATGGCATTTATAATCCTTTTTTGAAGCAGCTCAAATCTTGTATTGTAGATAGAGCATTCTACGTTATAATTAATGAATAGTCTTCTAGGCTGCATAATATTCAGTCCGGTGTCGCTTCAGGGTTTGCATATAGCTCCAAACTTATTTAATATATTTGTCAACAACTGTACCCCGTTTCGCATACGCTACACCTTATATGTTTGCTGACGACTTGAAGTTATTAAGGGTCATTAAGACGCCCAAAAATGTTGAACTACTATAAAAAGACAGACTTCTTGGTGAATGTGTGAATACTGATGCTAAATGTGGCGTAAAATATGATCTTGTGACAACAATAGAGAAAGGAATGTTGAGGTGGTTTGGAAATGAAAGTAAAATGATTGTACAAGTATATATAACGGTAGAGAATGGAAGGGTTAGTGTAGGACCACCGAGGCAAACATATTTTAATTAGGTAGAAGAGGTATTAAAGAAGGGCCATGTCAAAACTACAAAAAAGAGCGTGTATGAAAAGACTAATAAGTAAGGGAAGCGAGAGAGGTATGCAAAGATCGTATGTATGTAATTGTTTAGTTCAATTTATATATACATACATCATGCCTGTGTCCCTTCGGGATAGACAGAGACTATGGATCTCCACTTGCGCCGATCTTGGCATCTCTTTCTCACTCTTGGTTATTCTTGGTACTGTCCTGGCGTTTAGATATGTTCGCCTAGGTCGCTTTATACCAACTCTTACAATTACTTCCGCTATATGTATTTATGTAGTCAATCTACTTTCATACAACCTTACTGTACGAATATAATACTTTAATATATATTTAAACACCCAAATATTATCTATCTTTGTATTAATATTTGTATTTGTTCTATAATACACATAGATCATAAAAATATTTGTCCTGGGTGGCAAACGAACCGCGACCTTTGGCGCGTATAATAGGAAAACTATAAAAACCTATCCCGTCAAATTCCTATCCAGTGAAAACCAACATAATAAATTCACTCTTTTACCAATTTTTTATTAAAAAACAAGCGAATAATCCAGTGGATCCCCAACGAGTCAACAGCTCACTCGACGACTATACTAAAAGCTGTGTCAAGTGAACTTGCAGCACTCGCTACCCAGTGAGTGCCAGTGCCGCCCGCCGCATCGTAATGGGCTTAGCATTTAGCTATAGATCGCGAGACTTAAGTTTACTATTCCGGTGTTGAGAACTCTGTGATATTACTTGGTGACATAGAATGTAGCATCGAAATATCACAGAAACGTCGCATATAAATGTTTTAACCACGTTTATTTAGTGTTTGATATTGATATTTTGTGGTTTGTGTAGAATGGGGTAGAATGCATGTATGCTTACTTAATAATAATAATAAATTCCCACAACATCTCATACATTGACCTGACTCCGTGGTAAGTCACTTAAAGCACTTGTGTTACGAATGCCAGACAACAGAGGAATCACAAATATACTACTTAAATACATATATTTTACACCCATACACAGAGCAAACACAAATATCATCATATAAATATTTGCTCTGGGTGGGACTACCATCACTACCATCTGCGCCATCGGGCCCGACAGCCCGTATGCTTACTTGTTAGATAGATAAATGTTTTTATTTTGTTTATTTAGTATAAGTACCAAATGCCGTGCCCACTGCCAATTCAACTAATTGGCAGTGGGCACGGCATTTGGTACGCAGAACCGATGGCCGTTGGAGTCGTAAGGTTCTGGAATGGAGACCACGTACCAGCAAGCGCAGTGTAGGGCGTACACCTGCAGCAGATGGACAGCAGATCTGACTAAAACCGCAGATTTACGCTGGCCATAGGTCACATACACCCGGACCTTTTGGAGATTACTTAGGAAGGCTTATTTCTAGCAGTGGACATTGTACGGTTGATATGATGATGATGATGATAACGATGATGATAATGATGATTATTATTTCGTTTATCTTTTTCTATACTAATATCATATCGAGGTAATGATTGTTTATATTTTTGTTTGCTACGTATTAACTCAAAATTTACTTGACCAATTTAAATAAATCTTTCATTATTAGATAGCTTCATCTTCACCGTAACCTAGACTCTATTATATTTTATACAATCAAACTATAAACGCTTAAGACTAAATGAAATAAGGCACAAATTATATTATTGAGCGTTAGCAACAAATAGAGTCAGAAACTACTCGAGTTTTTTTTATAAAACAAAACATTTATAGAAAGTTACATTATCATCAAACTATGTGAGCTATTTCATCCCTCAATTTGACGGTAACGGGAACTACACGGATAAAATATCGGAACCGGGTAAATATACAGGGTGGGGATGGGCAGCAGTATTCCCGTCGTGAAAGCTACGCTCTGCGGTAGATAACACGCTTGCCCAGCGCGGCAATTATGTACAAAGTCCCCCCTTTTGGGGAGGCCTAAGTCAGTAGTGGAGTTCCAATGGCTGAAATGATGATTGACAATTTAGTATTGATGGAACCTAGTGGCTCGTGTAGTAAACCTGCATTATACTTAGTTTTATATATCTATACTAATATTATAAAGAGGAAGAGTTTGTTTGTTTAAACGCGCTAATCTCAGGATTTACTGGTCCGATTTGAATAATTCTTTTTTTGTTGGACAGTGAGAAGTGTTGCAAAAACGGGGAAAATAATATAGATTCGGGTATTTTATATAATATAAAGACCAGCTCCACTTAGTCATTTTCTGCTTGAAGAAATTTGCAATGAGTTCCCATAGGAGTATGTTAAACAGTAGCTTGTAGTTTCTCAAGTCGATAAAAAAATATTTTTTCTTTATATCAAACCTATTAATGTACCCGTTGGATGAATTCCAATAAATTATTAAAGAAAGCCCCGGCAAAGCGAACATCCAATTCCTGTGCAAATAAAACTTCCCACTTAAGTGGCTACTGCTTCTATCCAATAAAACTTTTTAAACCCTTCCAGGACTTTGGGCCGAGGCAATAAAAACTTGTATAGTGTGGCAGAAACAATATTCGGGGCGAACCGGTTAGAGCCGGTATTAACCGGCGTGAACTGCCCATCGTGGCGGTGTCGTGTATGCGCCATCAACTCAACATGTCACGGGCTATCTAATAAAACTTGGTGGCGTATTGACACACACTGGCTGTATGGTCAACACGCATCCATAATACATTTTGTAAATGCCTGCATATGTTTGCTTGTATGCGGATTCACGCATTGGTTGGTGAACCGATTTTAATAAAATTTAACATCAATTTATCAACAGTCCACTGCCGGACATAAGTCTTCCCGAAAAGGAGAAAATCCGCTAATAATTGCAATGCTAGGCAAGCGTGTTAGCAATCTCAGAACGCAGCTTTCGCGATGGGAATGCTGCTGCCCATCCATGTTGGGCATTTTAGCTCTACATGTCGAATGGATATACCGCCATTATGTTCCGGCAGAGAAGAATGTGAAAGAAATAAACAGGTGACTTAGGCACCCGAACTGAAAAATAGTGCTATATCTCTCCGTGTAACTCTATCTATCTATAAAATTATCCCTGGCACACAGGCGACACCTGGTACATAATAGTACCTCACTTAATATTACCCTTTGATAAGATAAAAATTACTTCTGCAATGATAACCAAACATGTAAAAGGGAACGAATAAATATGAATGCACTAAGCATACAAACCAAAGTTTATCTAGCAAGTTTAAACTTAACCCGTGACTACGGAGCAACAAACTTTGAGAAACTTAAATACATCTAGCCTACATTTGGTTTTACTAACTAATTGCAGACTACTAGCAGTTCAGGTGCATACCACTTAGTATATTCTCAAATGGAGCATCTATGTTTGTTTCACAAACTGTGAAGTGGAGCAGCCACAAAGCGCTGGTAAGCCACGGTTGGCAGACAAGAGACGATATTGCTTGAGATTCTACATACATAAGACTAATAATCGTAGAATCGTTATATCGTCTAGACAGGTCACTGAATTATAATTATATATATATAGCACAATTAATTGTAAATCAATTTTAAAAGCAAAATAAAACTCCAATATGTTTCTCTGTAAATAAAGAAAGGAATTTTATTTGAGTGTATCGAGTATATCACACAATCATATAATATTTACATAAAACAAAACAAAAATCTTACCTGTAAATAAAGAAACGACAATCAAAGTTTATAATTATCATCTCTCGATTTATACATCTTAATATTAATTAATTAGAGTAAAAGAGTAAAAGATAATTATAATTACATTTTATGAACATAAAATATTTGTCTTTAACAATGACATAAACATACTACGTACAAGGATCGCATTGGAACGGTTCTGTTTGTTCATAAACTTGAAACATAGCATTCAAAAGCGGTGCTAAGGTGAACTTAAATTCTATATTACTTGAGATTCTCTAAACAAATTGAGTAATTGTGGAATATATTTCAGTTAAGATAAAATATTTTTTATTTTATTTAAGCCATTCATTGCTAACATAGTTGAGTCCGATGTCATATTACATATTAAAGCTTCATCTAACTAACTACAAACTGCCTCTCCAAGAAAGTAGTATTTTTGCCCATAATTGCCTTTTAAATTAATTATAATCGCAGAGCGCAGCTTTGGGATGCTGCTGCCGATTCCCGCCCTGTACATTTGAGCTGCACAGTTTGGGGTTGATATACCACTATCTGGTGACTAAGGTACCAGAACCGGCAGATGACGGTATATCCATCCAAGATAGTGTATTTCGAATGCGATTGCCAACATTCTTGCCTAGCACGGCAATTATGGACAAAAATCCTACTTTCTTGGAGAGGCATATTTCCAGCAGTGAACTTCAAATAGCTGATATGATGGTGATGATGATAATGAATAAAATATTTTCATTATATTGTGTAGTGATATCATTATCATCCATAATATTTATATACCGTACAATTTGATCCAATCTAAAAGATATATATATATATAATTAATAATCTCAATTGACAGTCACATTATTTTTTTTCATGATACACATTCCAATATGACGGGACGGAGAACGCAGTTGGTGGCCATCTTGTCTAGTACGCCAAAGGTTGAGGATTCGTATTCCACCCAGAGAAAATATTTAAATGATAAATATGTGTATATTTTCTGTGTCTGAGGTGCTATTTAGATAGTTATATTTTTTTTTATCAAAGTTATAACAAATAAATTAATTTAAACAACATCAGAATAGAACAACGTTTGTCGGGATAGCTAGTTTATAATAAGAAACTTTGTAGTAAGAAAATTAACTTCTGCTTTTATTGCACATTCAGGTATAATCCACTATTTAGATAGTAAGTTCAGGTAGATTGTTTTCTCCACAAATAGCGGGTCGAGCGACCACAAGGCCGGCTCTGCATAGAAAACACAGTTGGTATACGCAAGGCCAAATTACTTGAGAATCTACATACGAAAGGGCTAGTAATAGAAGTAATTAATTGTCTTCTTTATTGCAGCCTTTTTGGATATTTTTGTGATTTAAATATAAGAAAACTTTGTGCTTACGAAGTATTGTTAATAAAAAAATCCACTCTGATGTAATTTCTAAGAGATAGAAAAAGATATAAAATGTGCAACATTTTTAGCACATTGATTATAATTTAGACATCAATATAACGGTATGATTGTTAGTATCATCAGATTGGGATAGAACACCCCCTTGCACCAGGTGTCGTAAGGGGTGGCTGAGGTACCGGAATATCCATCCTAAGCCTTTTTCCTTAAATGCAATAGGGTACGGGCAGCAAATCTTAGATGCTGTCCAGCGTAGCAATTGTATGCAAAATTCCTCTCTTTTTTGGCAGGTTTATATCTATAAATAGACGTTTACCGGCTGCGTTGATGATAAAACGATAATCATTTGTTGTAAAATCAAAGATTGCGCAACTATTCAAAGACATTTCTATTTTAATTCGCGCGATAACGTATATGTTGACCTGATATCGAGAAAAGTAGCGTAAATCACTTTCGGATATCAGACAACAGAAGAATTAAAATTATAGAACTTAAATACCTACAAAAAAATTGTCCTGGGTGCGGATCAAGTCGTCGACCAAAATAGGATCCCTACTATCTTACCCGCCAAGGATTTGTATTGACATTCCACCTCTAAACCAAAAACTTAATTCTCAGTAGTCTTATCTATAGCGCGTCTTTTTTTTCGGATGAACCTATTACAGGACGTCAATTCCAGCGCCACCGAAAAAAGAGGGCGGGGCCTCTCATAAATGAGAGGTCCGATGCCCGTATTCACCCTGCATGCCCCGCGGCCGCGTACGCGCGTTTTGCGCGTTCGGGCCCGCAAAGCTCGCGAGATCGGAGCGGGACCGACGGCGCGCCCGAGGGCACCTCTAGAAGCTCGACCTAGGCTCGAGCCTGACACCTGACAGATTGAGCCTGACATCTCTAGGGCTATCGGTTATCGCTCGTGGGGGCAGAGACAGCACGCGTTCGCCGGCGAACGCGGTGTACTGCTCTGTTGTACGAGTGCATGTGGAGTGTTAATGATCGTGTTGTGCCAGTAAGAGGGTGAGGAAGGGCTGCTATTTTAGCGGTTATCCTATAGGGAGGGTCGTATAAGACGTGACACGGTCTACGATGTCGGACGTGGACGTTTTTCCTAGCGACGTACTTCGCGGAATTTGATATTAACGGATTAGGGTGATTTGAGGCCTCGTCGAAAAAATGGCGCGACGCTTCTTTCACGTACTCGCGGATCGTAGGAAGATCGAGATCTATAGCGCGTCAACACCATTAATAAATAAGCTTAAATTTTAGGACATGTTTTCTATTATTCATTTTGATTAGATTAATATGTAGTTGAAATAAACAGAATTTGATTCTGGAAGTACAATAAATATGTACCTATATCATTACTACAGAATACTGCTTATAAAAAACTGGATGAGAACATTGCTGATCTGATTATCAACTTAAAGGTTATAGAATTATGGTTATAAATAGCTATTGCCAGTGTTATATAGACTAGTAGCAAAGGAAATATTCTCAACAATCACCATATGATTTTACGTCTCATGATTTCATTGGATGTTGCAAGTATGGCACCGTTGGCTTCGTGTCTATTAAGAAATATTGCTATGTCCTTGCGTGAGATTACAGGGTTTCGAAGAAACATATTTTTGCCCATACATTAAATGTTAAATGAGTGAACAATATTACCAATATTTTCACAAATAATCATACTTATTTTATAAACGCAAATGTGTCATAATAACAACCGCAGAATGCCCACTGCTAGTCACAGATCTCCCCAAGAAAGGGTGAATTTTGGCAGGCCTGTACTCGCTCTGCAGCATTTGAGCTGTTTCGGATATAGCACCATCCTTCAGTTACGATACCTCAGTCGCCTCTTACGACACCTGGTAGAGGGAAGTACTATTCTACTCTACAAGTAAATAAGTCAGAGGTTTACTGGGGAACTAGTTTTGTCAAAAAAAAGAATGTTGTAAGTTACTTTTTTGAGGTTCCCATGAGAAGCAAAATAAAGGGGAATCCACACAGACGAGTGTGGACGAGAGCTATAATACAGTTATGATAGATGTTAATTGACTTAAAAAATATGTGTAGTAGTAATTCAGTTTGGCAAAGATAATGTTGTGACAATAATAGAGAAAGGAATGTTGAGATAGTTCGGACATGAAGAAAGGCTGGATGAAATCCTGTATGGATGAATGTAATTGGAAGAGTTGGTATAGGACGACCGGGGTCAACATATTTTAACCAGGTAGAAGAGTTATTAAAGAAGGGCCAGATGAGAAGTATCAAGAATAAACAAGCGTGCATGAAAGGATTAATGCGAGGAAGGAAAGCACGAGAGAAAGTGCCAAGGTCGTGCCAATTGGAGATCCATAGTTTCTGACTACCCCACAGACAGAACAGGATTTATGTATATATGTACATAAATGGAATACAATTGACAGGATATTTTTCGTTATTATTTTTATTTATAAGAAATCGTGTCACGTTGTATGTCCGCGAGGAATATTTAAGTAACAGAACCGAACAGAAATTTTAATCAATTGTTGTTTACCTTTCACAGTTTGATCCAACTTGGGAGTAGCTTATCTCAATTTATGGTTGCTATATTTTATTCATGATAGACATCTAAGTACAGTTAAGTCAAGTCAACGTCTGTCGAGTTTACTAACTTATAGTAACACCCAAAGTTGAAACAAAGAAAAACCTTATACACTAAATAATAATAATACATTAGATAGGCCCGTTGGATTAGATCGTAGTCATCCTGTCTTGCACAGCAGGAATCGTGGGTTCGATCCTTACCCAGGACAATCATTTATATAATGTTTTTATCTTTATCATAGCAGCCGTAAAATGTCTATTGCTGGACGTAGGCCCGTTTAAATTAAAGGGGATGTTTGTCCATAATTGCCATGATGAGTAACCGTGGTAGCAATCGTAAAGCTTAGCTTTACGACGGGAATGCTGCTGCCCATTCCCGCTTCGAATTTCAGTTACACTGCTTCAGATACCTAAATACCGGTACCTCAATCGTCTCTTCTGACACCTGGATCAGGGGGAGGTTCTATTCTACTTTGGCGGTACATCACGGTTAACGCATAATTACCTCGAATTCAGGTAATACATAGAACGTACTGTAAATAAACGAAGTGATCAAAGACCACGCCAAGCCGACTTGTTTAAACTCTCTACACATTCAAATTATATTACAAAATAAGATACTTGGGCAATCCTTTACCCGACCAACTGCAGGCGTGACCACACAGTAAGCTATACGGAATAGACCACAGAGCACTCCCAGACGCAAGCTGTGGTCGGCCAAGGATGTGGCGGGATTACTCGGGTCTAGGCGAATACTGCGATTGTAATGAAATTCAGTAGACATAGCTTATGCTTGCAAAGCCTGGTGTAAGTTACATCATAATATGTACAACTTCGTGTTTATCTATATGCGTTGCATGTGTTATTGTTTTTTGCGCACTTTTTACATCAAACATCTAAATTAAGATAATTAATTTAAGTTTTTGCACATCAAAAATACAATGTGCACATAGCAGACTCAATATGTAGAGGCATTATTTACCAGTCAATCATCGGGCAAAAAAGATATCGCGGTGAAACAGAAAGTAATAATAATTACAATTTTTCATTTATGTAACATTTTTTCACATGATGTGGATGAGCGAGAAAACAAGTAAGTAAATTAAATGAAGGCATCAAAAGAAAAAATAATTTGTAAAGCTCTTTTAAATGCAAACGCACTCGCTGATTCCTTGATACTAAATAAAAAAAATATAGTCCGGTGCGAGTGCATGATATCTACTTCCACATATTGCGGTACCTGCGTACCTGACACACCAGTACGACTGGTCGCAATCCACCCCTTTAAAGTCCTTTCAAACAACGGCTACTTTTCAAAATAAGTTTCATACCTTAGAGGCGCACTTGACTGGTCGCCGTCGAATTGGTTCCGATCCTGTTAGCTTTGCGAGGGATGCGGAAACTGCATACAAAACATAGGGCTTCTTCCAGCAGTGACGCAGGAACTAATATCAAAGCCAATCAGCAATAGGATATTGAAAAAAGTTACTTGATTTTAAATGCGTTCTTCTCAAATGGATACGTTAATTAAAAAATAAATCTAAAAGAAATGATCAGAAAGTTAGTTTCAAGTTCAAGCTGTTTTCCCTATGAGGATTCGATTGCGATATATGCTAGATATAGAGATATATGGGTTATTGCTGTTATTTTGTTTTATCATAATCATAAGTGTTGGGACGTCTACTGCAAGAGATAGACTTTTCCAAGGTTATCTCCAATAGGAACGGTATGTGGCCTGCATCCAGCGCAATCTTGCAATTTTAGTCAGATCGTGTATTCACCTTGCGGGATGAATAGCTCTGCCCGCTATCAGTTTTGCGAACTAAGAGCCCTACCCATTACCACTTTTACGTACTAATTTTCTAGACTACGCCGGTAACTTTGGTTATTTTACGGATCTCCTCATTCATGATTCGTTCGCGCAAAGAGACTCGGAGCATTGTTTATTTTGAGTCATCCAGGACAAATATTTATAAAAAGAATATTTCTATTTGTTCTGTGTCTTGATGTTAGCATACGTTCCGATTAATGTTAACATGACCGCAGCCACTAGCGTGTTGCCAACTTTATGTTATGTTATTTGGCGGAAGAAATCACCAATGCAGACAACCTTCGTAAGAGCTCTATCTCTAGTATCTATCTATATGTACTTATGTATTATTTCTCTGTGGTCTAATATATGTAGCACAACTGCTTTAAACTATTAATTATTTCAGATTTAGATCAACGTTAGCGATGTCGTGTGAATTAATTATTTATCTAATTTTCTCTATTTTGGCTCAACAATTGATACATATTTTACGATGTTTCTTGACTCTTCACCATACATATTGTTGTCTTTATAATTTGCTCGTGTGTCCCAGATGCTCGGCTCAGTTCGGCACTATAGTTTTATGAGGTCGCCAGGCTGTTATTAAGACAGGCAGGGGCTAGTAATGACCGTGTTTGACAATGCAAGTGCCATCGCCAGGATATCTTGTTGAGGAGTTTGGATATATTTTGGTATATAAACAAACCTTTTTATTAAAGCTTACATATAATATTAACCGTAAACCTGTGTGAAACCGTGAGAGATTTGCCGAATAAAGACTAACACGAGTTTCAGGAGAAATTTGAATTAAAGTTCTTTGTTATAAGAAACTCTGTTAGTTATATTTTAATAAACACAGGAAATTTGTTAAAGATTTTCGACCAAACCTTTTGATTAAATATTAGCTAATAATAGTTATAAAACTGTTTCAAACATTAACACAATCCTTTGAAGTATTATCCTGAGTTTGAATACAAGTCTATTGTTAGTAAAACCTTATGAAAAACAGAAGAAAATTGTCGTAGAACTGCTGGAGAAAGGAAAATGCAGACCCATAATTGCCACTCTAGGCAGGCTGGTAGCAATATAAGAGCGTGGCGTAGAATAATTAAGTTTACCAGGTTCAGGTAGGTATACCGCTGTCGGTTCTGGTACCTCAGTCACCTCATACAATCAATAATAATTTAATACATTAAAAATATGAAAACATTCTCAAAAACACATTTGCCTTGAAAAGATAATTGTTACAGGAAAATTTAAGCAAGTAGTAACTACGCACAGTACTAACAGATGGTGCTAGCAAAATTGTAAAAACTACGTCTTAGAACCTTACTAATAAATGCCATACATACGAGTATACCGAATCCCTAATCGGATTTCTGACGCTCCATATGCCTTTATTTAAAACTCGACATGAGACGGTCTGGGCAGTGACCCTTAGTTTTATTTAAATCTGATTTCGTGGAAAATGTTCCATTTTCGCAAAATAATCTTCAATTTCCGCCAAATTGGGGGCAGGACGTGTCCCGAATGGGCTGAATAATTACTAAGATTACTTCACTTATCTCTAAATATATAGATTAATATTGATTGTTTAATATCCGTAGCACAATTGCTTTACGCGACTATGATAAGATGTGGAATGTGAATTTATATACATAATATTTATTAATAATAATAACAAGAGATCGATGTGCTGTAAAAGATGATGTTTGGACATGTGGAAAGGATGAATGAGAATAGAATGACTGCATAAATATATAACGCAGAAGTAAATGGGGTTGGTATAGGACGATTGAAGTGGACGTATCCTAACCAGGTAGAAGAGGTATTAAAGAAGTGCCAGCTCAGAAGTACTAAGTATAGACGAGAGTGTAAGAATAGACGAATGCGAGTAAGTGAAGCGCGAGAGGATTATGAGGATCGTAGCTAGTGAAGAACTTTAGTATCCATATGTAAGTAAAAATCTGTATCTAAAGTTAAATCAGACTGTACACAGTAAATAGAAAATTTGGTTTATCTTTAACCAAACCTAGAGAACCAGACGACGACGATAGAGGCCTGAAGTAAAGGCTTTAAATGTATTTTTTTTAATTTAGTTGGTTGAATACATTTTTTTTAATAATAAGTGTATTTATCGCTGTTAGGCTATCTATTGCCAAATAGATTAGTATCTCCTCTTGTACCAGGTGTTGTAGGAGGTGACTGAGGGACCAGAACCGACAGATGGCGGCATATCCATCCGATCCAGTGCAGCTCAAATGCGCAGGGTGGGCAATAGCATCCCCGTTAGGAAGACTGTGTATGTATGTACGATTGCCAGCACGCTTGACCAAGGCGGTGATTATGGGCACAATCTCCTTTCTTTTCTTGGGGAGGCCTATGTCCAGCAGTGGACTTTGAATGACTGGTATGATGTGTATTTAAATATTATATTTTTATTTCCTTTATTTACTGAAGTCCGTAACACAAATGCTTTAAGCGATTTATCACAAAGTCAAGTCAATGTAGATGTTATAAGAATTTATTTATTTCTTATTATCATAGTGAAATTCTATCAATTGTTGGATATAACGATATTCGTCTTTATATATAAAAATTTCGTATCACGTTATTTGTCATTTAAATTGCTGAACAGATTTAAATTAATTTTTACTTACTGTGTGCAGTTTTATCCGACTTGACAGTAAGGTATTTAATATGCCATCAAGATAACAAGTTTTTATCAATTTAATTCATTTAAAATATTTGCGGGCCGGACAGGACAGAGGGGCTTCGGTTCAAACCTAGAACATTTATATGGTAAATATTTGCGTTTGTACTTTGTCTGTTTTCAATAAATATTTCAATATATATTTGTGAATATTGAACCCACAATCATTGGCGTACAAGATAAAAATTCTGAATCCAAATGCGCCAACGGGTCTGTCGTGTCGAATGCAAGATGAAACATATCATATTAAGCATTTAGTGTATGCATTCGATATGACCGTTTCAGAAAACAATGCGTTAGAGAATCTTGGAAATTCTTCCCATCTACAGAACACCACACACATAATGCTATAATAAATGAATGTTTTAGTTTGTGCTTAATTAATAATTCTCCGCGGAACTTCTAACAACTATACTTGCTTAGTACATGTGAAGCTAGCTAGATTTAGTCTCATTAAAACTTTTAAGCCAGCCTGCTTTATACTTTGAGATTTGCCAACTCGGACGACTTTTCTGCTTATTAAATTCCAGTTAGTAGGTATAGCAGCTGGCTTTGCTTTTACAATTCTATAGGAATCAAGTAGTATGATTGTATCACTTAACGATTCAAAATCGGCCGAATTATTTAGATAATGTTATAAATGGTGAATGGAAATTATTGATTTTATAATTATTTCGTCGTCATCATCAAATGTCTTGAAGATTCTATAAATTAATATTATTTCTTTAAATTCAAGATGGACTCGGATGGATCCTGTGTAAAGCGCTAAAGGTCGTTAGTTCGATCCCCACCAATTTATATGATGAATAATTGTTACATTTCTGCATGTGATTTGTATGTATTTATATAATTAACACAATTGACATACATTTGCATGTATTTTTATATTATATATTATATTTCTTCTTAATTTATATATTATATTTGTATTTATTCTGTTATCTGATATACTCGTATGTAGCACAAGCGCTTTGAGCAAATTATCTCGGACTCAGGTCAACGTATGAGATGTCGTGTGAATATATTTTTGTTCTTACTATATTTTTTGATCACACTTTCTATTTTTAGTATGAAATTATCCATATTACATTTTCTATTGATTTAAACATAAATTTCATTATCATTGAATAAACTAAAGTTAACAACTAGTACAAAAAGAAATTAAGTGAAGCACAATATTATATAACATACAAATGACAGTACAATCAACGGTATACTGACATAAATCTGTACTGAAACATTTCTTCCCCGAAGGGGTAAGTCGAAGTGCCAACTGGCGCTCACCACCAAAGTCGTTAATTTTTATCACGTCCTATGAAGCCATCTTTAGTTGGCGTCAAAAAAAGATTGGACTCTTTCTTTTTATATCTCTCCACATATCCACGTAACTTACTTCATAATTGATTAATAAAAATATAAACCGTTACCCCTTTTGGGAGGCTACCTTAAGTAAGGGATCTGTAAATGTAGCTTTAAGTTTTTTAAGATCTTGGCTTTGAAAGACCCCATGCGACAATTCGGAGTTTAAAAAAGAACTGTAGTGCTTCTTTTATTAAAACAATAATACAACAAAGTATAAATTTTTATCATCATCATTAAGACAACAGATGGCCACTTTCTTCAAAAAGGCGGGTTTTCGTCTATAACTGCCGCGCTGTATATAGCTTGACGACGAAAAGACTGCTGTCCGTCCCCGCCGTATTATATTTTTTAATAATCAATAATTTCCACCATATAGCTTGGATATACCATCAGTAGTTTCCGGTACCTCAATCACTTCTTATGACATCTGATACATAGGTAAGTATTATACCACTCAGCCAGTACTGTATGTGACAAATTGTAAAATTTATATCAACTGACCAATCTTTCCAGTCCAATTGCAAACGTTAGTCACATCTGTATAAAAGCAACACAGAGAAGAAGTATCAACTTGTCATAACAAGTTCACGGTTGACTTCATTGCTGGAAAACCAAAGAGCAACTCGATACAAATGGAAAAACCTTTTTAGTCTAAGCTATGCTAACATCGCGAACTCTCGTTAAAACTTTTAACCATCGCGTTACACACCACAACTTCTAACTAGCCATGCTTTTATACATAATTTGTAGATGTTGTGTCATTGATAAAACAAAAATATGTAACTCTAGAAATGCGGGTGGGCGATTGTGAAAATATGTCCGCACAGTAAGCGTCATCGTAACCTACAGATGATCGTATTATCACAGGGATATCACTAGCGCATTCAAGCAAGTCTACTGCTGAGGCCTTCCCAAGAAACGGGGAATTGTGACCGTTGGCAATCGTAACGCTGCTTTTGCAACGGGGATGCTGCGGCCCTTTCCCGTCACATGCATTTGAGTTGCACTGTTTTTGATGGATATACCGCCGTGTCAGTTTTGGTACCTTAGTGGCCTTTTACGACACCTGGTGCACTGGAAGGTACTATTCTATTCTGCCGGTACCTTACATCAATGAATTTAAATATATCGCCACTGTGATTGTATCAGCAGTCCACGTCGTCCACCAGTAGCCACAGGCCTCCCAAAGAGTTAATTAATTGAACTGACTTGATTCCAACGCTATCTTCTGATCCTAGTTAGGTCGTCTGCTCCATGCAACTATGGGCTAGCCAGAGAGGCGGTTTTATGTGCTTTGTACCTTGCCCATCCTCGCTCAATAATCCGTAAGATTACGTCAAAAATTCTGGTTGTCTTACAGATTCCTAATTCCTTTCGAATGATATTACTCCGACGATCGTCCTTTTCAGAACTTGTTAGGTTAAATTAAATATGTGGCATGTGCCTTTTATAATACGAAAACGTTAAAACTTGAATTTTGAGTTGATGAAAAACATATCTGGTTTCTACTATTTGTAAATAGATAATAAAGGTAGACCTAATACAAAGGTATCTGCAATGGTTGCTTAATCTCACGTATTTCTACCGCCGAACAGTAATGTCTGTATTGTTGTGTTCCGGTTCGAAAGCGAAACAGGCAATGATATTGGTAGGTAACGTTACATAAGATCCTTAAGTCATAAGTTGACAACGCGTTAGTGATATCCTTGTGATTATTGGAGTATCTAGTACCGTACTGTCTAAGTTGTAAAAAAAACAAAATTTTTTGTATTAACTATGCACTTTTATAGACTTAGTACACTTTCAGTGTTATTATATTGAGATACAACGCTTTTACTTTCAACGTTTGTTATTTCACATATTTGGATTAGAGTTTAAGAGTCCAAAAGTATAAACAGAACTAAACTAAACAAAAACCAAACTATTTATTTTAATTTGTCTATTAAAAAGTCTATTCTGGTTTTACCAGATTTTTTCTTAGGTATAATTAGGTATAATACATCATTAGTCAGTTACTTTTTATACTCGTTTATATCTCGTGTAATATGTATAAAAATTTAAGGTTCGGACCTTTTAAATGTTTGTCTAAGAAACTTGATTGCTGATTTGATAATTTAAAAATAATTAAAACTTGACTCTTGGGAATAGAAACGACAGATGTACGACACTCAAGTCACCCAACACATCAAACCTTAGAAAAATAAGTGTACAGCTCACGGAAATCTAAAAACAACACAAATTAATTTAATGATATCACATGTATACAGATAGCTCATAATTGAAAACGTTCGCCCAAAATAACTCAAACGCAGACTTTGGACACGGTAAAAAATGTATTTTGCGGTTTAATAAAATAATAACTGTTTACCAAAAAATCATGGCCCCAATTTCAAATACAAATATGTGGCTAAAATTCACGTGTATTTTGCACGTAAATCTCGCACGCAACATTTACTCCGTGAGTCGCGATTTTTCGATAAATGATTGCCGCTAAAAATAATTTCTCGCCTCTTGTGTACCGATCGGAGCGGTAGGATGACTGGTCAGATATACATTTTACATTATTAGGAACTTAGGTAGTCTGCATTTTAATTTCACTCATCAAACAGCAGTGTCCACTTTGCTGTTTTTATATGGTGCGGTGAAAGAGGCGGTAAAATTACTGACTAATGTGACATAAAATCTTTAAGTCGCTAGATTGGAAACGCGCTAGTGAAATCTAAATGATATTTCCAGCATCTGTAAGCGGAATCGCTTTGATGCCTACTATCTCTCTACACGCGGACTGTATGCTTGCTTATCGAATTGGTCTAGTCAAAACTGCGCGACAAAGTTATTGTAGAAACCGATAGATGGCGGTATATTTATCCATTCAAAATAGCTTAGCTCAAATGCAATATGGTGGGCATGAACAGAAGTATAACTGCCTCGGAGCTTCGCTGTGTGATTGTTTGGTTTGGATGGCCCGATGGCGCTGATGATATCTGATCTGTTTGCACATAATAGAGTCACTATATGGCCATGGGTTCGGTCATTTGTGGGATAGCTTTGGTGAGGACCAAGGCCAAATATTTATATGATGATATTTGTGTATGTTCCGTGTGTGGGTGTCAATTATATGTATTTTAATATTATATATTTAATTATTCTGTTTGGTGTCCGTAACACAAGTAATACAAGAGACATATCTCGGGATCAGTTCAATGCACGAGATGTTGTGAGTGAATTTATTATTATTGTTATTTTTGTCACCTCACTTGCCCAGCGTGGCAGTTATTGGTAAAATTTTCATTGCCTTGGGGAGGCCTATGTCTAGCAATGGACGTTAAACAGCTGCTATGATGGGAATGATAATGATAACTAAGATTAAAGTAAGTATAAACGTCAAGTATAAATAAACGCGATTTATCGAGCAATAAAAATTTTATGTAGAAAAACGAAGTCTAGAACGTATAAGAACAATTTTTTAATCAGGTGAAATTTATATAATATATGGTACGAAAGCTTTTTTAACATTTTTGACATGCAAATTATCTCAAATTATACAAAAATTTATCACCATTTGTCTTAAAATATTCCTTCATATCTAGCTGTATCAACATTATCATTTTTAATATATACTATTTAAAGAGTTAAAATTGCCAGCATAATCTGTATTTTGAGTTTTGAGTGTCAGAAAAATCATTGTGACCGGTTTCATGCGGAATTCATATGGGACTTTTTAACTCTCTGTTGGGAGGATCATTATTACCGAAAATAGTTTCATTATCTTTAACTGTTCTCTATACTGTTACTCTGTAAAAATATTTTTTAGAATAATTAGGCGTGGAGTGGAATATTAACTAGCTTATTAGAGTAACTATCAAGTTGGATTTTGGCCATAATCACACTGAGCAGACGAAGAGGCAATTGCAGCTTCGTGACAAATATACTGCTACCAATCCTCACGATTTTAGATTGAAGCTACGCTATTTTAAATTTATTGCTGAGCTGCTTTGGTTGAGGAGGTACTTGTCTAGTATATCGGTACCCAACGGCCATTATTAAATAGTGTCAAACACTTTTATTAGGAACTATTTTGGTAGTTAATATTGCGGAAAGGGAAGATTTTCCGTGGCATCACCTAGTCCGAGTTCAGGGTCACAGCCTTGCTAGACTCGTGACGTACAGAGAGTATCAAGGCAATGCAATTTCTGAGAGTATGAACTGATATCACTTGGGAGGCGTATGTCCTGCAGGGGAAATTTTATACCTGATGATGATAAGGCATGAATTACATTTTAGAGTGTAACTCAAATGCAATAGGGAAAAAATAGGCATCAGCATTAATGTAATCACTAAAGCTGCTCAACGTTCACTTAAGTAGAAAAATCGTCACTTCCATTAAAAATAACAGATCAGGTATCCTAGGCGGCAAAATAAAGAGATCAAATTGAATCCACGATATAATCCGCAATTATCCCGCTGTCCCGACGAAGATATCGCCGGAAGTCTCTTTGTCAGTTTCTTTGAAAGTACTTTTCTAACCGTGAACAATTCCGGGATTGTTAAATGCTTTAGTAATGTAAATTAAATTTAGAAGAATTAGTTGTTCTTAAGGTATATTTTAATTGTTAATGGACATTTGAAACTTTGTCTATTAACAACCAACCTGCTTTCCACAAATAGAAATTTATTATTTCTATTAAATTCTGTTACGGAGTAGGTGCCTGAGAAGCTGGCAAATATTTTTTTATACTTTAGCTTATATCAGCTATTTAATAATTATGTTATCAAATTCTATCTGAATTCACTCTTTATTTACTACAAAATCGGTTATTAAGGCTTTTAGGTCATCATATCCAAAGAGAAAGATTTATTTTAAATAGACTGATGACTCATATGAATTGTATTGACATACTGACACACTTATATATAATATACATATTAAAAACAAAGACACAGAACAAACGCAAATTTTATCATAATAAATCCCCACAACATTTCATACATTGAACTGACTCCGCGGTAAATCGCTTAAGCGCCTGTGTTACGGACGCCAGACAATAGAGGAATCACAAAATTATTCTACTTAAATATTTTTATATATTTAACACCCAGACTCAGAACAAACACAAATATCATCATATAAATATTTGCTCTGGGTGGGAATCGAACCCACGACCCGGCGCACAAAATAAGATCAATACCCGTAAAAAAGTCATTTTATTAATAACAACCATAAAATATAAATTATAAAAGGCTTTGGCGATCCTTAATACAAACTTAATAATTTATAGCACCGTTCCCCTTCTAATCAACTTCCAACTACAGATGGCCAGACCAAATCCCTATCAAAGTGTAATTTGAAGTAGCTTCCAATTTTAGCAGTGTTTCCACTTGCTCATCAGCCCAGGTGTTCTAAGAGTATTACTGGCGTAATCTCGATTTTCGGAGCACTTAGCTAAATAACATTGGTTCGCCTTATACCAGTTTCGCATTGGAAGTTCGATCGCAAAAAATGGCTACTTAGCATAAAGTGCTTGAAGAGTTATGTAATACATTTAGGAACTATGTCTTTTTCGTTCAGGTTTTATCAGTTTAACCATTTTTGGAGATTACTGTAACACTGAGACATCTAAAATCGAAACATCAATAACATTGAGTCATTGTCCAAATAAGTACATTACTTTTTTATTGATCTGATAAAAAACAAATTTTTAGTTGACTAATTGAATATTAGATATTAAAATTAATTAAATTCAATTATTATTTAGTATCAATGGACCCGATGGTGCAAATTATAGTAAATATCCTACCTTGAGTAATACAGTTCAAAGTCCATCAAAAACAAATATTTATATTTGTTTTTATTTTGTGTCTGAGTGTCATAAACTTATTTCAGTGATAAATTTGTGATTCCTCTGTTGTACTGATGACTATAACAGCGACTTATCCCAGACGATGAGATGTGTTATGTAAATTATAATTATTATCCAAATATAATTTGTGTTTATACTTATATAAAAAATTGGCTTCGATGAACCACATAACAATTTACAATATTACAATAAAGAAGAATGGTTTGTTGTTTGTAATAAATAAAGCCTTAAACTACTATACCTTTCATTTAAATTTTTAAGAATTTAAAGATATTTAATATAGGAAACTTCATTCTGGACTTACAAATTTTGCCGAGACATGAGGTACCTGCAAAGTAGAATAGTACCTCCTACTGTACCAGGTAAGAGGTTACTAAGGTACTAGAACCTACAGATGGTGGTATATCTATCCGAAATAATGTAGCTCAAATGCACAGGGCGAGGATGAGCAGCAGCATCCCCGTCGCGGAAGCTGCACACTACAACTACTAACTCGCTCGTCTAACGCGGCAATAATGGGCAAAGTTCCTCCCATTTTCGAGAGGCCTAGCCAGCGGTAGAATTCCAGTAGCTGGTATGATGATGATGTGCCGTGTGGTACATCATCATCATACAGATGGTGACAGAGAAAAATAGCACCTCCCCTGTACAAAGTGTTGTAAGAGGCGACTAAGGTCCCTGAACCGACAGATGGCGATATATCCATCCGAAACAGTGAACTTCAAATGTACAATGAGAGGATAGGCAGCAGCATCTTCGTCGCGAAAACTGTATTCTACAATTGACAACACGCTGGCGAGGTGCGGCAATTATGGGCAAGTTCCTTCTTTTTTTGGGGAGACCCATGTCCAGCAGTGGACTTCCAATGGCTGGTTTCATGAAAACATAAATTACGTGTACTATACACAGATTAAGTGTACCATGCACAGATTAAATGCATTGTGTACACTTTAGATAGCTTGACGTGCAGTTTAATCAGGCGGACGGCAGTTTAATATACACTCTGCAGACTGGGATCAGTGTATGTGGTCCGCTGATTAGTTTGTGTGGAGTGTTCCTGTGGCAGATTGTCTATGTTAACGTGTTAGTACCTGCAAAAAGTTTTGTACGTGTTAACGAATTCAGAAAATGGCAAGGGACCTGTAGTCTTCTTTATTTCTGTCGCTATTAATTTTGTGACAGATTTTAACACACTTAGGCTTATTGACAGAAAATAAAGTGGATCATAATATTCTTCTACTTCCCTCGTGCCTATCGAATCCGCGTGGTCGTAAGTTCGTATACATTCGTATCCATAACCATAACAAATAAATTTCCACAACTTCTCATATATTAACCTATCTGACGCCAAACAACAGAGGAATCACAAAAATACTTCTGAAGACACA
This sequence comes from Heortia vitessoides, assembly GCA_020976665.1. Classification (NCBI taxonomy): domain Eukaryota; kingdom Metazoa; phylum Arthropoda; class Insecta; order Lepidoptera; family Crambidae; genus Heortia; species Heortia vitessoides. Next base: position 14,784,413 of record JACJUM010005602.1, on the reverse strand, counting down.
GAACAAACGTCAATATCATCATATTAATGTTTGCTTTGGGTGAGAATCCAACCCACGACCCTTGACACACAAGATCATTATCATTTATGCCATTGGGCCCGTCAAATATTTAGTTGATAAATATTTTTGTTTTTTAATTATTACCCAAATGTTAAATATGTACTAAAGTACATTTATAATTCTTCTGCTGTCTGAAGTCCGCAAAACAAAAGCCTTAAGCGACTTACATTTTTCTTTATGTTTTAAACAGTTTGTTTATCGAATATTCTGTAAATAATTTAGCTCATTATTGGAGCTTTTAAGTAAGTAGTTTGTGACCCCTTAGGAATAAAGCTTCCCTGCACCTATATTTTTAATTAAGAATAATATAGTTACTATATATTTTTTTATTTTTTTTTTATTATTTTGACAAACAGCCCCCGTGATATTTACTTTAGCCTTATCGCAGCATATAAACGCTCGTAATATCCCAAGGATGCCAATGTCTACCTTGTTATTTAAAAATATATCATGCTACGAATGATACTGAATAATTAAAAGTATACATAAATATATGTGTATATATATACATATATATAATAGTATTATGCACTTTATGTTTACTGATGCAACGAGGGAAGTATTCATTAGAGGGGTCTCCACACTGCTAATCAAGTAGACGGCCGCTTGATCTACATACTCGGTTTGGGGATCAAAGGGTGTGATGCAAATAACTAACGCTGGTAAGTTCGTATTACTCCGTTTATAGTTGCTAGTGTAAACTGAAATGTTATTTGATTATTTAATTTGAATGGGAGGTTTTATGTATCGTTCCATCTCAGATATATATCAATTGAACGTAATATATAATCACAATATTCAAATCCGTATATAACATTCCACAACTGAACAAACACAAATATTCATTATATAAATGTTTGTCCTGAGACATCGAAACTATAACCCTGAACACCTAAAGTAAAATCACTACAACTTGAGCTATTGGGCCTACCTAATGACAATGATTATTTTTTTTTAATATATGTAAGGCAACCGACGTATGGCGGTATATCCATCTAAAACATTGCATTTCAAATGCACGGGGCAGGGATAGGCAGCAGCATCCCTGACGCGAAATCTGCGCTCTACGATTCACAACACGCTTGCCCAGCGCGGCTGTGATGGGCAACATTCCCCCTTTCTAGGGAAGGCCTTTGTCCACCAATAGACTTTCAATGGCAAGTATGAAGATGATTTTTTTTTAAATTTAATAATCAACAAAAATAGTTTGATACTTTGCTGCTTTTGAAGTTATTCGAATAAAGTTCAGTGTAAATAATAATAATAATATTGTCTATTGTACACACTATAAATAACAAGAACCATTCAAATAACATAGAAAAACATACAACAGTACAGTGCAATGGGCGGCCTTATCGTATAGAGCAATCTCTTCCAGGCAACCTTTGGACAGAGAAGAAATACAATAATAAACAGGCAGTTTCAAATGTATAGTAAATTAATGTGAAAACATAAACAATAAAAATTGTTAAAGGAATACATCCACCAAAACTCACTCATACATACACATAATACATACATACATATATACACAAAAATAAGAAATATAGAGGAGATAAATTTGTTTCATTAAAATACAATATATACGTGAAAAATACGGTTTTGAAAATGATCTCTTCAAGGAGTATAAGAAGGAATTCATCCTCCGACACTCACGCACACCCATACACACACATGCATATAATACATAAATACAAATGTGAAATAGAAAAGAAAAATGTTTTTTATTAAAAGACATGTTAAATACAGTTTTCGAAATCATCTCTTAAGGAACTAAAAGAGGGGTGCAAATTTAGTATAAAAGTTCGACAACTTAACGCGGGTGAAACCACGAGGCTACTAGTAGTATTGGACGTGTAAACTGAATTTGTTGATATATTACAGGAGCCGAGCAAAGCACCACCATGTTAAATATTATCAGCCTCAAATCCAACGTAATTACAAGTACATCTGCTTTATACATTCATTCTGGACAAAGATTAACATTCGTGCAACTATGTAACACCAATGTCTATGTGTACTGTATGTACCCTACAAATTTAAACATATTTGTATGTTATTTACATACACAAATTTAGTGAGAAGCGCACCTGCAAACTGGAACAGGTTGTGGTACTGAAACCGATAGATGGCGGTATATACATTCAAAACAGTGTAGCTCAAATATACAGGGCGAGAATGCGGCAGTTATGTGTGATATTCCCAATTTTTGGAAAGACTAATATCTAATAGTAGAGATCATATGGCTGATAGGATTGGTATTAATTGAAGGTCGCTTACCAGACCTGTGGCCAAGTGGCCATCTGTTTACATCTTATTATATTTTAGTTGAATTTGTTGTTGTTGGATAAGGTTCTTATAAAATATGAAAGAAACAAAGTTGCACAGATATATTAGAAAATTTAAGACAACACAACGTCTATAATAACAGTAAAATAGAAAATTTAACTAAATTTAAATATTTATAATATATCATCTAATAATTCTGATGATTCAATATCAAAAATAAACTATCCATCAGGCTCCTTTAATAAATACAAATACTTTAGGATTCAACTTAACATTACCAATAGACGATAGCGTTTTTAAATAATCGGTAAATACCAAATTTCAAGTACCAATAAGCATTCAATCCTCATTCTTAATTAGTACAGATTCTTAATGTATAGAAAATAAAGAGTAAATTAAAATCATTTCTTATAAATGTAGCATAAACTTACTGTCATAATCTTTCCCGGCTTTCTTTCATCACAAGGACTCATTTCAAAATTCACACACACACCACTTAAAGAAATAGTCTAACACAAAACATGTACATTCAATTACAAAAAACAGTAATTATCGATACGCATTCTATATATAGTTCGGCGATTTCTGACATCCACTACAAAAACCTCTGTAGCATTACAAAATGTTCTGACCAACTTGGCATAGTATGTTAAGTGTTAAGAATATAGGAAATTAATAATAAAACACTTTATGTATAAAATGGATACAGATACAGATTTAAAAAAAATAAGACCGTAAAATGGGAAACGAAAAAAGTTCATTACAACCCACGTTAAATTCTACAAATTAATTTGAGTTAAGCCGCAGAGCACTGAAGCCAAACACACGTGCCTTAATATATTAACGTAGGAAAGTGTATACAGATTTATTAGATTAATTTCACAGCTAGGCTTTGCCGTGTGATTTAGGCTAAGCTACTAACCTATGTTAGCTGCCAAACTAGTACGATATAGCTGTTTGTAATCTGAACTATTTGCATACATTACCATTGTAGACCCTATAAAAAATATAAATATAGGTTATCCACTATTCGCAATACCAGACCATTACGCCTAGGTTGTTTGTAGCTTGAAGATAAGTAGCGTATAATTTGTTATTTTTAACAAAAAAAAGGTCCCAATGGCACAGATGGTAATACTACCTACTTCGTGCGATAAGGTTCGATCCCAACCCAGATCAAATATTTTTACGGTGGGTGTTAACGATGTATTTAAGTATTATATTTGTGGTCCGTAACATAAGGCTATGAGCGACTGAATTAAGAGTTAGGTCAGTGTAAAAATGTTGTATAAAATAATGCTTAACTCTTTTTTTTGTTTATACATTCCGCAAAACTAATTATAATAACAGATTATTGAAATTAAGACTTAAAAATGAATTAGTTGTTTTAATGATCCACATATGCTGGACATAAGCTTCCCCAAGAGAGGAGGAATTTGCCCATCATTGCCTCCCTGGGTAAGCGCGGTGTCAATTGCAAAGTGTAGCTCGCGATGGGAATTCTGCTGATCATCCCCACCCGGTGCATTTGAGCTACTATATTTCCAATGGACATATTACCATATATTGGTTCTGGTACCTAAGTTGCCTCTTAAGACACCTGGTAAAGGAGATATAATTGCCCAAAGATAATACTAGTGTGTCGCCAACCTTGTGAACTGAAGATACAATGTCATATTTACCCAGTAATTTCACAGCCTCTCTCACTCTTCAAACTGGAATACAGCAATGTGAACACTGCTATTTGGCGGGAAGTAAAAGTGAAAGTGAACCAATGCAGATGACCTTTGTAAGAAGTCTACCTCCAGTAAGGCTTACATATCAAAGAGCGACATTTTTTTTGGGATAGCAAAAGAACAAAAGTTGCTAATTAAATAATATTAACGAATATTTTAGAAATCTAATAATTTCTTTAAGTGACCAATTCAAATTATCCGTAGAAACCCCAAACATCTAAACAAAAATAGCCTAAACCCACTCACACGCACATTAGTAAAAAAAAAGAACAAATCAATCTCACAGTTCACAAAACCCCGGAAAACAAGAACCTCGTTAAAAACTCGACACACGTCAGAAACATTTCAATATTCCGGTGGTTATTGAACAAGCGAAATCACTGGACACGGTCGGTGGGTCGCTGGCGAGCGATTTGCTCACCCCCGGGCCAGGCCACTCGGCCCATTACAGCTACGTGACGGGAATGGTCCACTCGTGCTTGAAAAAGAAATACCCAAATCCGCATATAAGCTGAAGCGGGAGCGGGCTCGCTATTTTCAGTAAGGCCAGGTCGATAAACAAACACACCATCCGCCTGATAGTAAGCATCACTATAGCCTATAAACGCTAGTCTAGTCTAGAACGCTATCAAAAGGATATCACAAGCCAACCTTGTAACTTAAAGATATTATGTCACATTACCTAATTTTATTGCTTTTCTCGCCCTTCATACTGGAACACAACAAAACGACTATTTGGCGGAAGAAATAGGGGAAGGTAAGGTACCAATGCAGACGTCCTTCATAAGTTTAAATAAGATTAGGTATATAAAAGATAATATTTTGCTTCCGAGATGCATCATTTTGTGGCTTTTATTTAAAACAACACTGTAAAAAGTTTCTTCTATAAACAAATTCGGCTGTGAGGTACCAGCAGATAAGAATAGTATCTCACCCTCTGCCAGGTATCGTAAGAGACGACTGAAGTACCAAAACTGAACCGACAGATGGCGGTATATCCATCTGAAACAGTGCAGCTCAAATGTACAGGATGGGGATGGGAAGCAGCATCTCCGAAGCGAGAGCTGCGCTCTGTCATTGCCAACACGCTTGCCTAACGTGGAAATTATGGGCTAAAATTTCCCTTTTCTTAGGGAGGCCTATATCCAGCAGTGGATTTCCAATGGCTGGAATGATGATGAATTTATTTTCCACAACATCTCATACATTGACCTGACTCTGTGATAACTCGTTTAAATCACTTATGTAATTAATGCACATCAAACAATAGAGGTATCACAAATATAATATAAATAAACCTGACTCTACGAGGTGTAACTTAACTCTTGTGTTAGGGATAGAGACAGACAGTAGAGGAATTAATTGCAAGTGTTATACTTAAATACATATATTTAATAGTAAATTAATGGGTATATTAATATATCTTTTATCTCCCTTTTTCTTATTTCTTCGTTTTCGGTTATGCAATTTTAATAACCTTCCTTTTTATTATATAAAACTTATGAAAATCAGTCTTTACCTGATAATCTTAGTATTAGGTTATCAGGTGCGTTTCAACTGACAGATATAAATTTGTTTTATTTAATGCAAGAAAATCCTAAAAAGTTTTACTTATCATATAAAACAACTTTACTAATCCTTATTAATATTATAAAAACAAAAATGTATGAGTATTAAATAAGATTTTTGATGACTGTGTCTGAAGTAGCTACGAAACAGCTAGATTTTGAAGGGGATTTTACTTGAGAATCGCTCATCTCTTAAAGAGTAACTTAGCCTTTTTTTGTTATTTAATATCCGCACAGGAACGGAAACTACACGAGTGAAACCGTAGGGGGCTAGTTGTAAAATATATACTTTTGATTTATACTCTCTTCTTATACGATACAAGTATACCAATAAAAGATATAAAATAAAAACTACATTAGCTTTACTATATATCCCATTAATGTCATGTTTCCTCTAATATTGAGCGGTTGTCATTTAAAACGCTACAGCTTGTGTCTAAGCGTACAATGTCATCGGAATACGAGGCAATAACAGTGTAATCGATACCAACACCAGAACGGTTAGTCTTTTCAGACTGCATTCGATCAGATGATTGAAGCCCGACTGTTTGTTTTTAAAGTAATTAAAATATATATTGACGGACTCGATCGCGCAGATGGAAGTGATATTGCCCGCCAAGAAGCCTGGATTCGAACACCATGTTACATATATATTCTAGTATTAAACTCATGAGGGACCAGCAGAGTAGAATAGTACCTTCCTACTAAGATACCGGAACCGACAGATGGCGGTGTATCCATCGGATGCAATGTAGCTCAAATGCACACAATGCGGTGACCTGCGATTGCCAACACGTTTGCCCAGCGCGGCAATTATGGGCAAAATTCTATCTTTTCTTGAGGAGGCCTATGTCCAGCAGAAGACCTCCAATGGCTGATATGATAATGATTATAGTTAGTTAATTGAATAATATTTATTATTTCTTAACTCGAAGTAATGTCAATAAATAAACAAGATTGAGTGTAAGTTATATAATTTTTTTTAAAACCAAGTCAACAAACAAGCGTAATGTCTGCGTAATAGTACGCGTCACTGCAGCTTAGTAATATCACAAGGGTTTCACTAGTGCAATGTCAACCTTCTGATTTAAAGTTATATGTCACATTACCCAGTAATTTTCCTGCCGCTCTCACCCTTCAAACCGAAACAGCAATGCGAACACTACTGTTTAGCGGTAGGTAATAGTAAGGTACCAATGCAGATGACCTTTGAAAAGAGTTAAAGTCTAACCCATGTAAGTAAGAAAATGTATAGTTTCTAAGATTTTGATTGATCCCCATAATTTCAATTAAGAAGTTCATTTAAGAACACAATAGTTTCTTACATATCATCATCATCATCATCATCATCATCATCACATACGTCTCACATCGTATATGATACCCAATATCCGTGATAGAGATATAGGAAATTGCGACTGTGTATTTCTATTTCATATTCATTGCGGGTTGTGATTCTTTTAAACACAGAACCTGGATGTACACAAAATTAAGTTATGGCTGTATAATATGCCTTGAGGAACCGCGGAGAATACCGAATATCCGTACTAGAGATAGCACGGATATTCGGTATTCTCCGGGGGAAAAAGACTAGACAGCATTGACGTCAAGGTTTTTCCAAAAAAAAAACATGCTCTATACATTACGTGCCAATGCATTTTTTTTAATAATTGCCATTATATTCAGTTTGTGAAGCGGAAAGCGTCAAACAAATTTTCTTTAATACTCTTTTTATACCTGCACAAAGGTTTTTTTATGTACTTTAAAACATAAATATGTCGTAACTGACAACAGAATGTTAAGGAACTTTGAGTCATATCTGGTTTATTTGATCAATATCTTTAAGAAATAGAGTAATATAATTATAGTAAATACAAATACATATATATATATATATACATTGACCTGTAATTGCACTTGCACTTGTGTTACAGACATAAGACAACAGAAATAACACAAATATAATACTCAAATACATATTTAATACTCTGAAACAGAATTAACACTAATATGCATCATATGATTGTTCTGGGTGGGGACTGAACCTGCAACCCATGGCGTAGATGATAGAATCACTACTATTCCATTTTACTATATACTGGACCTATGCTTCCTCCGAAGAATTTTCTGAATGAGTCAATGATTAGGGGCTCTTACCACAACTTTGGGAAAATGTAAGTTTACTGTGAGTTAACTAATTCTAACATGTTCTATTGACGTGAAGTTGAGTTAAAACGTTCTGAACTAAATTCAATTGTTACTATCAAGCGTTATTTTTGAGAAAAAGTAAAAATTCATTTTACATGACATAGGCTTTCGTAATATTTTTATGGTAGTAACGATGCATTGCATGTTTAGTGGCGAATATACCTATTAAAATTTAAAGCTCTTTGGCCGTTTACTTTATTGGCCGTGCGGAATCGGCAGTGTTAAATAGTACCTAAACCTGTACTCCAGGTGTCGTAGGAGATGGCGGAATATCCTCGAAGTAGTGTAGCTCATATGCAACAGGACGAAGATGGGCAGCAGCATTAGCGTCGCGATGATACGCTCCGCGATTGCCACTACGTTTGCAATTATGGACAAATTCCCCCTTTCTTGGGGAGATCTTTGTGCAGCAATGGACGTTTTACAGCTACTGTGCTGATGATGATGAGAAATCCCTATTCCTCTAGACACGCCTACAGAGGAATAGACTATTTGTTATGTCTATAGTTGTATTGTTGTATGCCGTCTTTTGGTGGATCTCCCACTCCGTCAAAAATAATAATTTACATTGTAAATTAAATCCACTATTTAATGGAAACAAAATATTTCAGGATTTAATTACTTTTAAGTATTATATTTTTTATTAATCCGTTACGGCGTAAAAATCTAATAAACCTTTTCCATTCAATTTAATATTAGTAAGTATTCATTAGTTAGTAAGTATTCAAGAAGTATTCAATAAAACAAATGAACTAAGAAACAAAATGGCGAACATTCACAAATGTATTTTGCGACGATTAAAACGTTTTATACATTGTTGTCCCAAGAGTTCGCTTTGAGTGTGAACGTTAGAATGAAAGACATGTAAATATGACGCAAATACACCGTTAGATAGCTGTTTATGTTTCGGAGTTAGCTCGACTTAAGGCGGTGCAGTTCTGTATACGTGGAATTTATCTCATATTTTATTCATGTTCCCTCATGATATTGACAAAGGAATACGAAAGCAATACTTTATAAAGTGGCTATATCAGAACTTAAGTAAGTCAATGCTGTGGACAGTGGATATTTAGCTTCATCCTATTAAAATAATAATAAATATACATCACATATCATACATTGATTTGACTCCGAAATAAGTCACTTAAAATACTTGTGTTACGGACGTTAGACATCAGAGGAACCACAAATATAATTACTTCATGATATCAGCCATTAGAAGTCCACTGCTGGACATAGGCCTCCCCGAGAAAGTGAGAATTTTGCCCATAATTGCCGCGTTGGGCAAGCGTGTTGGCAATCGCTGTCGTGGCGGGGATGCTCCTGCCCATCTCCGCCTTGTGCGTTTGAGCTACACTGGTGCGAATGGATATACTACCATCTGTGTTGGTTTTAATACCTTAGGTAGGTAGGTAGGCAATATAATGCTTATATTTGTATTTAATACCTAGATGCAGAAATAGCTAAAATGTCTATCATATATATGTTTGTCCTGGATCTTAATTTACAAGTATCCTTACTATCTGCGCTATCGGGCCCGTCATGTTTATTGTTTGTTGATCTTTCACGCTGAACCAGCTAAACGGATTTGCATAAAATTTAGCACATAGACTAGTTTGTATCTAGAAAAAATATCTGGTTCCTGTGGGATATATTTGGTCTGACAATTAGACTTATTTATGAGGGAGCACAACTTAAAACAAAACTGATCCCTATATATCACCTAAACACAAAACTAAGTATCTATTAGTATCATAACACTAAATTAACCGAATACATAAGTAAATAATATTTTTATATATACAATTCTCGTGTCACGATGTTTGTCCGGGATTGACTTCGAAACTACTAAACAAATTTTAATATTTTCTTGGTAATTGTATCCAGTTTGATCACACTAAAGAGATCGAATTATTTACTCGTATATCTCAATTTAAGAAAACATTTGTCTATTCATTCAAGTTTGTGGATCTTGTATCGCCAATGGGTATCTTACAGAACTGTACTTGTATAAGCGTGTTAGCAATCGCAGAGAGCAGATTTCGCGACGGTAAAACCGATGCCCGTCCCCGCCCTTTGCACCTGAGCTGCACTGTTTCGGGTGGTTATACCACCATCTGTTGGTTCTGGTAACTTAGTCATTATTAATAATTATATATAATATATTTCGTAATTCATAGCCGTTAAAAACTATTATAACTTCAGAAATATTTCTAATTACTTTATAATAATAGTAACAGTTTGTAAAATACTAGTTATAGATGGATTTTCTTATTTATTGAACTTTAACGCACAAATATTACAAAATGTACAAATGGCGGACTTAATGCCAAATGCATTATCTCCCAGTCAACCATTGCACAAAACAGATATATATATATATAGTGGTGCAGACAATATACATATATATATATACAAAATAGATAAACGTTACATACCTACATATGTGTATAAATAAATGCATTAAATATATATGAAATAAAAATATATATAAAATAACGTATCATAAACAGGGTTATAAAGTAAGAGAAACAGCATCACTAAATAAAGTACGGAGAAAGCGTTTCAGGATCAATTTGTTTGATTTTTGATTATTTTTATAAAACATGCTTTAAATTTCAATCTAATATGTATATCGATTTTGCATCATTTTTAACACATGTACAGATAACATTTGCATCTGAAGCTAGAATTAATGCATTTATTATTATGGGTACGATTCAAGGGTTAAAGAATGGAACCCTAAGAACTTTGAGGAAATAAAACTTTGTATGGCGTATAATTTCCCATCATCCCTCTTTTCATGGGAACATAATATATGAGCGTGGAGCTTGGCAAACAAGTATACCCATGTCAGTTTCATAAAGACATGGCTCTTTTAATAAAGTGTTATTTTTTTAGGCCATACTCTCGTGTGTTTACTATTTACTATTCATATTCAGTGCCAACCTTTTTTTGTGTATTTCACTGGAATTAGCAGCTTATTTTGCATATGAATTGAATATAAATATAGTCTTTTTTTAACTCAAAATATTATTTAATCTGAAATTTTATTTCACCTTTAATTCTCAAGCTACAATATTCACACCACATCACGTTAAACTGACTTCTTAAAAAGTAGCTCGAATCACTTGTGTTATAAACATCGGGCATAAATGTAAACATAAATATCATCACAAATATTTGTCCAGGGTGCAGATGGAACCCACGACCCTAGCCGCATATGATTCAAACACTAAAAGGATTTAAGCTACTTATCTTAGTCAGGTAATCGTTCTAAGTGTCGGGTGAATTAATTTATTTCTCAGTCCAGTTTGATTTTATGGCTTTAGCATTCCCCGGAAAATGAACGAAACGTAAGATTCCATTGTTCTGAATCTTATACAACGGTGTCTAGATATTATGGTATTTTAAATAAAAATATATGTTCTTTCTTAAAACGACAAATTTTATTTACGTGTGTATTTGAAAATCGCGACTTGTATGTTAATTAAAGTGTCTACAAATCATTGCCATCAACATACCAAATTTTACCCATATTTGCAGTGATGTGCAAACGAACAAATAAAACGATTAGTGTCTATTTGTAAAGTCATTATAGAGTAATTACGCAATTAACATAATAAAAATATGTTTTGTCTGTCTAATAGTTGCGACTTATCTCTAACACGGCTAATCCAATTGTAATAGAATTACACAATACCTGACGTCCTGAAAAAGTTTTCATTTTGCACATAAATGATATTTCTAGTGAGCTAGTTAAATAAAAAATCCCTTTCATCTCCGCATGTTGTTTGCGGATGATATAAAAATAAAGCGGACGATCGCTCTAAAATATAAAAGAGCGTGAATGTATATAGGGGGCTTGATCCGAGGCTCGTCCTTTGATCAACCAAGCATGGCTGTGTGGAGCAATGGCTCAGAATATGGTAATATCAGTTGCTGAGTGCAGCCCGCGAGCTTCTACGCTTCGAAGTGATGTAGTCTCAAATGTTCAGGTATCTTAGTTTACTTGTACTACATATAAATAGACTTACAGAGTGCGTAGTTTTACCCGCGTTAAGTTGTAAAACAAACCTAGCGTCATTTATGGCTATAGCCTTCCTCGATAATTAGACTATCCAACGATGAAATAATGTTTCAAATTGGACTAGCGGTGCCTGAGATAAGTGCGTTTAAACAAACAAACAGACTTTGAAGAGCTTCATAATATTATATATAATACGCCCGGTGCATTTGAGCTACACTATTTCGGATGGATATACCGCCATCTGTCGGTTCTGGTACCTTAGTCACCTCTTACGACACCCGATACAGAGGTAGATACAATTTTACTCTGCCGGTACCTCATGGCTTATAAGTCTGTATATATATATAGTTTGTCATATATAAAAAATACAGTCTAACTCTCTATATTTTAAACTTATTTATCTATTATATATAAGTATATATAGCACTCTAAACAGACAGACAAGAACGGATCCATCAATTAATTATACGCGATTGAGGCGGATTGCAGGCATGCCTGTGGGTACCGGAACTCGTCTAGCTTGTGACTTTAATTGCTTTGTTCCACTTGGGTCTCAAACTTGAGCCACAGTTTAGACATTTGATGTATATTTTTGTGGTCAATAAGTTTGACTAAAAAGCATACAGTCCGCGTGATGTAAGCGGAACCGTACCTTACAGACGCGTATAATATCGCAAAGATATCATGTTTGTGTTGCCAACCATATGATGTAATGTGATACAACCTTTCAAACTAAAACATAGTAAGAAGCACTGCGATCTGAGAACTAGGTGAAAGTGAGCTGTCTTTGCATACGGCTATTCTAAGAGATATAATTTAGGTAATTGCAAACAAAAAAGGTTCAAACAATACTCAATATGCTAGTTATTCGTGCAGTACCGGGAGAGAAGAATAGAATCTCTCTTTGTTTCAGGAGGCAATTGAGGTACCTAAATCGACGGATGGCAGTATAAACTCAAACACAAAATATTACACCTTCAAATATAAAAAAAACAATAATATTTCACAAATATGCTTGCACAATGAATTTACGAGTATATGTATGTATGTGTATATAAGATATATATAAATATAAAATAGTTAATTGTATTTTAATCTCAGAAGTAAAATAAAACTCCAATTTGTTTCTCTGTAAATAAAGATAGTAATTTTATTTGTCTATATCGAGTAGATATCACACAATCATATATTTACACAACTAACCAAGAATCTTACCTGTAAATAAAGAAACAACCATTAAAGTTTATAATTATCCCCTCTTGATTTATACAACTTAATATTAATTATAGCTTAATATTAACTTAATATTAATAGTCTTTGAAAATAAGAGCTCGATTGATGCGACACGCTAACGGTGCGCGCGTATATAGATATTAAAGAAATATATTTCTGAACATATATAGGTGTGTATTTGTGCATATGTGTATATATATGTAGGGTCAAATGTTGTACAAGTGGACGGCTGTACCATTGGAGATCGTTAATTTTAAACTAAATACCCTAGTATAAAATAAATTGTGAACGCATCCATAAAGTTTATTTCTTATGTTGGTAACCCTGACTAGCGGCCATTTCAATATTTGACAAGTGTTAGTTGCTGTCGGCGCTCGAAGTTTTTTGATATAAAAAGTAAGTTTTTTTGTACAGTTCTGTGTTATTTTGTTTCAAAACTATTAATGTCTTGTTTATGATTATAAAGAATGACGAAAAAGATGGCTTTGTTTGTGTCGTCTTGTTACGAAGTAACCAATGATAGCGATAGCAACATCTCAGCAATTTTTTTTGAAGAATATTATAATTCCAATAAAAAAACTATTGAAAGTGCAAAATTAAAATCATAAGTTCTTAAATTCACTTAGAACTTCATTTTAAGTAGTTTTGTAGTAAGTTAAGATCTATATTTAAATTATATGTCCTTAGGTACAATTATGTACATACGTGCAATAATACTGTCTACAAGTACAATCACTATGTTGCACCTGTTTTAAAAAACAATTTATATCTGAATAACTGTTATTTCAACCAAGGTATTTACTGTGATTACAGAAGGCTGATTTATCTGTAACTGTATCAAAAAGGTTAAAATAAAAATTATTAAAAACATCTCAAGATAAAAAAAAATATTTGAAAATCTGGAAACTGTCCATAGGTAAAACACTTGACCCTACATTACAAAAAATAAAATATAATTTTATATTCACGCATACTTTGTTTAGTATTTCAATGTACTAGAAATAAGAAATTAAAAATGTAACTGCAGGCAACTCCACTTCTTTACATGTGCGTACTCGAATAGTCAATGTCACTGACGATGGGGACGGATGACGAATTTTTTTTCATGAGAATTTTTAGTTATTTAATAAGGTAAATTAAAAATTCTCATTAAAAACATTTTGTGCTGATCGAGTCATGCACATGATGAATCAGGGGTGTTGCGCTGCACCAAATTTGTTAACTTACATGCAGTCTTAAATGTTGGTTCATTACTCGAGCCACCTAAAAGGAAACTGCAATAAAAATGGTGATGATAATACATCTACCTGACACAGCGTAGATGAAATATATCAGAGCGGAAATAGGCAGTAGCATTCCCATAAAGAAGCTAGGCTCTGCGCAGTTATAAAAAAATGCCCTTATGTAATGAGGCGTTTATTCAGCAGTGTATGTTCTATGGCTGCTATGATGTTGACGATCATTATAATTCTACTGTACGTTCAGCTTCGCAGTTAAAACTGTTGGGTGAAGCTAGTTTATAATATTATAGATTATCATCACACCCAACATGGTGTTTTTCCCATAAATGTCACGGTGGCCAGGCTTCGCGACGGGAATGTTGCTGCCCATCACCATCATGTTATGTTATGTCTTGAAAGGTTACTTTTAGAGGATTTTTGTATAAAATAATCTGAATTAAAATTGAATTATATTTAAGATATTATTTATTATAATGTCATACAACGAACACTGGTGGACACGTTCTATAATCACAGAGCGCAGCTTTGCAAATGGATTGCTGCTGTTCAACCTCCTTTCTTTCTCCTCCTGCTGTTGCTTCTGAGCTTCATTTCTCTGGGTAGATATACCGTCATCTGTCAGTTCTGATTCCTCTGGCGCCTGGCATCAATATTTGGTACAGAAAGAAGTATGTTACTATAAAACGTGGTTAACTTAACTTATAACATTTTTTATTCGACGTTTCAGCTATTTTGCGGCATCTGATTATATTCTTAAGAATAAACCGTGTTTTGAAGCTGTATGGTGTGAGTTTGAGAGCTGGATTAAAGAATAGTGTAATAAGAGATTGATGTGGTGTAAAAGATGATATTACGACAGCAATAGGGAAAGGAATGTTGAGATGGTTTGGACATGAAGAAAGAATGGATGAAAGTAGAATGACTGCATAAATATATAGTGGCAGTGAATGAAAGAGTTGGTATAGGACGACCGAAGCGAACATATCTTGACCTGGTTGAAGAGGTACAAAAGAAGGGCCAGGTCTGAAGTACCGAGAATAAACGAGCGTGTATTAAAGGAGTAATGCGAGTAAGGGAAGCGTGAGAGGTATGCAAAGATTGTAACAAATAGAGATCCATAGTCTCTGCCTACCCCGATGGGACACATGCGTGAGGTATGTATGTATATATGTGAAACTGTTTAAAATTATTTTATTATAAGTAGTGAACGCGTAAATGTTAGAAAATATTAGTTTTATAATATTCAATTCTTCTATAGAACCTATTCCATTGCAAAATCAGTGATGTTATCCTTGATTAAGTTCGTAAAACATATGTGAATTGCCGAGTTGTCATTCCGCTTGCGTCTCTAATTCGTTTCTCCTTGTAATAGCCAATTAAAAGTAGCGTTCCAAAGAGCCCTCGTTGCTGTCTCGAGGAGATTAGAGCCGCGATTTGGTGAAAGAGCAATTAACTCAATGATATTTCGGCTGAAACGCCTCATTTGTTTGCAGCTATCATTTTAATAGACGCTTAAATGATTATTAGTTGAGAGATATTCTGGGAAAATTAAATAATTGAACACAAGTGGTAAAGTTTAATTTTATCTGGTTGTTTGTTATTAAATGTTTGTTTTGTCATTATTAACAACAGAACAGCGAATAACTATATAGCACTATGTTATTAAAATAATGTTAGGTTTATATTATAACAAAACGTATGAAGTCATTAACACTAACCTATTAACAAATGACGTTTGTGATATGAACTAAAATAAATGATAGTTGAGAGTGTTACAGATGTAATGCTTGAATCAATTAATTTCTCATAATACGCAACGATATATTTATAGGTAGAAGAGTGAACACCTAATTCTGTATGAAATTCAGTAGCTGCGAAAAGCATACAGCTTACCTTAGGCCTTTAAAATATTTTAAGGACCATAGAACAAATTATTTAGGTTAAAGCAGTAAGATCAATGAATGCTGCCTTAAACTATCATAGGCACAAGGAATTAGACTAAAAAGAGAAAGAGCAGCATATAATTTTTTGACAATTTATATGTACCAAATCAGGGTGTTCCATATTGGTATATCAAACTTTTATTTTTTATTACCGTCTTTTAATACCGTAAAACATTTTTTTTGTCTCTCATAAACATTATTGGATGAACCACTTCAGTTCGGTCGTTAAAAGTTAATAAATAAGATATTTTTTTAGGGTGGCGTCGTTTTTTTATTGCATTCATTAAAAAAAAGATTTCTATTTATTACTACTAGTGTTATTTATAATAAAACTAATTTATTACTTTCTTACGGTTTAGTTCGATATTTTGGTTATCTTGGGTCAACCATTCTCAAGGAAAGATATTAAATACTAGCTGTGCCCGCGACTTCGTCCGCGTGGAATAGTTTTTTGGGTACCATACCTATTTACTTCAAATTATATAAACTTTGAATGTCACGTTTATTTATATCGAATCAATGGCCTGAAAAATAAGTTTTAAGTTTCTACTAACTAACTTTTCATCCCCCCTTGCAACCCCTTACAACCTTTATTTCGAGTTCAAAAATAGCCTATGTCCTTTCTTAAGGTCTAAAGATTGTCTATGCCAGATTTCATCAAAATCGGTTGAGATTTTTAACCGGGAAAGCGTAACAGACAGACAGACAGACAGACAGACAGACAGACCGAGTTACTTTCGCATTTATAATATTAGTAGGGATGTTCACAAAATCTTTGGTCAATTTTGAGAACGGTTAAAACATGTGTAATGATGTAGTAAATGTTGGAAAATATAGTATTATTCAGCCAAACAATAATGCATCAGTGCATTATTTATTTATTTTTATAAAAATACAAACACATTTTTGTTTTTCTACGATAAAGTAAGGTGTTATACCAGTCTATCATAATATAACCGTCAAGCGTATATAATTTAATTTCTTTAGTAGACCTGTCATGGAACAAACATCTGTACACCTTTTGAAACTTATGCACATACCACATACATACATATATATGGTATTAGTAGGAAATAAAACAGTTAAACTATAAACAAAACATACATACAAACAGCTCTCTAAAAAATTACCATAGTTTAATTAAATGTGTGGAACGCATATATTTGCATAGGTTTATAGGGACAATCATATCGCCGTAAGTGGAACACAACTCCTCGAAACTTGCGGATTACAGTCGCCAGAGGGAGTTAGTGTCAAGTGAACTCGCGCACTCGTTCGAATACCCTGTATGCAGACGGACTTAATACCCACCTGAGACGCACCTTATGTATGACTGCAACGATTCAAGGGGGAGATACAACTTTATTATAGGCCGCCATATTGGATAGTTCATGTTGTTTAATTTAAAGTGAGAGTGAAGTTTGGATATGTATTTGAGAGAAACGTAAAATAAAATCTTACATATCACATAAATGTCATAAACATATTACAAATTGATCTTTACTTGTCTTACGTATATGTTTGTAATTACGTAATAACAAATATAACATACATTTATAACACAAATTTTTAAAATGTTTGTTTGGGTGGGTTTCGAATCCGTGACCCTTAGCGCACAAGATAGAGACACAACCAAATAATTTTTGGTATGATTGTCGTATTGGCTCTTCGCTTAAAGTATTCTGTGAAACTGATAACATCTCGGGATGATAACGTAATCTATAAGCCAGAGTCTAAGTTCAAAGTCTGTTGAATTAGTTGAATTAGTCTTTGGAAGCAATCTTTAAATCATTAAACATAATGTTTATTGTCTGAAAAAAAAAAAGCGAATTCTTATATTATAAATGAACACTGATTAATGATTCAAGATCTGAAAATTAGAAAATACCAGAAGCAACGAAGGTTACCATAAATATTTTACAAGTGCAAGCAATGTACAATGCAATGTAATTACTGCATCTATTTATCTTGCGAAAAAGTCAGCTGCAATATTGCTATACTAAAAAAATAAATGAATTAAAAAGAGCTTTCTAAGCGGAAATCTTTTTAAAATCAATAAAAAATGTTTGTAGGGGCAGTTTATACTAAATAATACCTAACAACAATTGCATTACATAATTACTCTAAAGATGATAAACACTACAATTACAGCAATATTGAAAACATACTAGGTTCGCGCCCGCGATTATGTTTGTACAGATTTTGTTGTGTTGTTGAGACCTTTGATTGTGTAAAGTCACATGGTCAGGTTACTTTTCATTTAAAAAATAATATCCACCTCTCCATGGAATAGATATTGCTGTTATTAATTTACTAATGCAATCGGTATGAATTTTTGTAATACGTTTGGCTGCCAAGAAGCAACATAAACCGACTTTTATAATTCTAATTTAATTACTCCTGATTGCTAAACGATGGAAAAATGAGCGGTAATATATGTATGTATATATATGTATGTATATATTTGTTTATTGTGCTAAATTCACATCTAACTTCCACCAGCTTTAACATTATTTCTATCCAAAAGTTGTCTGTGAAAAATTGCATTTAGCGATAAGGCCGTTTCTTGTGCCTACTACTCGTATACCATGTTTTTGTGATGCTCTTGTGTTGTTTTTATTTGTGTACAATAAAGAATTTAATAGTATTACATATCTCAAGTATTTTTCAAATCGAAATATTGAACAAATAAAAAAAACAGAACACCTTTGCCGTGCTTAAGCGCAATAAAATCCTTTGACTTTTGTACTTTCGTTTAAAGGTCAGAAATTATAATGAGCAATATCGTATGTGGTTTTCCATATTTAAATAAACAAAATAACCTTTTATTTAAATTCATAAAAAATTTAAGCAAATAGTTCAAATGATGAATGAATCAAATTTAGGATATCTGATGAATCTGACAGAGAATTTTCATTAAGAAATTATTTAAATTATAAGTAATGTGATTCTAGCAGCGCCCCACTGTTTCACCCGCTTTATATTGCAGTACTTTTATTCTCACTTTGTTAGCCCTTTTACCTTTATTAGTTCTCCCTTACATTAGAAAAGGAAACCCTATGCAAAATATAAGGAACCAGGAGTCGGAAAAGGCGACTAAGGTACCAACTACCACAGGTGACGTCACATTTATCTGTATCAGTGTAGCTTAAATGGAACAGGGCGGGAATGGACAGCAATATCGTTGCAGTGAAGATACTATCTGCCATTACGCCTGCCAAGCGTGGGAACTATGAATAAAAATTCCTTAAACATTTGTTGGTGAAGCTTTTGTCTAACAAAGGATGTCAACTCTATTTTTTTATTTATTTTTTATAATACATAGGGTCAGGATATTTTTACTTAGGTCACCTATTTTGCTGATAATCAGCAGTATTTGCAGTGCAATGTTTCGGTTTGAGGTGTGAGAAAGGCAGTGAAATCTGTGTAAACTGATGTTATATTTTCAGTTAATAAGATGGCGACGCGCTAGAGATGTCATTGTCACCAGTGCTTATAGGCTTCGGTGACACTTACCATTACGAGGATTGAATATTTGGTGATCGAATCGAGTAGTTAGTGAAAGTATATAAAAAATAACTAAACACCAAACTTGATGTTTTATTCGGCTTTCTAGTTAGCTATAATGTCCATTAATTTAGAGGTAAATGAACTCGAATCTTTCGAATAAATAACCAGTAACAAATTAGCCACGGAATAAGAATTGGACTTAAAAGAGTTTGCCCTAATTAGATCAAACACATAAAAGTGTTACAACAAAAGCAATAAAGGAGCACACAGAGGTGGTTTGGCAACTTTTTAAATCAGTTTCGAGGGCCTCCGCCGGAACAAGTTAGCGGGGTCCCACGGACCCCTAGAATTGAGTTCCAACCTTACCTTTTTAGGGAACTGATGAATCACTGGCTTTATGAGATTTTCTTCCAAACGAAAAACAAAATTTCTGTAATATCTCTGAAAACTAAATTTATCATTAAGGTCAAGTATCACAAACTTTTAGTACAAACTTTAGTAATAGCTGTGTACAGACTTTAGATAGGACTAAAATCTTTTGGTTTCTTTCGCTTTTTCGAAGGCTGCCTGGATGATATTAATCTATGCGATTAGGTTGTTAATTGTGTTATTTTGTCTTATATGCCTTAGTATTTTATTGCAAAAATATAATCCACAATATAAAATTGCTAAATTGAGGAGACTGACCATATGCTGAGGCCTAAGGAGCTAGTGAAGGTAGTTAGAAGTTAAAGTGAGAGGCACAAAATCTTGACACAACTTCTATAGTGTCTATACTATCTTATAAAGAAGGCATATACAATGACTATATAAAATGTAAAAAAATAACTACTCTATTTGTAGACAGACAATAAGTTGCATTAGGTTATTTATGACTGCTGATAAATAAGAAATATTTATTTATTTATTTATTGAACTTAATTGCACAAAATATTACAAAATGTACAGATGGCGGACTTGATGCCAGTTGGTATTATCTCTTATTATTATCATTACAAATATATTTTTAGTTAACAATTTTAGGATTATTTAACTTGAATAAAGTATGTGCAGTCTTTATGGTTACTTTACAAAAAACATGTTTAAAAGCGATAAATATGTAATTTTTTCAAGTTATATCAAAAGAACTCACTTACGTTCGTCTATATAAAATAAAATCGAATGTGGAAGGTAAAAAGGAATTTTTTTATTGCATACACTAATAACTAGCACCCAATGCCTTACCAGAAAAGTAAAAGCTAAAATATACTATCATTGATCTATTATGCACCCAGGCATTAAGACTAAGTGTTTTGCTAAAGGCTAAGTAGCTTCTACGTAATGCATAAGTTCTAAGTCGCTCCTTAACATAAATGCTCATGTGTTCGCGCTGTTAGGCAAAATAAATACATAATAAAATTATACCGTGTGCGCTGGTCTGGCAGTGTAGAATAGTACCTTCCTCTGTACTTATGTAAGAGGTGACTGACGTGAAGGTAAAGATATTTCCAATATTTTTTTGAATCGTTTAAAACTCTTGTGTTAAAGACATCGTTAGAATCACAACCTTGAGTGCGCTTGGACTGACTTGGAGCATATTCTTAAGTAAGAAAGTTTATTAATTAGTGAGAAACAGCCAACATAAATCAGCATGATTATAAAACAGTATCAAATTCCAACTGTTTTGCATACTTAAATCACTGTATCACTCAGTTCAGCGAAACACAATAAAATTGTTCACAGTATGAGAAAAAACTAAAATGTACATTAACCTGACTCCGTGGTAAGTCGCTTGAAGCACATATATTACAGAAGTCAGACAACAGAGGAACTACAAATATAATATTTAAATATATTTAACACCTAGACCCAGAACAAACACGAATATCATCGTATAAATATTTGCTGTGGGTGGGAATTGAACCTATGACCCTTAGCGCACAAGATAGGATCACTACCGCCTGCGCCATCGGGCTTGCCAAATAAATTTCAACACAAAAACAACCCGAAGGGCCGCACAAACTTTTAAATCAGTTTTGAGGCGCCGATACGAGTTTGCGGCCCGCGTGGACCACGAGAATTGAGTTTGTACCTATTTGGACGCCATTTTACAACATTAGAGGAATTCGGAGGCTGTTATTTTTGTGTTTAATTTGTTATTTTTAGCTCGTGTATTTTTTGTCTCATCTGACGTCTGAGTTTATCCTATTTATAAGAAAATTTGCGAAAAAGAAAAAAAATATAAAATTATTTTGAATATTTATTTAATATTTATCAACAAAATGTTAAAAGAGTTTCATTATTGATAAAAGATTATTATTAGTTTACAAAAAAAAATTGAAATGTCTTAGATTTCTACATTATCATCTTATTAGTCTTAGAATATCCACCGCAAGACATAAGCATCACGTAGGATGAGGAAATTTTGCCCACATTGCCGGGCTAAGCAGGCCGCGGCTTGCATAGCGTCGGGAGGGAATTGCCTATGCCCACCCTGATGTTTCATCTGATTCAGAGAGAAGTAATTGTATAACGCTTTAAATATATAATCTGTTAATGCATACAAGCTGACAAATTGATTATTACCAATTAGTAAAATAACTGATGAAACCGTTTAAATTGGTTTAAATCAGTTATGTAACTAGTGTAAGTACCGACGCCAAAAATATGGCACAATGGTTACATTGTATGTTTTTTTCTTGGCGTTAATGATTGAAGAGGTAACAGATAATAAGTAAGTGAACTGTAGCGGTCGATCTATTGATAAACATTGAAGCATCATTAGCCGTGAGGTACCGGCAGAGTAGAATAGTACCTCCCCCTGTACCAGGTGTTGTAAAAGGTGACTAAGATACCACAGCCGACAGATGGCGGTATATCCATGCAAAAAGGCAGCTCAAATCTACAGGGTGGGGATTCTTTCACGACGAGGAAGCTGCAGAGAGCAGCTTCCCCGTCACAAAAGCTGCGCTCTACGATTACCAACACGCTTGCCCAGCGTGGCAATTATGGGCAACATACCCCCTGTTTTGGGAGGGCCTATGTCCAACAGTGGTCTTTTAATGGCTGGTATGACGGTGATGATGAAACATCATTTAAGATATGTCAAGTTTTAATATGAAACAGGGTAAGTAAGTTTTGAACTCCAAACAGTTGAAGGTAACAAAACAATTTAGAAATTAAGTTCTGAGATCCTCTGCTAAGAGTCTGATCTATGTTAAACTTTATGCCGAAGTAGAACAAAAGTGATACCCAAGGACGACCTACATAATTTATTTTATAAAAAAATAAGCTTAGCAAAATACCCGTTCGAAAACCATCTGACGTCTTAGTCTGCCCTATCCTTAAATTGATCGACATCTCTATTGGCCTTGGAAACTTGACTTCTAGATACGATTCTATCCAAGTGAACTTCGTTAATCTATCAATAGTAAAAAATAATTGAATAATATGTATGTCTTAGGGATAACCTTTAATAATAATTTTTATTTGCATTGCCCCGTGTGACCTGTGACTATAACTGGCAACCTGCTCCTGCTGCAGATTGCTAGTTATAAAATAAATATAAACAGTTTGTGGGGCTTTAGCAACATAACCGGGAAATTGATTTTCATATAATTAGACATGTGGTTGAGCCCTTAATAAAGGCATAGAATGCAGACTATTTTTTTTCTTATTATTGTATACAATACTGTAGTACATGATTGTTATTTATATAGTCGGTTTCAGCGAGCACAAAAATAAATATGTTTTCAGATATCACATTACAAACTTTTAAAATTATCAGTGCGTCTTTTCTATATTATGAATGTATTAAATATATAAAAAACTTTTCTTTTGAATCACTCTACATATTAAAAGAAACCGCATAAAACTCGTTGCGTAGTTCTGAAGATCTAAACATAGCGTTTTAAACTATGTAGTAAAGCAAGAATAACTTTTAATATAAATTTAGTAATATGTACTAAAGATCGCGCGAAAAGCTTGTCTACACTGATGTCTGTATTTTCACGAGGGACACAAGTGTTTACATACACGATGGTTAGGTAGTACATACAAGCATGAAATAAAACTGGAATACCAAGGTGTTGGTGTGTCTCTATTTATACATTTTTTATTTATTTCAACTTACCAGACATGAGATAGATATATTTATGAACCAATACAACTCAAAGATCCAACTGGTAATTTGAAAGTAGAACTTCAGTGGCGTTACGAGATCCCGGGTCGACGTGATTTCATTTTAAAGTCAAGTGCACACTTATTTTTAGCTCTGTTAGTACCTAAATGCCGAGTGGTTGTTGACTTGTTTTATTTTTTTGCACTTTTATTTTAAGCTAGCAACTTTTTTTTTCTTTGGATAAAGGTGTTAGTCGGTTTATTTTAATAATTGTTTTATATGTCAGTCAGTTAACTGAAGATATTAGTTAATAATGCTTGTCTTTATTGTTTTAGAACCACTTTGAAGCCTATGGCTTAACCACGTAGTTTCCATTACCATCAGAAGACTATATAGACTTCACATATAAAATAAAAAATACCAGCCATATGAAATTTTAATACATAATATATATAAACACATAAATCATCATCATCATTACATCC
This sequence comes from Heortia vitessoides, assembly GCA_020976665.1. Lineage (NCBI taxonomy): Eukaryota > Metazoa > Arthropoda > Insecta > Lepidoptera > Crambidae > Heortia > Heortia vitessoides. The sequence goes on along the minus strand of JACJUM010005602.1, from coordinate 14,760,011 downwards.
ATTGGAAGCCCACTGCTGGAAGCAGGCCTAGCCAAGAAACGGGGAATTTTTCCCATAACTGCCACGCTGGTCAAGCGTGTCGGCAATCGCAGAGCGCAGCTTTCGCGACGGTGATGCTACTGTCTAACCCCTCCCTATGCTTTTGAGCTACACCGTCTCGGATGGATATACCGCCATCTGTCTATTCTGGTACCTTAGTCGCCTCTCACGACACCGGGTACACACTCATTCGCAAAAAAAAGAACGGGCGGTATTGATTTTAATTCTTCTTTAAAAAATACGGTACCAAAATGATTTCAATCATTTGTACATGTTACTGGCCGGATTTAAAAATGCCGTAGTATTTAAAACAGTACGTTCTAAATTCAAAGCTTAATTTATTGCTATTTAGCTGTCTCAATAATGTTAGAGAAAGTGGTAAAAGCTACCAAAATTATTGCACTGCTCAAAGAGGGTTGTAGCCAATGCTTTGTGGCTCACTCGACGGTTCAAAAGACCTGGCAGCGGTATTAAGACACCGGTTTCGTCGAGAGAAGGCCTGGTTCTAGAAGAAAACCATGTACTCAACCACGGGATGATCGTTTTCTTGTGAGTCGGGCATTGAGAAATCGCAAGCCTTCGTAGGTGGACCTTAAAAACAACCTCGAAGAAGTAAGTATAGTCAGGAGGAGGCTTCAGTCATCGCCCGGCCCGCTGCACTAAGTTACTCCGTGAGCACAGAGTTGCCAGGCTTAGGTTTGCTCGAAATTATGAGTCATGGACTCAAGAAGACTAGAATAGGGTATTGTTCTCCGATGAAGCCAGGATATCTCTGTTCGATGAAGATCGATGTCAGCGAGTGCTATGAAGATGAGGAGAACGCTTTGCAGAGGCTTGTTTTGAAGAAATCACACCTAATGGTGGGGGCTCTGTTATGCTTTGGGCAGGAATAAATTCAATGGATCGTACAGAGTTAGTCTTCATTGAAAACGGCTCACTGACTGGACATCGATACATAACGGAAGTTCTAATTCCTCATGCACAACCCGCATTGGCCGCTTAAGGCCAAGACTTAATTATTATGGACGACAACGCTCGCGCCCAACGGTCTGGCGATGTGGAAACGTATGTGCAAGAGGTCGGCATTCGTCGTTTGGATTGGCCAGCTCAAAGTACCGACCTAAATCCTATAGAGCATGTCTGGGACATTCTGAAACGACGCGTGAAATCAGTACAACCAGCTCCACAGACCATCAGAGAGCTGAAGAATGTGCTTACCGCGGAGTGGGAACGTATTCTACAAGCAGGTATCCGGGATATCCTCACTACCATACCCACACGAATTCAAGCTGTGATTACAGCTAGAGGGGATCACATTCGATAGTAAACATTTATCTGCTTTTACTTTACTAAAGAAAAAACAAACAATAAACTTTGTTAACTTCTACTTCATGAGCATATACACTACTAGCGAGCATACACTACTAGTAAACTTCAGCATTATAACCCATAAAATTTAACAAAATTTCATGATAACACTGACGAAAAAGATTATTTACTTATTAATCTACAAAATTGTAAAAGAAAAACTACCTATAATTATCATACAAACCAATAGTAACATTTGAAATGGTTCATTACTTAGGTGTCCGTTGTTTTGCAAATGAGTGTATATGTATAGATAATTAGCAGAAATCCTGCAGTTTTATTTTTGGTTTTGTCCACACAATTCCGCTGTCTATATGTCATGTCTAGTTACAATTAAGTTGCACTGTTCCAGGTGGATCGTAGGTGAAACCATAGTAGTTGGTTGCGCAGTGCCTCTTATTACACCTGGCATAGAGTCTACTCTTTTCTACCCCATGATATTAAAGTAAACTTTTTTAAGACTGTCCATTGGGAAAAGCCTTAGAAATTATTTCAGACATATGTATCAGAGCTAACAAGATCATCATTATCAACTGGTTGGAATGTTGTGTAAATATTATTATAAAATTATTAATAATATTACTTACTATTTAGGACTATGAAAAATATTTGAAAATAACTTTTATTTCAAGTTAGACTTATCTAACTGGACTATTTGTTTTAGATAAAACTAAAAATCTTAATAATCACGAAGTGATTCCAAAATCGGGTCACTAACATTTTGATGTTACATCTATATATCATATATCTTTGATTAAAAAACATATAGTACTTGTATATTAAAAGACCGTCTCGGTTTCGTACCGGTGGTCTTCTGTTTAACATGACAACGGTGTTTGGTATTGGTTAAAGTGGAATGATATATAGCCATTCGCAATAAATTCAGTATTTCCTAAGCGTGTTTTACTAAACAAATAAATTCTTCAGCCTTATAACATAAGTATAGATGTTACTTTCAGCTTTTGGTTATAACTAAGTTTTAGGTTGCAAATTTGCTGTAAGTAACCGAAATTTCCAATAAAAATAATAAAAAGTTAAATAAACCGAGTTTTGAGCCGTTCCAAGAGTATTTTTATTAAAAGTTATAATAAAAATGAAAATACTTTTATTACTTCAATGGCTTGTAAATTATTTTATTGACTATTAGGTCAAGCCAAACTATTTTATGATTTTAATAAACGATCATTTTATATTAAATGTTTTATACGTTAAATTACAGATTGCATTCTATATTCTGAAAACTACAGTTGGGCGTTAAACCTGCATCTTCCCCTTTTCTTTGTGAGGTACAAAAGCACGTCCGTGTCTTCCTAAAATCTAAGAGAATCTGGCTGTGTTTTTAGTAAAAAAAATTTTTTAAACATTGTATACTAATGATCTTTTATTTCTTTAATTAGACCTGGTCGACAAACAAATATATAGTCCGCGTGATTGATAGCGTCACATCACAAGGATATCACCAGCGCACCTTGTGATTTGAAGGTACTATGTCACATTACCTGCTAATTTCGATGCCTCTCTCAACCTTCAAATCAGAGCAATACGTTCACTGCTATTTATGGTAAAAATAGCTAAAAGTGAAGTACTAATGCATGCAGAAGTTTCTATGATATCTACTTCATACAAAGGTATCTCATATCGAAGATTTTATAATTAGTTTATGAAGTGAACTTTTGTATACGTCTGATTACTATTCTATATCTGGTTAAGTTCCAACTTAGCACAACAAGAAATAGAATAAGAATCTTAAAAAATTTAAACTTACTTTAAAATATAACCAAATAAATGTTTTCCCAACCAAAGTTTATAAAGATTAATTCTCTTTGAATGTCCCAGTAGATTTAATACTGTCAGTGGGTATTTGAACAAAGTAGCCGAGCGGAATCAATGGGCTGGGAAGATTACCACCGCTGTTTGTTTTAAAACGTTGATTTATTGCAACTTTATTTCAGTTATTTACTGGACTGTAGTCTAACGAATGTAGGCATAATAATATAGTACCATCATCATCATTATATCAGCACCGGAAGTCAACTGTTGAACATGGACCTTCCAAGATAGGAACTTTGCCTATGATTGCTGCGCTGGGCAAGCGTGTTGGCTAACACGATTGGGATACTGCTGCCCATCTCCGCCCTGTGCATTTGAGCTAGACTGATTTGGATGGATATACCGCCACCTGTCCCCACCCGATACAGAGGTAAGTACTATTCTTCTTTGTCGGTACCTGGCATTACTATGTGAAATTGATACTACCTAATATATTGTCGTGTCGTGAGGTACCAGCAGAGTGCCATGAAGTATCAGCAGAATAGAATAGTACCTCCCACTATACCAGATTTCGTAAGAGGTAATTAAGGTACCAGAACCGACAGATGGCGGTATATCCATATGAAACAGTGTAGCTAAAATGCACAGGCTGGGGATGGGCAGCAGCATCCCCGTCGCGAAAACTGCGCCATGCAATTACCAACACGCTTGCCCATCGCGGCAGTTATGGGCAAAAATCTTCCTTTCTTAAAGAGGCTTATGTCTCGCAGTTGACTTTATATACATATGATAATGAATATATTCTTTACCTAATTACATGTCATGGTGGCCTGTAATTTCAAGAAAATTAATAATATTATCTTATATCTCTATAAATACAAAAGAGAAATTGGGAATATATCCAACAAAATTGTTAGTATCATTGATTAGTAAATGACTTGTTAGCTGTTCTAAAAGAAATAAATAATACATTAAAATGTACAAAAATATGTTGACATGGCCCGATGGCGCGTATGGTAGTGATCCTGTCTTTTGCGCCAAGAGGTGTGTGGGTTTGGACCCCATTCAGGACAAATATTTATATGATGTTATTTATGTTTTATCTGTATTTAGATAATAAATGTATGTAATAAGGATTAAGGTTGTATAGTTGTGATTCCTGTGTTGTCTGATGTCCGTAACACAAACGATTCAAGCGACTTATAACAGAATCGGGTCAATGTATGTATATATATGTATATTATAAATAAAGTTTCTTACTAATAAAAATGTAATACTTATGTATCCTATGTCTATATACATACTATAATCATAATGCAGTTTGTAGCATAAAGAAGTGAGGCTTAATCATGCGATTAAAGACTTATTATGATTATTTTTAAATTACAGAGAGCAGTGACTGCATAACTTTTCTTAAATAATTTTTAACAATTTCTATTTTACAAAGTGATTAATATATTTATGAAGTCTGCAAACAAGCACACGATCCGCTTGATGATAAACGCATATATAAATAAACTCATGTTATCACAAGGATATCACAAGTGTTCCCAAACAAACTTGGGAACTGAAGATTCAATGTCACATTTACCTAGTAATTTCACTATCTGTCTCAACCCTCAAACCGGAACACAGCAATGCAAACATTGTTATTTGGCGGTAGAAATACGTGAGATTGAGGTACCAATGCAGACGTATTGTATTCTAATATTTATATGAAAAATATTTGTATTTGTTCTGTGTCAGAATGTTTAGCCTGGGAGGTATCAGTAAAGTAGAAGACTAGTTTTCATGTATCAGGTGTCGAAAAAGGCGAGTACCAGAACTGACAGATGGCGGTATATCTATCTGAGATAGAGTAGCTTAAATTATCAAGGTGGGATGGGCAGCAGCATCCCCAGAAAGCTGCGTTTTGCGATTCCCAACACGCTTGCCCAGTGCAGCAATTATGCGCAAAATTCCCCCTTTATTAGGGGGGTCTATGTCCTACAGTGGACTTTCAATTGCTGGTATAATGAGGGTGTTGATTTATATATTTTATTATATAAATATAAAATTGGACAACTGAGGAATTACATATATGAAATTCTTCTGTTATTTAGTATTTTTAATACTGTGCTTTAAGTGACTTTTAAGGAGTCTGGTATATCAATGTATGAGATTTTGTGTAAATGAAATACCTATTTATTCTCGTTTATTTGGCGTTTCCTTTATAGGCGTTACTTGCAAAATATAACCTTTACAAAACATTATTTCAGCGAATCTTTAAATCATCTAAAGACCACTGTCATCGCTGTTAGATTAATTACTTCCCCCTAGCCGATAGAATCCCGCCTTGACGTTTCTATTATAAAGATTAAGTCGGGCGAATAAACTGTCTTCATTCTTGAATTTTTGTCGGCAGGAATCCAAATACTGCGCCATCTAGTTCTGTTACTCTTAAACTCGCAACGGATGAAGACATATTATCTCATCATCTTTAGAATAGCAGCCGCGGCATGTCCTCCTATATATCCTATCTGGCGCGCCAAAGGTCGTGGATTCGGTTCCCCGCTCAGGGCAAATATTTATATGATGATTTTTGAATTTTTTCTGTGTCTGGGTGTTAAATAAATGTATTTAAGTAGTATATTTGTAACTCATCTGATGTCTGTCGTCCGTAACACTAGTGCTTTAAGCTACTTACCACGGATTCAGGTTAATTTATGAGATGTGGAGGGAATTAATCTCTCATCACTATATTACTGCTGGACATGTTGCCTCTGAAAGAAAGGGGGATTTTGGCTTTTACTAGCCTGGGTAGGTGTGACGCTGCACTGCTTGAGATGGATAGATCATCATCTATCAGTTCCGGTACCTTAGTCCGACGACACCTGGTACTATTTCGCTATGCCGATAACCCACGGTAATGAATACATAACATTACACTTTGCTGTTTATCGTATGCAGAGTTAAACACCTATCTCTATAAAGGGCGATGTAGGTTTTGAAACTTACACAGCACAAATAAAATGGAGTCGAGAAAGTCCACCAAAAATCCATCAGGCCTAACATTAAGTCATCTTACGGTGACACAATACGAAGAGTAATTATATATAGTAGAAACGAACTAAATTAGACTTTAAAGACGTTAAAGCCATTGTGTTTATTTAAATATAGAAAATCACTTACCGCATTACACGCATTGCATTGTTCTAAATCTTAGTCATTTTTAAGAACGGCAGTCGCAAGATAAATGAAACATCGAACAAAAAATATAATAAGTTAAATAAACCGCGTTATTAATCTGTTAAAAGAGTAATTTTGCTATAATTAGGTGTAGCTAAATGCATTTGTTATAGCCGAATAACATTACTTCAAATAAAATTATCATATCAAAGTTATATTACTTTCTTTAAATAAAAATGTTTTATTCGACGTTTTGTACCTTTTACCTTGTGGCAACCGTTCTCAAAAACAACAGCGTTTAAAGCCGTTAAAAGAGTAGTTTTACTATAGGTAGTGTGCGCGTAAATGTGAAAAAATTACGGTTATGATTAATTAAAGTTTCTTATTAAACAACATATGTAATTCTAGTGCTACAAAGTGACACTTATACACCTTTTACCGCGATAAGTTTTCACAAGAAAGTATCAGCGTAACAGTTAAAATATTTCCATCAGCCGTTAAAATATGAATTGTGAGCGGAAACTGTTTGCCTCAACCACAATTAATAAATTGAAATCTGAATAATTCCACTTCGAGTGTACATTTTCGTGGGGTACGTCAGCTGCTGGCATCATTAGTAAAACGATATTTAAATCACTTACACTAAGTGATTTGAGAAAACGCTCTTGAAATAAATCGAAGTTTATTTTTATTTATTAATGTGGGCCACGCTGAATTACAAGCTTTTTGAAGTGGTCAATAAATTATAATTGATTTGTACCAAATGAAAAAAAAAAGACAATTAGAACAGCTTTTAGATATCCACTGCTAGACATAGGCCTCCTCAAAGAATGGGAGAATCTTGCCTATAATTGACGCGCTGGGCAAGCGAGTTGGCAATCGCAGAGCGTAACTTTCGCGACGGGAATGTTGCTGCCTGACCCCACTCTGTGAATTCAAGCTACGCTTCTCGGGGTAGATATAACGCCATCTGTCGGATCTGGTGTCTTATTTTGCCTACCTTACAATTGTTTTGTAATATATTTTGTAATATCATTATTAAATAAAAAATAATTATCCCAGCTAATTAGTCACTAGAGTTTATTAATTAGGTAATTAAACTTCAAAACTTTGTCACATAATAAGACTTTTATATATAATAATTTGTATGAGTGTTATTTGAATTTGTATAGTCTTGTTTTGTGGTTTTGGAAATAAATATGTCCCGTATCTTCACAATATTACACTTACGCGTTCATTTATTTTAAGGCTTTAAAACGAGGATATAAAATGTAAAATATAGATAAACTGCAGTTTAAACGGTTAAAAAGTAGTTTCATGATTTGTATCGCACTTTTATTTTTTTAAGAACAGTATATTAAGGTGTTATCATTCGTATTCAAGTAATAAAATAGGATAATGCAAAGTAGGACTTGTATTAATCAAAAAAATTAAAAAATGTTGATATTACAGCGTTTTCCCTATTTATTACTTACTGTTAGATATCGTGATAAGCAGCAAACGCCTTATTTTTAACAATGAATGGAAGTGTTGGTATAGGCGAACATTGCATAATCAGGCAGAAGAGGTTTTAAAGAAAGACTAGGTCAGAAGTATCAAGAATAAACCAGCATGTATGAAAAGACACGAGAGAGTATGCCAAGTTCGAAGCTAGTGGAGATCCATAGTCTCTGCCTACCCACTGAATGTCTGTACCGCTTTAAGTTAGAATAATCTGTAGCTACAATTGCATGCCGTAAAGTACCGGCAGAGTAGAATAGTACCTCCCTTTGGACGCGCGACTAAGGTCCGAGAACCGATAGATAGCGCTATATACATCCAACTGTGTAGGCGGGTATGGGCAGCAGCATCCTCGTCACGAAAGCTGCACTCTACGATTGCCAATACGCTTGCCCAGCGCGGAAATTATGGGTAAAATTCCCCCTCTCTTGAGGAAGCCTATGTCCAGCAGTGGACTTTCAATGGCTGATATGATGATGATGATAATGATAATTGCATGTATTAATAGTTCAGTGAACAGTTTCTAAAGTTTTTGTGCTAACGAACACGATGTACATTAGTAAAGAAAAATTTGAAAAATAATACAATAGGTATCATGTGAAACAAAATGACCGCTGCCGCACGAAACTGGCGAGATTAATATTGTGGCCGCAAAGTTTTCGCCGCGAGCGCAATTATTAAATGGAGATTAGATTAATTTCACAATGTGAGTACACTCGCAAACGTCACGTAGCCGTGTCGTTAGTCAAATGTTCAGCTGGGCTTTGATGCCATTAGAGAACAAAACAAAGCATTTCACAAAAGATAAACGTTTACGACAAACACTGAAAGCACGGAAGGATTTAGATCCGGCCTTGAATTATCTCCGGCAGACTCCTTCAGTTTTCATCACTTCTGTGTTGCATGAAAAGACATTACGCGAGCTAGAATGATTAATCTCTGAAAAAATAAAATTGAACTGCTCAGCAAATTCAAAGAATCCACATTTGTAATTATCTTGTCGATTCTTTTTCCACTGAATTATTTTAATTACGTATTGTGAACATTTATTATTGTCTCACTATCGCCATATTATAAAAACCCTCTGTCCCCTCAATATCACCCCTCATCAACGATGCCGCCATGACACTTATAATGTCAGTGACCCCATCTATAGACAATTAAGAGTAAACCTGTAACTGTTCTATCGACAAAAAAATAACTTAATTAAAGAAACCAAGGCACACCTTTTTTTATAAAATAATAATTCTGGTGATTTTTTTCGAAAAACTAACCATTAGTTCTTGCTTCAAAATGTAGATCCAAAGATCCTCACAACCTTCGCGTTTGTTATGTACAAGGATTTTTTGTTTTTTTATTTGTAAGCAGCTGATACACAAATATAGTAAAAAATATATTAAATGTATTAATACTGATTTTGCATTAACATCGCATGTTTTAAAAACACAACAAAATAGAATAAAATGATATTAATATTTGGGATTGTATTTAAAAATATAAACGAATAACTATCTAATTTTTTGAGCCAAATAGTGGACATTGCCAGCTTATTGTTGCTTCTATTATTATTTCGCCAAGGTTTTATAAACAATATAGCAAGTCTATGGATGGATTTCGTTGATTTAATTGATTTAATTTACTTCTTAGTATTTCTATCTCTTTAATCACGTTACATAATCGCCTAAATACCTCTCTTCAGAGATAAAAAATATACCAGTCTTGAGTTCGATTTTAAAAACTGTATTAAATATATCTTTAGTGTATAATCTGTAAATATGCCAATCTAGACATAAAACAAAAGACTATCCATGAAAAAGTAACGTTTTAATTCAACAGCCTCGAAAAATGGCCAGTTATTTTAAGCAGAGGCGACACCAACCTACAAATTTACTGGCACTCGCAACCTGCAGCTAGTAGTACCTGGGAATTTATGAGCTCAATATTGGTGTCCACTGAGCCCCGGATTACTCTAGCATGATGCATTGTGATATTCTGGAGCTAGACTTAATTTGCTTGGTTTGGTCTTTTGCTAAATTGAATTTAGTGTTGCAGAAGTGTTTGCGAACTCGATTGTTTTATCACGGCACTGTTATTCGCCGTTGGACATCCATTATAAGATATATTTTACTCGCTGGTCTGGCGTGGTGGCAGTTAAGAGGATCTTCACGAATGGAGTAAAGTCGCCTCTTCATGCTCTGTTGCATTTGAGCTGCACTATTTCGAACACCTGGTACCTGATAACGAAGGACAATTTCTTTATACCATTAGAACTATAAACATAATTACGATAACTTAAAAATATTATGAGGAATACGGAGAGTATTCCTCATAATCCTCCTCAGCCTCTCTCTTTATCCCATTAGCACTGCTGTTTAAAAGGAGATGTATATATATATATATATATATATACATATATTAGACTTGAAATATCAATAAGGCATTGCTCGCCTTGTGACTTGAAGATATTATGTCACATTAACTAGTCATTTCCATGTCTCTCCCACCCTTCAAACTGGAATACAGCAATACAAATAGTAAGGTACTAATGCAAGCGACCTTTTGCATAAGTATAAAAAATAATTAAGGTTGTTTTTGTCAAAATTACATGTAGCATATTCAATTGTTATTGTCTGATGAATGTACTTATTTTGTATCTGGGTGTTGTTTATAAGTATCTAAGTGTTATATTTGTAATGAGCCGTGTGGTATAGGCAGAGTCGAATAGTACCTCCGCCTACACCAGGTGTCGTAAGAGGCGACTTCGGAACCGACAGATGGCGGCTTATCTACTCGAAGCAGTGTACCTCAAATGCAACAGGGCGATGACGCTCTGCGATAGCCACCACGCTTGCCCCACGCGGCTACTTTTCACAACTCAAGAGATGTCATGTGAATTTATTTATTAACATTTATTATTAGTCAATAGCCTGAAGAATAGCTTTGGCTAAAATAATATTCCTTTTAATGGAAGTTTTTACTTGTGTTTGTAATATATAGTCTAGTTTAGCACAAATGACGATAAATAACTTCCTTCTATGTATAATTATCGAGATAATAGACAACACTATTTGAATTTTGCCTCTCGATGTTCACAGCTGTTTAAGGGCCCAGAAGCCTTGTAAGGCCGTTATGTTATAATTTATGTTGATAATTTTGGTATTGGATGAAATATCATATCATGAACCATATCAGTAGGTTGTAATTCAACGTAATTATATATAAATATACATATAAACAGGGAAGATGTAATAGAAATTTAGAATTAAAAGGTTATGTGTGTGGTATAAAAAGGCTAGTGTTCTACTAGAGGTAGACCTCTATGAAAGTCGTCTGCATTGGTAATTAAACAAAAAATTTTTTTAATAAATTAAATCTCAATCTACTCTGTAAGTATACAGCAAATTGGTAAAAATTATAAATTTTATTTCAATTTACACTATTTCAAACAAGCATAAATTATAGTTGGAGAAATACAAATTTAGAAACTTCCAAATATTGAAATCGATGTCTACTGTTGCCCGTAGTAGGATGACTGTTATAAAACAGGCGCCCCCTACAAAAAATTAAGTAGTTGTCTCGTATTCTCATTTTAGTACAATTATTTAAAATAATTTATTATAATATATCTCTTTGTGTCTGTTACTGATTTATTAAAAATGTATATGTAAAAAAATCTCTTTTTCGTCATAATCCATAATTAATTGAAGAATTAATTGATAGATCGGATTTTAGTTTATTATAGATTATTGAGATCATGTAGTTGAAATGTTTTTTGGCAAAAGAGGTTTTACAGAAAATTCTTATTTCTATATTTACATCTTATATATTGACCAACTCCGAATTAAATACCTTATGTAGGTACCCCACATTGAATGAACAGATATAACAATCACTATAGGCAAACGAATGTTGAGGTCATCGAGGTCTAATTTGCATAATTCATTTCCAAACCTAATTTAACATTCATACCATAATGGCAGATTGGATGGAGAAAAAATTGAATCGGTCACAACAAAAGAAGACGGTGGTCCGTTTCTCTGAGAGTTGACAATGGCGCGTATTGAATGGAAGCGTAGCATACTTGGGATTATATCTGCTGATGTTTATTTTTCAGTTGTAGATTGAATTTTTCTTTAGGGAATAATACTCTTTTATCGGATACACAATAGAGTTTAGTTTCTCGGAAATATTGCTTACATAATTTGTTGCTTTAAAACGCTCTTTTGTTGAATTTTCTTTGATTACACAGTATCAATATACTTTGTCTCGTATTAGCCACACCCTAAATTTCAAAGGAGGTTATTAAGGTACCGAAATCGACAAATAACCAAATGAACAAACGGTATAGCTGGGATGCAACAGGACTGAAATGGGTTGCAGCATCTGTAAAGTCACCGTTGGTGATTGCCATCCCGTCAGTCCAACCAGGAAACTGAATTTGAAGATCGAAACTAATGAAAATCTCTTGTGAGGGCTTTTGCCCAACAATCGATTGAGTGTTCCATGATACTATGATGGATAAATAATCGACGGGGCTCATGGCGCGATCATCATTGTACATGTCTGGTGGGCCAAGAGTCGTGGGTTTGATTCTATTAGAGTATTAATATTTGTCCTGGGTGAAGTTGAACATATACGACCTTTGGCGTACAGGACCACTACTATCTGCGCCATTGGGCCTGTCAAAAAATAAATAATTAGGTTTATTTCTTTATTTTCATTAAACAACGTACAATTTCTTCCTTTAACAGAACTGTCTCGGCAATCTAACAGTTACTTAAAACAAGCAAGTATAATATAATATACCAGCAATATTTTCTATTTATGCTCAACTCGAGCTATTAAATTGACGGGCTCGATGGCGCAGTTTCTATCTTATGCGCCAGGGGTTGTGGGTTCGATTCCCATCCGGAACAAATAATTATATGTTGAATATTTGTGTATGTACTGTACCGGTGTGTTAAATATGTCTTATGTAATTATTATATTTGTAATTCCTGTGTTGTCTGGTATCTGTAACATAACGATTTATCACAAATTAAATATATGAGATATTGGGTGCATATCATGTTAATTTAGGGGAATATAAATTGAAAATTACTCTATTATTTTGACATTATTATTTTTTTTTCATGGTCTTTTTTTAAATCTCTTACACAAGTGATCGGTATGGACGTTTGGCGTGTTGCTAGCGGGCAGATTCTGTTTTTTCAATGTTTTTTTCAGTACTATACAAAACTCAAAGCCCTCCCCACCCAAGCGCCTCTAAATGACCCTAAACAGAATTTCCACGACCGTAACGCCTAAGCGACCCTAATAACTTAACAAAACTATCGAGAAACTTCCACGAGGGCGGACATCTTGACCTTCCAATGCTGTTCAGTTGAAGAGACCATAGGCCCTTAAATAGACCCTTAGTGTAACAAACGGCATCGATAATCCCTATGAACTTTATTTTTATTGGAATAGATTTTTTTTCATAGCCGGATTGTGCCAATGAGTTGTTATATCATCTTCGTTCATTAAAAAGTATTGAGGTCACTCTATACGCCATGCGCAAACCTTATCATTAAATTAGTTATTGACTTGTATTTAACTAGGTTTTTCTTTCGGCTTCGCTCGAGTCTGACAGTACTCTTTTAGGAACTAAAGCTTGCTAAAGTATATAAAGCATGAAATGGTAAGAGATAATCTCACTTCAACATCCTTGCTAATATTATAAATCCCCAGGTTTCTCTGTCTGTCTGTTACGCAATCACGCCTAAATCACAAAACGATCTGTTTTAAACACAACGGCATTTTTAAAACCTGCCAGTTATATGTACAAATGATTGAAATCATTTTGGTACCGTATTTTTTTAAAGAAGAATTACAATCAAAACCGCCCGTTGTTTTTTGCAAATGAGTGTATTATAACACTGTAATCGACCCTTGACGTCCAAAGTTAATTGAATTACTCACGTCAATCAGCGTGGACCTTATGGTGCGGAATCTATGGAATAATGCCGGAGAAAACGGTTTTTTCCGTTCGATCGGAGAACTAATAGGACAATCATGATTTAACGCCGCGACGGCCCAATCACATCGAATATGTATAGATAAATAGTTCCTCTCAACACATTTTTAATGCATTATACATTTTCTAACATTAACGCGTTAACTACACATTATAGTAATTATGACCCGCGATTTCGATCCCCACCCAGTACAAATATTTATATGATAATATTTGTGTTTGTTCTGTATCTGGGTATTAGATGTTTGTATTTAAGTATTATATTTGTGATTCCTCTGTTATCTGATATCTGTAATACTAGCACTTTAAGTGACTTACCACGTAGTCAGGTCAACGTATGAGATGTTGTGGGAACATTATTTTTTTTTTCAATTATTTTTTCAAAAATCTGTTTTTTTTTAAACCTAGCGCCTTTGAAATTATAATAAATATAAAAACTTTTTCTTTCGATTGTCTCATCGCTTTATTTATCAGACTATTATTCGTAATTATTTTGTTACAAATAACTTAAGTACAAAAAATAATGTTATCAAGTTATGTAGATATATTTGAAGTTTATATAAGCAAACTACTTTTTTAACACCCAGAAGATAAGTATTATTCTACTCTGCCGGTACCTCACGGCTAATTTCAAAATACGTATAAACTACAAATCAAACGTACAAAAATACGAATCCTATTTACATATTATAGTAATATTTTAGGTATCGGTCTCTTATTTATTTTGAAAATACAATATAGCCATATCCTTTTCTAATAGTTAATAAGTTTTTTCAATCGGTATAGCAAACAATAATATAAGTAAAAATTAAATACAGTTTTGTTAATATATAATCTACTATATTCTATGAATTTTTGAAATTTCATTTAGATGCGTCCAATTATTCTGGCATGTTTCAACAACAAACATTCAACTGAGTATTTGCATTTATAAAATTAAATGAAGACTTGTCTTGGCATACACGACTAAAATCATTGATAGCTAAAAAATTCTTGCTTTGTACAAATTGCGTGGGCTTCAAACATCTCAGACTTATCGCCAATCGGAACCCTATTAAAAAGTTCTCGTCAAGAATCTATCAAGGTCGATAAGCGACTTGAAGTCTGTCTGGGTATTAATCATGCGTGAAGTACATTTATTAAATAATTTAAATACTTCATCATACCAGCCATTAAAAGTCCACTGTTGGACATAGGCCTTCCCAAAAAAGGGGGTATGTTGCCCATAATTGCCGCACTGGGTAAGCATGTTGACAATCGCAAAGCGCAGCTTTCGCGAGTGGGAAACTGTTGCCCTTCCCCGCCCTGTACATTTGCGCTGATGAATAAAGAAATGAAAATGAAATTGCTGAATATATAAAAAACATTTGTTGGGTTCTATGTTGCATTAGCGATCTCGTATTAAGAGATTAATTACTGTGGAAGACGCAAGGGAAGTCTAGTTATAAGCAAATTAATATTATGTCTCTGCTTACTTCAGTGGGAAAAAGATAGGTTTATTATAGTATGTATTCTCGCCCTTACTAATCAGCCAATATTATGTAATTAAGCTCACGTATTGTTGATTTTAAAGAAATTACCGCGAGACACCTTTCTGAATAAAAGGTAACACGGTTAGTAAATACATTGACTTGATTTTTGATAAATGATTAGTTGCTTAAAGCACTTATGTTACGTATTCGGCAACGGAGAAATCATAAATATACTACTTGAATTTTTAACGTCCAGATACAAAACAAACGTAAATATCATCATATAAATATTTGCCCTAGGTGGTTAAACCCACGTCTTTTGGCACAAAAGACAGTATTAGGAGTCTTAGAATTTGTCATTAAAACATCACTTGGAAACTGAGACCACTTCTCTCATATGAATTAGGAGAGTCCATAATTCAGAAACTAGTAATGTACTAACTGCATGAGTGGTCCAAGTTAAAATTGACAAATGCATGTTTGTGCGAGTAAAGGAAGTGATGTTGGTTGGCAATGGTGGGGTGTCGGAAACTGTGTTACGATGTAGGTCAGGTCTCTGCCAAATTAACTTAGCCATATATAAGTTGCAAATACCGTTCTATACTAAAACTAATGTCGGCAAATATAATAGAAAAAGTATTTATAAATGTCAATCTTCACCCATCTGTTAAATTAATTAAACATTATTTTCCATAGTCACAAGTTGAAGCGCAGTGCTCGATGTAAATTTTTATTATTAATTTTTATTTTTAGTTGCCCCGTCGTCTGTTTTCCTGTCTTAATAAGTCTCCCGTTGAAAAATTCCGTTAATGAAAGTTATCAACCTTCCACTTACCAGATACCACTTTCGTTTTGTCAACAGAAACCAGTATGTGCGTAAAAAAATACTGACTCAACCTGAAAGTAAGCCTTAATCGAAAACTTCGAAAAGGATGCATCAAAAGTATTACTTTAATAGAAAATAAAACCATTTTAATACAAAGTCAAACAGGTAGTTTTGAATCAATGGGATACCTATATTATAAGATACAGCTCTAACTGGCATCTTTAATTTTTGAAAATGCTGAAATAATAACTATAATAGAGAGAGGCAGTGTGTCATTGTGTCATAATATCCTCAAATCACAAGGTTGGCGATGCGTTAGTAACATCTTTCCCGATTCTATCCCGACATTACTATCACGCGTACTGTACGCTGGTTTTTCAAACTGGTATAAAAAAATAGGAAACTTTCGCAATATCTGCTAAGGTCTTGGTAGCACAAGGGTAGTGCAGTCCTCCGGCATGGGAAAGATGCAGGTTCGAGTCCCGCCTGACACCTGAGACAAATAGATTGCTTGTAGTTAATTTTATCTTAAGTTGGATTTTAGTATGAAGATACATCCTTGGGAAACAAGTTATCTACTTTTTCTGGAGATGATAAAATCTAAAAGTTTTGTTTGAGAGACATGCTGTTTATCTAGTCAACGGAAAAATCTTATTTTAGTTTCGTTTAAAATATATGTATATATAAAATCATCTAGTAAGAGGTTCGCTTTATCATCATAAATTCAGAAATGAATAACCTTAGCCGAAATTTTTTTTATCTTACAGTCAAAATTTATATCCGCTTAAAATCACTTTTGAGTGCAAAAATTAGTTTTCTGATGCCTATATTCAAAAACAGTTTTCAATGCAAAAATCAATCAAAACTCTTGTCTTGTTTATAATTTAGTATTTTGTTAAACATTCTTAAAAAAGGTTTTAAAGGTAAAATTTCTATTAGAACCACTTTCAACCGACATAATTAGGCCACTTACACTATAATTTTAGTTAAATAGTATTTTATAGTTGAAAGTAGTTTCGACCAACGTCCTTAGTTAAAACCACTTCGAACTGCAATAAAAAGTCGAAGTTGATTTAACTATGGGTATCAATCAGAGCTACTTGTGCCTGATTTTTGCAATTAAAAGTGGTTTTGACCGGTTATAAGTTATTACTTAATACCGCCCATTAATTGATATATCGCCATTATTCGGTTCCGGCACGTTAGTCGCCTCTTACAATACCTGGTACAAAGCAAGGTACTATTCTACGCGAACTCACGGCACATAGATTATTTATAAAAAGTTAATCTTGAACGGGCACGAATAAACAAGCGGATGTATATGTCTATCAGACCCGCTATGTGTACACGATGAAAATGGGCGTCTCCAAACTTAAATCTAAGTACAACCGAGGCCTGGGACGGATTAGGTCACTGCGGGGCCCCTACAATTTTAAAGTAATTTGGTTTATTTTTGCTGCTGTTAAAGTTTACATACATACATCATCACGCCTATATCCCGTCGGGGTAGACACACAACTGGACAGGGTTCTTGACATACCTGTTTCGCTTCCCTTACTCGCATCAGTTCTTTCATAGATGCTCGTTTATTCTTGGTACTTCTGACCAGGTTTTTCTTTAATACCTCTTCTACCTGGTTAAAATATGTTCTCTTCAATTGTTCTAAACCATCTCTTCCTTTAATTTCTGCTCTATATATTTGCGCAGTAATTCTACTTACATCCATCCTTTTTACATGCCTAAACGATCTCAACATTTATTTCTCTTTTGTTGTTACAACAACATTTTTTATAATTTTATTATTTTTATTTGTTATATTTTATGACGGTTTTAAGCAAGTTTTTAGTAGAAAGCTCGTCATATTTTCTAACATTTACGCGTTCTCGACTCATAATAAAACTACTATTTTGACGGCTCTAAGGCTTTTGACAATCTTGAAAACGATAACCAAGGTATAAAAATTACCGATAAGGTACTGGCTAGAATATTACCCTCTGTACCAGGTGCGGTAAGAGGTGAATTATATACCGGAACCGACAGATGGCGGTATATGTAGTGTAGCTCAAATGCACAGGGTGGGAATGAGAAGCAAAATCCTCCCCGCGAAAGCTGCAATCTGCGATTGACAACACGTTTGCCTTGGGCGGCAATTATGGCCAAAGCTACCCCTTCTTTGGGGAGGCCTATGTCCATTAGTAGATTATCAATGGCTAGTGGATATATGTGATGATCTTTAAGTTACCAGGTTAACAATGCGCTAGTAACATCCTTGTATTATTACGAGCTGATATAGGCTGCAGTAACGCTTACTATCACTGGATGCTTCTGTTGACCTGGTTTAATAAAAAAAGGCTGAAACTTTCATATAATTGACACGACTACCGAAAAATATTCTCACATATTTTAATTAACTTATATTCGAGATTACAGTATTTTCTTCGTAACATGAGGCCAATTTCATCATCATAATCATACCATTGAATGTCCACTGCTGGACATAAGCCTATCCAAGAAAGGAGGTTTTAATCCCCAGCCCAGTGCATTTGAGCTCAACTGTTTCGGATGGGTATACCACCATCTGTCGGTTCTGGTACCTTAGTCGCCTATTACGACACCTGGTGCAGTGGGAAGTACTATTCTGTTCTGCCGGTACTTCAAGGCACTACCGATTTGACACCAATTTGCTGGGCCCAGAACATTCAGAACTGTGTGGCTAATCCGGCCCATCTCAAGTTTCAGGCTTTAATTAAAGAAGGCCCGTCTCGTCGCTATGCGTGTGCCAAACTTCTCCGTGTAGGATGCTAAGAAGCCATAATTATTTCAATGAAATAGATTTTTTGAAATAAAGGTTCACAACTTTAAAATGTTAATGTTTAAAAAAAGTATTTCGCTCATTATCTACGTGTCAATAAATGTATAAGAAATATTATCGAGAATTTTGAAAATAAACCTCAAATTGTTTTTCTAAATTATTATAATATGACAACAAATATCTTGCCATTATCGCAAATGGTTTTGATCCTTTCTAATACGCTAAGGGTCGTGGGTTCAATATTACCAGGACAAATATTTATATGATTATATTTGTATTTCTCTTAGACACATCTAGGTATTAAATATGTGTATTTAAGTATGTTATGTATGATTCCTCGGTTGTGTCATGTCGATAATTTAAGTTTTCTAAGCGACTTACCACAGATCAAGTACGAGATGTTGTATGGATTTTAAAATTAAAATATTATAATAAATAAATTAAATGTAAAATCGATATCATGTCTATATTTAAGTTAATAACACTTTTTTTTTACCTAAAAATAAAAGAAGCGAGCTTTAAAGTGAACCTTTATTGCATTTATATTATATCCACCATTTTAATATTTTATGAATTAAAAATACACCAATTAATCTAAACGTTATTCTGCCCTTGAATCACGTGATGCTCTGCAGTCATATTGCAACATCAACATCCATCCAAAGTTTATTAAACAAAATAATTAAATGACATTTCTTACACAAATAAAAATGAGAGCACTTCGAAGTATGTGTGGTGTGAGTTTGTGAGATAGAGTAATGACTAGAGTGATAAGAGGTCGATGTGGTGTAAAAGATGATGTTGTGACAACTAAAGAGAAAGGAATGTTAAGATGGTTTGGACATGTAAAAAGGATGGATGAAGGTAAAATGACTGCGCTAATATACGAGTATAGAGCGGAAGTGAATGGAAGAGTTGGTTTAGAACAATTGAAGATAACATATTTTAACCAGGTAGAACAGGTATTAAAGAAAATCCTGGTCAGAAGTACCAAGAATAAACGAGCATCTATGAAAGAACTAATGCAAGTAAGGGAAGCGAAACAGGTATGTCAAGAAGCCTGTACGACCGAGGCGAACATGTCCTAACCATGTCAAAGAGGTATTAAAGAAGGGCTAGGTCAGAAGTACCAAGAATAAACGAGCGTGTAAAAAAGGACTTATGCGAGTAAAAAAAGCAAGAGAGGTGTGGCAAGATCGTAATAAGTAGTAATTTATATTCACACATATGTGCGTAATGTATGTATGTATATAATAAAAATGAATCGCACAAATGTATATACGCGTATAACTCTAGAACAACTCCATCGAATTGTATCATAATATTTTTGTTGTCTTTGTAATTTGCAAGACCAGGTTTATACGATGTCAACTGGATCTGGAAGTACCTAATATTTTCGGAGTTTTAAGGATAGGAACCCAAACGGGATTAAAAGCTCTATTGTAAAAGGATCAACGGAATAAAATTTTACTACGTACCCAAAGAAAATTGTGGCGGGCTGCAAGTTTAATACAAGTTAGAGAAAATATTACAAATAATTTCAATACTCAAAAAATTGAGGTACGTTGCCGTGAGGTACCGGCAGAGTACAATAGTACCTCCTACTGCACCAGGTGTCGTAAGAGTCATTATTATAGAAATAGTGTAGCTCAAATGTATAGGTCGGGGATGGGCAGCAGCATCACCTTCGCGAAAGCTGCGCTCTGCGATTGCCAACATGCTTGCCCAGCGTGGCAATTTTGGACAAAAATGGCTGGTAAGATAATGATGATTACAAATAAGCGCTTCCATATCTTATCACACACAGCTCGCCATCGTCAGGAGTTCACCCACACATTTTGGAACACTGGAACCAAAATGGTCGCGTTTTCAAAGGTTTCAGAGGCCATTCCTTCCACGTACACTAAGTTGTGAATGAGCTCTCTATGGTGGTTTTCCCAAAGGACTACAGTATGAGGTTTTTCAAAAAGGGTATAGAGGGGTTTTAAAGGGCGGGAAACGAGTGAATGACGCCTTGGTGTTGTAAACTTCCATAAGCTGCGGTAATTGCTTACTATCATGAGGGCTGTGCGTATGTTTGCCACCTCAGTAGTATAAAAAAAAGAATTATCCTCAGCACTAAAAATTACGTATATCTCAGAATCAGGAGAACCCTACTCTAAATCAGCATTATCACCAATCTCTACAGTACAGTACTTACGAACGTTCATAATTTTTTTTCCTTGCTGGTGTGGTATGTATTTCTTTTTTAACTGACACTGCATACATACGAGCTAATGCGTTTCAGTTATGCTGTACCAGATGAATACATTGCCATCTATCGATTCAAGTTATTGAATATATTTTCTTCTGGTATAATATGGAATATATTTACACCTGGTGCATTGAAAATGGGAAGGTACAATTCTACTCTGTTGATATCCCACACCTTATTTATTCATTCTTTATTTATTTCGTAGAATGAGCACCATGCGTTGTCACTAATTGAAAGTCGATGCCTTAGATTAAATGCCTTTGGATCCAATCCCATAAATTTAAATTTCAAAAACAGATTTAGAATGAATATTAAGGCTCATATTCAGGATGATTAAAAAAATTTAAGAGATTTAAAAACGGAAATACTTTTTAATATGTGAAGGAACTATTTTTCTTTTTATATAATTAATCTATCAATGCCTCGTGGTTTCACCCATGTAATTCCGGTTGTCGTGTTAATACAAGAATAAAAAGTAACTTTAATTATTTTCCGATAGAGATAATTTCCATTATCTATAAAATATATTGAATTTAGTTTAGTATATTTTGAGTTTGCTTATATACATACATATATAGAAACAATCAAATTCTGCTTATATTGTTTTAATTTTTGTAGGAATTTCAATGATTTTTTGAATTATTAAATAGTTACTTGGTGCTAATAGTTACAATAATAATAAATTTATTAAACATCTCCTTTATTAACCTTATTTAGAATTATATTGCAGAAAAACACTTGTTAGAAATATCAGGCAATACAGGAAACATAAATACGTACGTACCTACTTGTACGTACGTACGTACGTATATTTGTATTTAACACTCAGATACAAAACAAATACTAATTTTCATCATATAAATGTATGTCCTAGGCGGGGATCGAACCGTCATGGCGTTGAGTCCCGCCCAGGTTAATAGATATTGTCTTATTTTGTTTTCTTTATTTATTAGGAGAACAAATATCATATATCAATATCACACGCTTCAAATGTTAGAAAAATATCTTGGAGTTGCCTTAATAATAGGTCTTAAAGTAACGCTTCTTAACACTAAAATCGTTAAGTCAATCGAAGTCGATATGCGGTCAGAATCACGGGTTAAAACCTTTTATTTTTATAAAAATACTAGCAGATATCTATAACTTGGTTTTGGCTACGTTTCTGATGACATTTTCGATGCCATTAGTAAAATGGATGGAAAAAAGAGCCAAATAAATTGTTGTTTTCCTAATAGGGTCATAACTTCAGTAATCCTAACCGTCCGACCGGTTTGGCAAACTTCGATCGTAACTAAAAATATTTATAGTTTCATGTAACATTACCTTTACACCAAATAGATGTACAACCAAAAGAACATACAACTGAAATAGACAAATATTAACTAAAACTACTAACACGAGGGCCGACCCTCGTAAGGTTAAATGCACTCAATTTTAAAGTTGCGCAAACTCAAAACTCTAACTCCCTTCTGGCCGTAGGTCACTGGCAGAGTAGAATAGAATGTCCCCCTGTACCAAGTGTTATAAAGGGTGACTGAGTTACCGAAACTCATTACCCATAAGATAGTATTGAAAAAGTATATCCACTCGAAACTCCAGCATTCAGGTCGCGAAGCTACGCTCTTAGATTTCCCATTAGAAATTGACGGGAAAATTCTCCCTATTTTTGGGGAGGGCTATATCCAGAAGTGATTATGAAAAGCAATCACTAAATCGATTTAGTTAGAGAGACAGCTGTTCATTTTGAAACCTTCACGCCACACCAGTGGTACGTATTGGTGGGGCATAGTGAAAAAAAAAACATTGTTTTATTCTAATAATACATAAAAGTTGTAAAATTTTTAATATGAAAATTTTTACTCTTTGTGGAGTTTCTACGAATGAGTTAAGCTGGAAGCACGTGTAAGCGACAGTGAGAGTTTAGCACGTTTAATTAAAACCTTATTTTACCTTAGTCTTTACTGACAGTTGTCGTTTTGTTTTCATCTGCATAAATACATTTTCCGTGTTTTGATATAAGCTAATACTCACTTTGTTAAGACTTAAACAAATTAAAAGAAATCAAGAAACTATTTAAATCTAAAATTTAAATACTCTATTTTAGAATTGGTAAAGATACCGCCTAAAACGCAACCGCCATATTTTAATTGAAGAGCAAAGCCACATTTTTATAATAATAATAATAACTCTTGCTCTGAGGTACCGGCAGAGTAGTATACCTTCCCCAAAGTACCAAAACCGAGAGATGGCGGATCTGAAACAGTAAAAGTTAGTAGATCCCGTAGCCAAAGTTATGCTCTACGATTACTAACACGCTTGCCAAAAGCGGCAATTATCTTGGGGAGGCCCATATCCAACAGTAGACATCCAATGACTGATATGATAAATAATAACTGTGCTTGCGATGGGTGACAATATGATGCCTGCAATACAAAACGATCGAATAGCCACTCATAGTTACAGAAAACATATAATAAAATAACGTCAAACTACCAACCGACCCTTGTAGATGTTGCAACGATATATCCCCGACCATGAAACACATCACAGAGGATGCTTGCCCATCTGATTTAGTATGATTTACCTTTGGGTATCTGTAGTGCCTTACGAGTAATAGTGCCTCTCACAGGTGTCGTAATATTGTCGATGATACTTCAATACCGCGTATGTAGCTTAAGTTAATAAGGTTCATTTTCCAACTTTTCTAATTGAATTTTCAACTTTATTTGCAACTGCTACTTACGCGGTATTGCACTATCATCGACGATATGCGACTGAGGTACTGTAACCGCTAGAAGCCGGTATATTAATCCTTAACAGTTTAGCTTGAATGCATGAAATGAAACGAATCTACACTCTGCAGTTGCCACCGTGCTTGTCTAGCTATGAGCAGTTAAAGTGAAAATTTGTCTATATTAGAAGAAGCCTTTGATCTACAGTGGACGTCCAATTGATGATATGATGATAACATCCATCTCTGATCAGAGCTATCAAAAGTATCACCTGTGTTTGACAAAGAATATATAAATAGTAGCCGTGAGGTACCGGCAGAGAAGAATAGTATCTCCCCATGTACCAGGTGTCATAAGGCGACTAAGGTACCGGAACCGATAGATGGCGTTATATCCATCCAGAACAGTGCAGCTCAAATGCACAGAGCGGGATGGGCAACAGCAACCCCGTCGCGAAAGCTGCGCTTAGCGATTGCCATCAAGCTTGCCCAGCGCGGCAGTTTTGGGTAAAATTCCCCCTTTCTTGGGGACACCTATATCCAGCAGTGGATTTCCAATGTCTGGTATGATAATGATGATATAAACAGACAAACTACGTCCTATTTCGGGATTGAAATTTCCAAAATGTTTCGACTTATGCCATGTAGAGTAATGTAGGTGTGATTTGTATTGATATTTAAAAAAAAGGTAGCGGTTTCTCCACGTCCTATAAATAAACTTATTCGGGAGCGCGCGTGGCGGCGACAAGCGCTGAGTTCGTTTAATTAAAGCGGCCGGTGAGTTCGCATATTCCGCCTGTTAAATAAGTATGTACAGATTGAGTGTTTTCATTCAATTACTTTAATGCATACTTCGAGTTTGTGAAGTCAACAATTACAAAAAATGTTACAAATGGCTTTTTTTTTCGTAGATACTCGAACAAACCCATTATCCAAGGCTACTTATGTTTATAGCATAATCCCACCACGATCCTAACAGTTAACTATAAGGCTATCTTCTTAAAAAAGTACATCATCATATCAACCAAAAAAAGATAAGGGGATTCTTGCCCATAATTACTATGCTAGGCAGGATGCTGTTGCCCATCCTCACCTTGAAGTATTTAAGCTGCGCTTTTTCGGATAGATGTACCGCCATCTGTCGGTTCCGATACCTCAGTCGCATCTTCTACAACACCTGGTACAGAGAGGGGTAAAATTTGACTCTGCCGGTACCTCATAGCTAATACATAGAGTTAGTGACTTTTGACATAGCATGTCCTAGTACTTTATGACGATTTCAGGGACCAATGGTTAAGAACTGAGAGCAGATTATACCAAAGAACCAAAGTTTACCAAATAACCTCTAGTAACGTGTGGACCTCCAACTTGGTCAGAGAGGTACCGGAGCTGTAGTCACTGATATGTACTTGCGATATGAACTTTCCTTTAAGATACCGAAGAAGCCGATTAGCTTACGTCCCAAGAAGGTGCAGAAGATGAATGGTACACTCACATCCAAATATACTTGCGTACATCTCTCCAAGTTCTTCTAAAGCTGGGTCATATTAGTGATTATAATAATAATAATATACTCTTTATTGTACACCAATGAAAACAACACAAGAACACAAAAACATGGAATAGCTGGTACAAGAGGTGGCCTTATCGCTAAATACAATTTCTTACAGGCAACCATGGATAGAGGTAATGTTAAAGCTGGTGGAAAATTGAGGTGCATTCAGTACATACTTACATAATTATAAACACAAATATACACATATAATACACATACATACAAATACATATAAACGATAAAGTTACAGAAATAGGAAAGTGACAGAATCAGAAAGCTAGTGATGTTAGTTGTATTAGTCATTAGCACTTCCAGACAACTGGAGCTGGCTCCGGAGTCGCTTCTTAGTGGGGTAAAACTTATTAGGTAAAAGCTCCTAGGACCTCGTACCTCGTTTCTAATACGCCTCTACACTTAACACACATAGGTACAGTCAATCCAACCTCAGCACAGAGACAACGCGTGATAAAACTATAGTGGAGGGGTGACACGTAGTTGGGTCAGTTTCTGAATCCGCAGTACCCAATATTCTTGAAAGAAAACTCGTGGTTTCACTGTAAACTTTTTCTAATCGGATCCTATAGATGAAGAACAATAGTTACAATAAGCATTTTATATAAATTTGAGCTTTTTTGTATAATGAGGGAATAATGTGACCGTTCCAACCACACTCAAATATAGTATTGAAAATATAAAATATAATTAAGCTTGTATTGATAAATTAATTGATTTTGATGTATGTATTTGTCGACAATGTCAAATCATTAATAATTAAGCTGGATTTAGAATAATTCAATTTTTGTTACAACTTCATAATTGTGTAAATAAATAAATATAGTAAAAACAATTTAAAAAATGTCCACATTTACACTTCAGTGATTACTATTTTCAAAATATTGAAGGTATCTATCTATAAGTAAAATATGTTTATATGTCCATAAATCATGTTCGCACTCATTACAACGACATTTATGCAGATTGTTTAATTTGTTAAAATAGTGTATTAGTGTTTAAAACTCCTTCAATTAGAAAATCTAAAGTTCTGCATACCCTAATACATCTAGAAGTGCAAAGTTTGACCGGTCCTATGGTGCCATTAAGGGTGGGTTGAATCTCCCTCTGGGACAAATATTTATGAGATGAATATTTGCCTTTTTTATGTGCCTGGGTGTTAAAAAATTTGCTTAACTATTATACTGCACCTCCAATGACTGTAATGATGATGATGATGAAAGGATGTTATGAACATAAATAAACATAATACAATGAAGCGTTAAATAGAAATATATATATATATATATTTTTAATTTAAGTTTTTTACATCAAATATTTAATTTACATATGACGGACTTAATGCCTAGTGGCAATACAAAGATGAAGATAAGGCGGTTTAATATACATACTGTTATAAAAAAAATGTGATAATAATGCTGATTTTCGCAAGATACTGTCCTATATTATTAATAAAATAATAATTACTTCGCAGCACTTGAAAATAAACCTATCAAGCACGCTTGGCAATGATAAACTTGGAGTTGATTTAATTAAATGGCCTCAGGACACCCTGTGTCGAGCCGCTCTGGGTGTTGACGAAATTTGCTCTCGGATTTTGATTATTTTAATCATGCGGTACAAGGAATTATATATTTATATAAGACATGAAGGTTTGAAAAAAGATGATTTTAACTTTTATTTTTAAAAGGTTTATATTACTCAGTCACCAACCTTGTGACCTGTAGATATTATTTCACAATACCTTGTAATTTCACTGCCTCTCTCACCCCTCAAACTGGAACATAGCAACGCGAACACTGCTAGTTGGCGATAGAAATAGGTGAGAGGGGTATCAATGAAGACGACCTTTGTATGAATTCTACCTATATTAGAAGCCTTATGGATACCACTACCTCTGGGGGAGAGTCACGGTTATGCCTGACTCTTACTGGCTTAAGCTTGATATTTTCCTTTCTAGGGACAGTCTAAGCATTCTACCGCCAAAAAAAACTAGACAAGCTTGTATATAACAGAAATTACCAAAAATTTACCGAACCAATAAATTATAACAACCAACTGACAAAATATATTAAACACAACTAACTTGAAGAAACATAATAATCAGACACGGAAATAAACAGACTACAATTGCACTGAGAAGGGCGTTTTACAACCTGTAGAAAACACAAACAAAATAATTTATCATCAGCAAATTCAACCAATAATCCGACAAGTAAAGTGTTCGCTGGTCTGGAAGATTGCGTTACTGTCTTCCACTCTCCCTTATACCGGCAGGGTGCATCGTGGGGAGGTCTTCTACTAATGTCTCCCTGGTAAAGACCGATTTAGGCGTAAACACCATCAACAGCCACAATAGGTATAAAAGAAATGACAAGTCTAGAATGCCAAGAATAAATAAGCTTGGATGGAAGGACTAATGCAAGTAAAGGAAGTGATAGAGCTATGCAAAGATAGAGATATGCAGAGGATATAAAGATCCATAGTCGCGACTTATCTTGATGGGACACAAACGTAATGATTTACTTTTATTTTGGAAAGAACGCGTGTGTACATTGCATTGTCTCTATGAGACTATGCCTATAATATGTATTCTAGATACCATATCTTTCCATTGGACCATTTTCGCCTGATTCAACAATAAATATCAATCAAAACACAATGCATTAATTTATTATATTTAGTTGAATTTGACTGACGGCTGACAATTGCTCAAATCACGAACATGATATTTTGTTAACAACTAACATTAGTATGGTAAGCAGTTTTCACTAAATATAATGTTTGCAAATTGTACGTTTTACGAATGATCGTTTGAAAATATATGTAAAATTATTTAATTAGGAATTTTATTATTAACTTTTGCCATAATAAGTGGAGATCGATAGCCCCCACTGGATTAAGACCATAAGGCCATGCTCGGTGTTTATTTGTGAATTAGAAATGAGGAGATCCGTAATAGAACCAGTTCCAGTAGATAGGAGACCTGGGACACAGGACTGATGGACGATAGAATTGTAAAGTTTTGGAATGGAGACCACATACCGTCAAGTACAGCGTAGGACAGCCTCTAAACATCTTCTTACTAAAAACAGACACACGATCTTTCTAAAAACGCAGGACGCAGGCCGTATAAAACCAGTCCTATTAGAAATCACTTGGAGTAGCCTTGTCTAGTATTAGGTGCCTTACGGGTGATCTAATGATGATGGTGATGAGATACCGAAAAACCTCTGTTCTGCAAATCTCTGACTTTGAACGGCTATTATTAAACTATTCCTTTACAATCTATTTACCAATTTATTAAACAGACACGGCAATGACAGATCTTTTGTTTCATTATCATCTTCAAATGGCTGATCCTTTATTGAAAAAGCCTCCGCAAATGAATTACAACAAGATTTGTTGCTTGCGACCTATTTCCACTGTGGTCCTGTGAGTTTTGTCAGATTTTCTGTCCATTTTGTGAACGTAAGCTACGTAGAGAGCAACGCTCGGAGTATATTTGCGAGTTTGAATCAGGAATGAGGAGACCCGACGAGTCAGTTTCTCGTATACGATAATAACAATATTGAGTAAATCTTTAATTGTAGCCAATCGTTTTTCAAAACGAAATATAGCAAGCAGAGTTTGTGCCTATTGAAAAAAAATCTGATAATAAGAAACTTTACAGACTAACATTTCTGAAAGGTCAACGGGTATATATGAGTCAAAACTGTATTTAAATACAAACATATAAAGGATATGTAACGAAAGAAAGTTGTACATATTCTATAAATAAACTTAACAAGCGACAGGCGTTGAGTTTGCTTAATTAAACCGCCTGGGGAACTCCATGTGTCAGCATTTGCAGAGTTCGCTACGGGAGTAAAAGTTTGGTCTCAAGTTTGAATTATTTTAACGTGTATCTTATTGGAGTTTCTAACCAGGAGTTGAAGTAATCACATCACACAGAGATCAGCCAACCTTTTTTCGTAACAAAACGCGGTTATTTTAATTTTTAATAAATGTTCTCTCTAGAACGGTCATCTCATGATAACCGAAACGTGGAACAGAAAATGTTAAACGTTAAATGGACTGCGTTTTACTTTCATCAAAATAGTTTTATAACGAAAAGTGATCGTGTAAATATTAGAAAATATTATGACTTCTTTCTTTAAAATTTATATAAGTAATACATATATATATATTTAATTTTATTTTATTGTCATTCAAATAATCATCAAAGTCGTATCAACCGTACTTTGTCCATAGCTGGCCTTTTCACAAATAGATGAGTAACAATGCGGCCTAGCCTGCATTTACCGTGATCTTGCGATAAAGTCAAATCGTCTTATGCTGCACTGCCAATTCGTGATCGACGTTGCAGAAAATTATAACCATATTGGTTTTGCGTGCTATACGCCATGTGCATAAGAGATCAATAATAATTACCTAAAAGAATATATATATATATATAATTAATAATAGTTAGAGGTATTTACGTAAACAACACTATCGTGTACAAAACTATATCTTAACCAATTTTGATCTATTCATGCAAAATATTGAGGGTATTGATCTATCAATACCCACAATATTAATTAATGTAAAATAAGAGTTTAATGGTTATTCCCCGAACATAATATCTGGCTGTATTTAAAAAATCCTAATTTAATACAAGCATACAGGTACATTATAAATTATTACAACTATTGGAATCCCATTGTTGTATGTAGGCTACATAAGAAAAAGGGAATTTTCCCATAATTGCCGCGCTGGGCTTTTGCGACAGGAATACTGCCGCCCATCCACGCTCTGTGCATTGGAGCTACTCTGTTGCAGATGGATATCCCGCCATCTATCGGTTTTGATATCTTATAATGTAAGTTAGTAAGTTATTGATAATTATACCCGCAGAAATCCCGTTACCATTTCGATGATACTATGATAAAGGTAGCATTTTGATGATATTATGGGTGACTGATTTTACTAATGGAAATTAGTAAAATCAGTCGAGTGCTTTTTGAGTTTATTCGTTACTAACACACAATTATTGAATTGTGCCTTAAAATATTTCATCTTCATTACGCTTTGAAAATGTAGCTCTAATGGTAAATTGAAAATAATTATTACAATTGGTCAAGTCAGTTTTGAGATTAAAAAACAAACATTTAAATATTTTTTTTTATATAATGGTGTAGATGACGGGTCCGATGGAAATATTTGGTAGTGCCCTTTATTTGGCATGGGCCGTGGGATTTATTCTCACCCTTGACATTTATATAATGAACACGTGTAGTCATTCAGTGCCTGGGGGTTAAAGATTTATTAGAGAATTATATTTGCCTTTTGATATCTGTAGCACGAGTGCTATAGGCTACTTATCTCAGAGTCAGGGTGGAATGTTGCATGAATTTATGAGTTAATTATTAAAAACATTAAATTTAATTACCCATTACTATTCTGTTTACCAAAAAGTGTCAAAAAGGGTATGAATGGATGTTCAAAGAGGTGTGTTAGTTTCAACGCTGCCATGCGGTAGTAAATGTTGGGTATGGGAGAAGAAGCACGCGGGTAGAAAAAATGTCTATGGTGTGAGTTTGAGAGATTAATTAAAGAATAGTAAAATAAAAGATCTATGTAGTATAAAAGATGATGTTGTAACTACAAAAGAGAACAATAGTATCAGCATGCTAATATTTTGATCTCTAAATACTCAAACTAATTATTTCAGAGGTACGTGTACTAACATTGGTTCGAAATAGCAACATTCCAAAGGTAAAGTTAAGCAATTTTTTTATTTTTACACACGGTCTTCGAATAAACTTACGATCCATGTGATAATAACTTGAAAATATGATGTTACATTACCCAGTGATTTTACTACCTCTCTCACCCTTCAAACCGTAACTCAGCAATGCGAAAAATGCTAGTTGACGATAGCTAGTTGAGGTACCAATTTAGATGGCTCTGCATAAGTTCTACTTCATTTTAATTTTTAATTCAAATTGCAGTTGCACAGAACCATGTTGCAGTACTTTAGAATGTAGGTGCTCATTAGCATTGCAAAGGAATTATCGACCCTTTTTGTACTGTTTTTCCGAAATACTGATCGGTAGCCAAGTCCTCCAATTGGTTCCCACGTGACTATCAGATCTTTAAATCTGTTCTCGTCTTTCACAAAGAATCTAATTGAATCCCCATAAGCCTCCATAAATAACTCCAGACACTCCTACTTTAATAAAGACCAGTTGCGAACCAAATATATTCAGTTTATCGTCGGTGTAACAAACGGCTGGGGATTACTCGGTTGAGAATCAGATTTAGTGGACACCATCGTTATTTCAGATGGCTATATAACTTCTTTAGTACCCGATATGATATTTCCGCTGTGATTCAATTAAAACATGAATTGCCATATGTTTGTATTGCGGTTGATGTACTGGTACCGCCAGATGGCGGTTTATCCTGAAACAGTGTAGCAAGCCCCTTGTGATGTTGGACTCAGCAATCACTATCACGCCCGTCCAGCAGTGGACACCTGGTACTGGGGAAGGTACTATTCCACTCTGCCTGTACCCCACGGCTAAGAGGATACCCATTTTGCTCTACCCTTCATAAGTTTGATGATGACAAAGACAGTTCAGATCTCATACTTCATTGTACCATACTTGACGCTCTGTAAGGAGGTAATTGTGGAGACAAATCCCCCTTGTCCAGTAATGGATGTTTCACGACTTGTTGTATAAAAAAAGGCTTTTATTTACTTTCGTAAATTACGGATAAATGCAATATAAATAAACACAAATAATGTGTTTTTAACAGGTTTTAACATTTCAATTAGCTTTCAAAATGTGGTATGGTATACGCATTTAAACAACACCGGTAAAACATTAAATGAATTGGTCAATTTATTAATGAAACAAACAGAGACTTTTCCATATTATGCGGACATGTAATTTAAATGAACTGGTTATTTGTTTAATTCAGTAATTTAGATTATTTCCTCATAATAAGCTCTTGCTTTTATGTAGAAAGTAAGTAAGACAGCAATCAACACGTGTTTGTGAGATCAATTCATAAATTAGTTATCTATCGATCAAGTTTTTTTTCCTTTCCAATTTGCTTCAGATGGATGAATACAGTTTTGTCACTTACCCAAAAACCAGCAGCTATCTCTGAAGTACTTTGTGAGGATGCGCTTCCAAAATAGCATTTAATTCTCCATTTTCCATTTTGGTTTCCGGCCATTTACGGGGTTAATTCTGAGGGTTGAAATTTCCAGAACGAAAACGTTGATGCCAAAAACGTACCGTAGTTACTGTTGCGACAGCAGCGCTGTACACATCATTAATCCTCCGAGCTGTTTCTGCTGCACTAGTGCCACGGAACTCGTACTCGTGAGTATACCGATATTACACGTTTTGCACTATGCGATAGTAAGCGACGCCAAAAGAAAAAATAATGTAGAAAAAAAACAAATGCAAGACTATTTTTAAATTCAAATGTACCAACTAAATTATTTTATAAATTTGAATTTGGAATTATTCACCAAAAAAAAGATATTTCCGAACAAAGTGGTCAGTACGAGAAAAGCAAATTTCTTATGTAAGGTCCTATGTATTGTTATTAAGTATTTTAAAACATCTACTGAGGAGTATTTATATAATTTGAGTGAAAATAAATTTAGGTAATTATAAATAATGACGTTATTTGGTTTAGTGGAAATGATGTATGGAAATTATGGTCACACTGAACGGTAAGTACTTTTTTATTTGTTAAATGGCAACATTATTTTTACTTTATGGATCATTTCTTTGTCCCGTCGCACCCTGTCAAAGAGGTAACTAGAACGCGTGGTTGTTTTCCAAACCACCCACAAAAGGTTGAATACATTGTCTTTAAGCTTAAGGAGTCTGATTATTCAGGAGCTGACGTAAGTTTCACCACGCGCGCCGATAAGAACGCGACCTGATCATCAACGTAAATTGCCATGTAATCTCACGAGCATATTCCACGCATAACTAAAGAGATCACGTTGAAAGTATTTTATAATAAGCCAGTCAGGGCTTGAGTTTGAATTTGAGATATTTTTAATAAAATTATGCAAAGGTTTGAACATAATAAAAGCAATCCCTTCGCTTACTTCCTTATTAACGTTATATGAAAAAAATTGTGATTATGGACGGTTGTTTGTTATTTTTTGTGCCGATATAACTAAACAGATTTGGCTGAAATTCGGCACAGCAATTATAGATAGTCAGGATAAAAATAAATTACTTTTTATACCGAAAATATGTGCCAATGGGGTACATGTAGCTTTTTATTTTTCTCATAAAATCGGCATGACTTATTGAACAGTTTCCTAGAAGAATTGTGTGTCACAGGGAGTGACATACAATTCTTCTCTGAAGGTATTTTACTATATTTAAAGTTATGGTTTCTATTGATTTTGTTTATTCTAATATTTTTCTATTGCCGCGGCTTAAGCCATTTTTATTAATAAATGTGGTTAAATTGACTGTCTTTTATATAAAATGATCTTTGTAAACCAAGTCAACGATATTCAAACAAAATATATTGCATACGATTCACCTTTACAAATGGAAACTCTATTTTGAGTAGACATTTTTTAATTTCTGATATATTAACTGCTGGCTGGAATTCTCGGACTTCTGTGCCCACCATTCCCAAGACAGTCAAAATGATAATAAATCATAACTTTTACAATCAGCTAAGTAATTAATTCTGATACTTAGGGCCATACGGCAAATTATTAAGGCTAAAAATATAATTTACGGGCATAAAATTATCTATACTTCTAGAAAATTTTTAAATCCTGGTACAACCGGATAATTAAAAAGCGTGAGTTTGATCCACACCTCAACAAAGCTACAAATCAAATACACTTCATGCCTTTTATTTACAGATCAAATAGACTCCGTAATAACAGCTATTACATCTAAAACATATTTCTAACAAGAAATAAGCTTTGGAAATATATCGATGCCAAGCGAAAGCAACCTTCGTACAACGATGTAAGGCTCGATTTTGTGAGATATACGCGTTTTTTGGAATCCGATATTTGGGCAATTCGCTCCTAGGCTCCTGCTTTAGGATAGAGTCGGGAAAGTGCAAATTGTAGGAGGCTGTTGTACGACCACTGCCTATACCTTAGTCAATAATAATACTGTTTATTATTGGGTAAGAATGTATGATAGTGTGTTGGTTTAATTTTGCGTTATTTGATTTGTCAATATTCTAATTAGCCGTTAGGTAACAGTACCTCACCACCTAAATGTAACAAAAATTTAGGTGGTAAATATTTGTGTTTGTTAAAATATACCCACAAATATAAAAAAAATAAATCTAGCGTATATATTAATAAATCTACGAAATATATTTGTAATGCCTCTGTTGTCTGACATTCATATTAAATGTGTTTTTAACTACTTATCCTAAGTCAGGTAATGTATGAGATGTCTCGAGACTTTATATTGCAATTTTATATAAAGTATAAAATTGCAATATATAATAACTATATTAGCATAAAGTATAAAAACGGTATCAAATAAATAAATATAGTGCTGACAGAATAAGAACGTGTAAAATAACCAGTAACATTATTGAGTGTAATACAACATGGGGGTGCTTGTTCTATATTTTGGACGCATTCTAACGTCAATCACGAGAGCAATAATATAGTTCCTTGTCTTGCGGGATATGCGATGGATCGCAGACACATGAGGTATTTCAAAACAAAAATGTATTTGATGCTTATATAGATTTCAAAACTATAATATAACTTTTGAAAGCCGATAAAAAAGTAATTCTAATTGACAAATTTCTTTGACCACAGTCTTTCTTTTATAACCATTATCTTATCAGCCATTCATAGTTGCCCTGCTGGGCTGGCGTGGTGGCAATCGTTGAGCGCAACTTTGCGACAAGGATGCTGCTGCCCATCCTTACCCTGTAGTATTTAAGCTACATTATTTCGGGTGGGTATACCGCCATCTGTCGGTTTCGAGTCTTTAACCACCTCTAACGACATCTGATACAGAGGTAAGTACAATTCTACTTTGCCGGTAATTATTAGTACATATTTCTGTCAATGTACGCATGTGTCGTTTTTGCTACTACTCATGCATTCACATGGCGATGATAAAAACAAATTTACTTTTAATGATTTAGAGGTTTAACTACGCACAATATTTGAAAATCAAATAGCTCACAGAACACAAAACCCAATCTAAACCTCGATCAATCCGTAACGAATTCCATCAGAAAAATCCTGTTCAAAATTAGCTTCGCGAACAATTGGATTTTTATCTTACAAAGGAGGGAATTAGTGGAAAACAGAGGGTGGTTGAATTACATAAATTTCTATCACAAACTTGGAAACTTGTGGAGAAGTTCAGGGGGAGGTTCTTTAAGGAACTCCACCTGCTTTAAATTGAGTTCTTTAGATTTTGTATGCGCTCGCGAACGCTTGCCAACAAGTTTTGGTGACACAAAGCCTCGAGTGATCGGATAGTTTGTGAATTTGTCATTCTTAAGCTACGCTACATAAGTTAAGTGTTCACAAATGACTAAGAAATAAGTATAAGCTCGTGGTGTTCATTGCAAGGCTCTAAAAAAATAAGTATTTCATTCTAAGACAATTATGTTGTATGCTATTAAAAAAATTAGTAGTCTATGTTAAAATACATATTAAGTGCGAAGGATTAAAGTAAAACTTAATAAAATACTTGATTATTTAGATTTAGGAATATCTTTTAACAATTAATAACAATTTTGAATATTAAAAAAACAATGAAATATTACACCTCATTCTAATTAGTTACCCATATTCAATTTATTAAGGACACAACTTTAAATGAAAATACTAAGTAGTTATTAAAAGCCATGTGGTACCGGTATAGTAGAATAGTTCCTCCCGCTGCACCAGGTGTCGTCGGAGGTGACTGAGGTACCGGAACCGATAAATGGCGGTATATCCATCCGAAGCAGTGCAGCTCAAATGTATAGGGCGGGGATGGGCAGCAGCATCCCCGTCGCAAAAGGTACTCTCGGCGATTGTCAACACGCTTGCTCAGCGCAGAAATTATGGGCTAAAAACCTCTTTTCTTGGAGAGGCCTATGTCCAGCAGTGGGCTTTCAATGGCTGGTATGAGGATGATTAAAAGGTTTGGTCAAATAATGACTATAATGTTTGTTTAGCAGAACAGATGTTTTTTGGTTCTGCGATTCAAGTGATTTATATAATAACTCAGCAGCAATCTTTAACGCACAAATTCAATTAGAATAATAACACAGTCAATTTGTAAAATTTCACGGATTTTCAGAAAAATAGTGACATATAGAATATAAAAAATAATTATAAGCTAGCTTAAGCTTGTTTAATCCATTTTTGGGCTGAAAAAATACGTATTTCGTTCAAGGGCTTTTAATAAAATCCCAAGTAGAATATGTCTTTAAAAAAATTCAAGAATTACGTTAATATAAACTTATTACCAAGGCTTATTACTGCTTAAAAGATTATGTTAATAAATACACTGCTTAGGATTGAATTGAACTGTTCTAACTTGTATTACGGTTTGTCAGCGCATTACTTACAATTAGGTGTTATTAAAACCCTTATCCCTATCACTGTTTCTTGCAGATTTTCTTATCTCGCGTAATGAACCTGCTACATGATGATAGTTATAAGACACGTCTGGCAATAGTAGGTCATTGAGTATTACTACTAAGACCTATTACTGCTTGAAAGATTATATTAATGATAAAACTGCTTGCTATGGAATTAAATTGCTATCACAATTACTATAAAGACAACGGTCTGTTAGCTCAGACGCCGGTATGGGTTCCAAAAATACCAAACAAAATAGGTGTTTTTGGAACCCTTGTCATCATCAGTATTTTTTGTAGGTATTTTCTGGTGGCTTCCGTAACGAAGCTGTTATTAACTTAGTGTTAAACTTAGTCTGGTGCCAGCAGACTAGTATTAAAGTATGACACTAAATAACCAATTTATTTAAATGTTATTATAACACTGGTTGTCGGGGTCATCGGCCATTTGTGTAAAATTATAATAAGCAAATCTATTCTTGCAATTTTTTTTAGATGTTTTATAAAATTTGGAGCTGCCTGTTAAAATAAAGAGGTATTCGACTTTGACTTTGCAGTTTTCTCTTTAGTAATAAATTATATTTACATTTACATTTAGTAAATAACCTTTTAATTTTTATGATAACGTTCGATCCTCTAGTATTCAAAGTTTGAATTTCTTTTATTTTAACTTAATTCAGACCGTAGAAATGTAAATTAGGCTAGGAAAGAAACCCAACAGAATGTACATGAAGCACTGCTTTCTCTAGCCATTAATATTTTTGTCACAAAACTTTTACATTATATTTACCAAAAACAACTTTCCCATTTCAAATTTATCTCAATTTTCAAAGAACCAATCAAGTTAATTTTACAAGTTGGCAGCAAAACCGAAATGCCATCATGAATACTTTATAAGTCACTGTATGCCAAATTCTAGTACGAGTTTTGTTTAGTAATTTGTCAGCACTTTTGTTTATGGAGAATATTTAATAAAAGTTTTAGAAACGGTAAGTGCTATAAGAATGTTTGAGCAGGTGAATGTTTTGATGTTTAAGTTATTTATGATTGTTATGTCTGGTAAGTCTTTGATAGATCTATTCTCACCTTTCATGAGAAAGTACTTATTATTTTTCAGACAGAACAGAGTAACACCAAACACAAAAATAGTAATCACAGAGTACAATGGTTGGCCGTACTATAAATAGGGCCGTACTATAATTTTCTTCAAGGCTACCTTTGGATGGAAAGAGTGAATGATATTAAGAGGTAGTATGAGTGAACAAGGTAAGCAAGGAAAGAAAAATATTTTGATATGTATAATGTAAATAAAGTTACAATATTTAAATACATATTGAACACCCAGACACAGAACTAACACAAATATAAATATTTGTTATGGGCGGGTATTGAATCCCTTGGCGCACAATTTGAACGTTTATAGGTTACACTATACATAATTGAAATTCTAGTGAGAATAGACCAACGCAAGAGTTCAAGAAAAGTAACTAGGTAATGTGATATAATGTCTTCAAGACACAAGATTGGCAACGCACTTGTGATATTCAAGCGGTCTATATGCTCGTTTTTCAACCCGGTCTGATAA
This sequence comes from Heortia vitessoides, assembly GCA_020976665.1. Taxonomy (NCBI): domain Eukaryota; kingdom Metazoa; phylum Arthropoda; class Insecta; order Lepidoptera; family Crambidae; genus Heortia; species Heortia vitessoides. The sequence continues at coordinate 14,721,290 of JACJUM010005602.1, read as the reverse complement.
AAACAATAATGTAAAGCATTGCCTATCCTGTGACTTTATAAATAAAATGATATACGCCTGAAAATGGTACCATAAATCTATAAGGAAGTTTTTTTTATATAATTTGACTGTATTGATAGATCCATCATGACAGTATCATTCACAGGACATCCTCGACTTGACATAGGCTTCCCCAAGTGATCTCCAATAGGACCAGTTGTATGCTGTCTGCATCGAGCGTGATCCTGCGATTTTAGTCAGACCGTCTGTCCACCTTGTGGGTGGACGTCATATACACCGCTTGCTGGGACGTGGTCTCCATTTCAGAACATTATAACTGCATCGTTCATTGGTTCTGCGTGCTAATTGCCGTGCCTACTGCCACTTCTATTTCCTAAACCTTTCGGCTATGTCGGTAACTTTGGTTCTTTTACGGATCTCCTTATTTCTGATTCGATTCGCACAAATAAACTCCAAGCAATTCCAGTTTCATATCTTGTTGAGATATTTTGAGTTGGCTATTAAGGTTAATATTTAGAAAGCACCTTTCATTTGTTTAAGACTTCGCTAGTAACATGCATTGATTGAAAACTTTCGACTTGAGACACTGAGGTATGTCGGACGAGGAGAGGTTATGCAGTATTTCGAACGCTTTTTGATTTAGTGATTGACCTCTTTTTTGGACTGGGCTATTGGTCCTAGAAATAAGCACGACTAAAATGATAGATTCATAAGCCAAAATCCGAGATAGCTTAAAGCACTTGTGTTAAGGACATAAAACAACAGAGGAATCACAAATATAATACTATATATGAATTGATAACCCAAACATAGGACACACATATTTGTCATATAAATATTTTTTCTGGATCGGGATCGAATTCACTACCCCTGTCGCAAAAGAATGGATCACTACCATTTGCGCCGTTGGGCCTATCTAGTAGTATAACGAACTGACCTTTAGACTTTATTGTACATTATGTTGAAGTTACCCAAAAAGTTTAAGAACCACTGCGCCATACTATGCTACCACTGTCAAGTTGATGTACACGTTCCTAAAAGACGGAATTTTAAGAAAATCCTATGGATGCCAAGTTTCTGGTGGCATTGTATGTAGCCCGGGAAAAGTTTGTATAATAGGAATTTGCCAGCACTTTTGTTTACAGGAATATTAATAAAGTTTCTTGAGGCTTAACGCTGAATGCTCGCGGAATTTTAAACACTTCTCTAGCACTAAAGATTTTCTGAACGAATAACCATTTGATGATGAAATAATATTTCTTTTGAAACTTTTGGAAAGCTCTTTATAGAATGCGTAAATATCTCATTCCCGTATTCCGTTGAGATATCGAGATGTTTTTCCAATTAAAAATATAGTAATACATTATACAAATTCTAAAAAATAGATACAAATTTATAGTAATCAAATCGATCTTTTTCAATATTTTAGTATATATATATATATAAGTACATCGTTAATAGCAATTAATCTATTAAATTAAATATAACACATTAGTTTATAACTCAATGGACTAAAATGAAAAACTTTGATTTAGCGCTATAAAGTTTATTAATTATGCGAAGTTAAATGCGAAAAAAATTAGGCACAATTTTTCTAAATTGGTCAAAGATATCCAACGTAAATAGTAAATAAATACGCCTAAATTTCTGTAACTTATCGAAATGCCACAATAGTTTGTGTAATGCTTTCATCGGTTTCATATATTTTATAATAAATACTAAAACATTCGTTTAATCAACTTTTTAGTCGAAAAAAATTTTTATTCGATAATTTTGAAACGAGAAATAGACAAGTATTCAATTAAAATTTTAGATTTTCAATTGAATATAATTCAAAAATAATAATTCAACACACTATTTTTTTTAGGAAAAAACGTGTTCGATATAACATATACAAATATATGTTTATATAGAGCATTTAACCGTTAGATTATATTAAAAATTACAAATTTAAAAATAAATACTCCTTTTTGAATCTTTACAAACAAAATATCATAATTACTTAGTTTAACTATCAGCTCTCAGTATAAAAAGTAGGAATAATTCAGCTTATTTATATTACGCTTCCAGTAGCTTAATTGCTAGCACATTTTCCCGGAAAAGAAGAAGTTAGGGCTCAAGTCTTGCCTGAGACAAGTTTAATTTAAGTAGAGAAAATAAGAACATTAGAGTACATGAATTAAATTTCGCATAAAGTTATCAGTATTTATAGTTCACTCCCACCTACCATTTCTACCGCCAAACAGCAAAGTAAGCATTGCTGTGTTTCTGTTTGAAGGGGAAGAGGCAGTGAAATTACTTGATATTGTTATATAATGTATTCATCTCACAAGGTTGGCAATGCACGAGAAATATGCTTGTGATATTACAAGCGTTTATAGGCAGTTGCAGCAACGCTTGCTATCATGCGGACTATAGACTTGTTTATCGACCTGGTCTAATAAAATATAAATAAAATTGCTTTAATATTTTTTATTACATCACATCCCGAACAATCATCAAGTTTCTTTGTACAGGCCCATTAGCACGATAATACATAAAAAGAAATATATAAAGAATATATATATTAAACGAGTTTTACGCTTGTCATCTGAAGCTATCGGTGCAGCCAAATTAATAGTGGCGAGATGTAATAAATCAGCGAACTTAGACAGTCGAGTGACGTGGGTTCTATCAAACTCCTTATATTGATCTAGCAAAGTTTGGTTTAGGTTGGCGCCAACATAACTCATTGGTTGACAATCCTGTAATCTCTTCGGTTTTGAATGACCTTAAGTGTATACTGCAACTAGATCAAAGACAGAAGACTAATGCTTATGCCCTCTCGTTGGACGGGACATTTGGTTGTAATATATCATAATCTTTTAGAATTTGGAATACTCGACGCGCACATCTTAAAACTAGCAGCGTCCCTCCGTATCACCCGCGTAAAGATAATTAGGCTACGTAATACTGAAACTTCCTGTTTTTAAGTACACCAAGACGTCAAACAAGCATAGAGTCCACGTGATAGTAATCGTCGCTGCAGCCTACAGATGCTTGCTTCAATAGCATATCAATAGCGCGATGTCAACCTTTTGACTTGACGATATTATGTTTTATTTATTTTGTATATATATTGCCACGTTTATTTTTTTTGTATATATATTGCCTGCACCACTATATATATATATATATTTTTCAGTTTTGTGTAATGGTTGACTGGGAGATAATGCCATCTGGCATTAAGTCCGCCATTTGTACATTTTGTAACATTTTGTGCAATAAAGTTAAATAAATAAATAAATAATGTCACATTACCCAATCATTTTACTGCTCCTCTCTTCTTTCTAATCGGAACACAACAATGCTAACACTGCCGTTTGTCATAATTTGAGCATTTATACCCTTATAGTTTAGACACTGCATTGATATATCAGTCAGTCATATTCCCCTTTTATGTAACATTTTATTGAAGTAACTAAAAAATCATAAAATTTTCATGTTAAATTTGCACCCCTGTTTTACCCTCTTTAGGGTGTAATTCTTCCAAAATCTTTCCTTCTCTCCTACGCTATTACTTCTCTCCTTATACTTTAGGCCCTGCGTGGATATGTCAGTCAGTCAGTCAGCTTCTATTTTTATATATATAAATTAAATTTATTTGTACTATTGTTTAATATTTACGCGTTTATTAATATAAAGTTTAGATGGGTCCAATATCAAATAATTGTAGTAATCCTATTTTGTGAAAATGAGGTTGTGGGTTTGATTCCGACCCAGAACAATTTTTCATATAATATATATATTTGTGGATTCTCTGTTCTCTGATGTCCGTTACGCAAGTTTTTAGCGATTTAGAATCAGGTCAGTTAGTGTAATGTTGTGAGATTATATTAAAACTACCAATTTCTTTAGGGCTTTAAAGCGCGATACAAATTAAATGCAAGATGAACGGCACACAAAAAATGTTAAAAGTTAAATAAACCACACTGTTTTCTTAAATTATATTCATATTTAAATATAATATTAACTCGACGGTAATCTAGAGAACGTTTTTTATTTAATTTTAATAAAACAACATGTAAATAATTATTTAATATAATCAATTATTTTTCTAATGTCTTGTTTTTTTTAATATGTTCCGAACGTATTTTATTTCTACGATGCGAGGTGATTAAAATTAAACTGTAAATACTAAGATTTCCTTTATGAAACTACTTACTAATTGCTTGATAACATAATAATATAAAGTTGAAATCTACGCAGTGCTTGTCCGTGATTATTATTTTTGAATTATATCATAGTCAAAAAATTTAAAATCATTTCAGCGAACAATAAAAAAATCTTAAAAAAAATGAAATCAATACTCTAAATCATACATTCGAAGATTAACATTAGGTACCGTGATAGGAAGACGAGGAAAAAGAGCAAAAAATTTCCCATTGTCTCTACTTTCGTAACAAATCTGAACGTACAGGTCATTACAGGCATATAGTAGAAATAGATAAACAGCTAACTCCACTCAACCTGCATACCATTGAAATTCGGTAAAACAAAAATATCACAAATGACGTACAGAAAACTTTATTCAGGTACAAAAACCTTTACACAGCAGGCATTTTGCAGATTTAAGCCGATTATTACATGTGAAATAGATCGATTACATGTGAAACAGATATGTCGAACCAATTTATACATATATATATAAAGAGCAGCTGGCTGACTGATTGACATATCAACGCAGGGCCTAACCTATAAAACTAAAATTTTAGTATAAGTGTTTCTTTTATAATGCAGGAGAGCATCAAGAAAGTTTCTTTAAGCATTCACCTCCTTAGACACCGAAATGGTTAAAAGGAGGGTCAAAGTTATTAAGGAACGTTTCTGTATATGAAGTTATTCCAAGAACATTGAGAACAAAGTATCTTCATTGAAAGTCATGAAACACGTTGATATATATATTTTTTCAAAAATCTTCCCTGAAGGGTGTAAAAAGTGAGTATAACCGCAGGACTAGAGTCAGTCGTGAAGTACCGGCAGAGGTGACTAGTGCCTCCCTCTGTACCAGGTGTCGTAAGTGGCCACTATGGTACTAGAACCGACAGATGGCGGTATATCCATCCGAGACAGTATAGCTCAAATGCACAAGTTGCGCTTTACGATTGTCAACACGCTTGCCCAGCTCGTGATTTGAGTTATGAGTAAAATTCCCCTTTCTTGGGGAATAGGGTCACCATATTTTTGGGTTAAGTCCTATGTCCTGAAGTGGACCTCTAATGGCTGTAACCATAATGATGATAAAAGGTTTTCGAAAACAAAACCTTTCACGCTTACAATATACAAGCCGGTTATCATCATTATAGAATATTTACTGCTTGACATAGCCCTCCTCACAAAAGGAAATTTTAGCTATAATTACCACGTTGGGCAAGCCTGGGCAATTGCAAAGCATAGCCTTGCGACACTGAAGCAGCTGCTGATTCTCGGTCACTAACATTTGACCACCAAGTAGCAGTGTTCGCATCGCTTTGTTCCGGTTTGATAACAGAGGCAGCGAAATGACTAGAAAACGTGACATCTTCAAATCAAGAGCTAGGCAATGCTGAAGTGATATCCATGAGATCTGCGTCTATAGATTGCGGTGACGCTTCCTATCATGCGGACTGTTTGCTTGTTCGTCGAAATGGTCGAATAAAAAATACAAATAGATGAGAGTGAGATACTTATATCAATAGAAGATCTTTGTATGAGGTCTTCCTCATCAGTGTGCATTATTTAAATAAAAGCTAACATGAGATGTATTTTTTTACATAATGGCCACTCGACTCGTCATATAAATTGTGACCTACCAAAAAGTAGACAGCCATAGTGGTTTTGAAATAAATCATCATCATACCGACCATTGAAAGTCCACTGCTGGACATACGCCTCTCCAAGAAAGGAGGAGTTTTTGCCGCGCTGGGCAAGCGTGTTGGCAATCGCAGAGCGCAGCTGGCGCGCAATGTTATAGAATAATATACCAATCTGTCTATTCTGGTATCTTCGTCGGCTCTTACGACACCTGGTACAGTGAGAGTAATATTCTACTCTGTTGGTACGTCACGGCAAATACCAATCCTTGAAATATATAAAAACATCAAATCCAAGTTTTTGTTGAAATGAAATGTCTGCGATCCATCGCGTATTCCGCAAGACAAGGAACTATTTTATTGCTCTCGTGATTGACGTTAGAATGCGACCAATGTATATCGAACGAGCTCTCCTGTCTTGTATTACACCCAATAATGTAACTCGTTGTCTTACACGTTCTCATTCTGTCAGCATTATATTAATTTTATTTTATACTGTTTTTTAATCTTTGGTATACTTTATAGTAAAATTGGAATGTAAATAAACAAATTCACAAAACATCTCATAGGTAAATTGGCCTGAATTCATGATTAGAACAGAGCGTATATTAAATATATAATACTTAAAAAAGTATTTTAAGTATATCTTAAATATGTATACCGTGTAGTACCAGCAGAGTATAATAGTACCTCTACCTGTACCAGGTGTCGTAAGAGGTGACTAAAGTACCTGAACCGACATGGCGGTATATCCATCCGTAACAGTGAAACTCAAATGCAAATCGTGGGGATGGGCAGCAGCATCTCCATTGCGAAGCTTCGGTCTACAATTGCCAACACTATAGCTTAGCGCGGGAATTATCGGCAAATATCCCATTTCTTGGGGAGGCCGATGTTCATGGACTTCCAATGGTTGAGGTGATGATAATGTATTTTTAACATTAAATGAACAGAGATAGTGCATAGAGTACATTTTAACAAAAAAGCAACACTACCGATCATACTGAATAATGTAATCTGTTTCATTTGGTATATATCATAGCGCAGTACAACACGCTTCTGCGGCGTGTAGTGTAAGTAAACAAACTTTTGCAACGGTTAGTCCCCCGTGGATCGGGAGGCACGTAAAGGCGTCGGTACGCGGCTGCATTTGAAGTCCTTAAAATCCATTAATCTATATAGGAACCGTGTGATAGATCGTGCTCTCAGTTCATCTCTATATAAAGCTACTGGATCACTGTATCAATAAAATAAAGCGTAAAAGAATACTGATTTATTATTTGCTCATACATGCATATATGGTTTTTTATGTTTTTCTATCATAATTGACTATCTAACAATAAAAAAATAATTAAATCGGACCAGCGGTTCTTGTGATTATCGCGCTTAAACAAAAAACCTCTTCAGCTTTGTAATATTAGTTTAGATACAATCTTTAACTCTATAAAATAGTTTAGAAATAAGCATTTCCTTAATATAATTTCTTAGTATTGTCTTGTGAGGTGTCCAAATACAGACGGCGCGGCAGCTACCGACGTTCTGCACCTCTCCGATTCCTAAAACCTGTGAAGTTATTTCGTTCCATGAATATAATTCATTATCCCTTTTTTATTTTTGTTATTTCGGTTTTTCTACCTTACTTTTTGATAATAATCTCCACCTGTTTTTTTTTTGTTGTGCTGCTGTCAATCCAATAATACATATATTTATTATATATTTTCTACTCTTATAAACGTTTTATTTCCATGGATAGATTTTGTGCATTGTCAAATATTTTATGTATTAGCAATATAATACATGACACACAATTGGATTAAAATTAATTTTAAATCGTGATGACCATTGATAGAAATGTCGGAAAAAGTTATGCTATTTTTATATCTGAAAAATGCAGTTCTACTGAAGTAGGACCGCTTGTTAAATAAAAAATATATAATCACGATAATTGTTACACAATAAAAACAAAAACATATTAATGACAACATTTACTTGATATCTTTCTAGAGATGGAAAAATTTTACTGACTTGTATATCTATTTTAGGTTAAGGCTTGAAGAGCGGCAGTGATATTACTGGGTGAATGAGGCATTTGAAGATGATGATGAGGTATTGTATAGCATAGCTTGGCATCACAGACACTTCTACCCATCCCTGCCCATATTTTGCATTTGAGCTAGAAGTTGAATTTGAGTTTAAATAGCTCCATCTGATGGTTTTTGCGTTTTAATGGCCTCATACGATACTTGAAACAGGACAAGATACTATTCGCAACAGAAATAGATAATTTTCGTGTGATAGCAACCATTAACATTATAGGCAAAGACGCTCCTTTGTCATAAGGAATTTACTTAAGCGTTGCCAACTTTGTGACTTGAAGATATTTTATCACATTATTTCACTGCCTCCCTCACCCTCCTGCCTGCCTTCCAAGCCAAAACATAGCAATGTAAGCACCGCTATGTAGAAGTATATATAGGTTGAGTGAGGTACTGGCAAAGTAGAACAGAACCTCACCTACCAGATCTCGAAGAGGCGACTAAGCTACCAGAACCGACAGATGGTGCATCCATGCAAAAAGTCAGTTATATTTTACAGGGCGGGGATGGGCAGCATCTTTCCCGTTGCGAAAGCTGCACTCTGTGATTGCCAACAAGCTTGCCCAGCGCGGCAATTATAGGCAACATACCTCCTTTCTTGAGGAGGCCTATCCCTAACAGTGGACTTTTAATGGCAGGTATGATAAGGTTCCAACGCAGACGACCTTTGTATAAAGTATACTTCTCGTGTCGCTCTGTTTCTTTCTCTTTCTCTTTCTCTCTCTACCTCCACAGTTTTTTGTTTTTTAAGTAATTATTTTTCGTACCCTTCATTACAATTACATCACGTATACCAATATGATCACCAATATTGCCAAACAGGAAACGATACGTTAAAAATAGCTCGATATGCACGTTAATAAGTCAGTTCCGGACAATCCAGCAGCGTCCGGCGGATCAAACGGAACCGGACGCCGATAAGAAACTCCGGCCCATGCGAGCAGAGGAACGTAAATCAGATAACACGTTGCGGTAAGTAAAAACAGGCCTATGTTTAAATATCTAGAGAAGGTATCGGAAAGAGTTTGGATGGATTACATTATTTGAGAATCTTGGTCTTTTTTGAGGTTCGTGTAATAAACATTAAACGTAGATAGACTAGCAAACGGTAAACCTGATTTATATATTTGAGATGCTGATCCAATGATGATATACGATCCCTTAAAATCATCAATATTATGAGTGTTAAATAGACTTACGTAGTATTTTCTATTTTGGTATAATGTTGTTGGCCCACTTGAATGTGTATATTTTAAATTTTTTGTTTGATTTTCAAATTGCTAAAGTAGGGCGCATTAATCAAATAATAATAATTAATTCACACAACATTTCTGAAAGTGGGCCCCGTAGTAAATTGCTTAGAGACAACATAAAAATCTCAAGTATAGTACTAAAAATCATTTTTAAAACCCAGAAACAATAAAACACAAATATTTATCTTATAAATGTTTGGCTTGATTTGATTATGAATTTGGCCCATAATTGCCGTACTGGGCAAGCGTGTTAGCAATTGCCGAGCGCAGCTTTTGCCAAGGGAATATTATTAGTATACCATCATCTGTCGGTTCTAGTACGTCAGCCACTTCTTACGGCTCCTGGTACAGATGGTGGTACTATTCTACTCCACCAATACCTTACAGCAATCCACGGTAAGATTCAATTTATGGACCCTAAATGGTTACATTTAAACAAAAAAGTTGATATATAAAAAGGCGATTAGATGATTTATAAGTATTTTAAGAACTGGTGATGTTAAAGGTTGACACGACACCTGGTACAGGGTTCGGCAGAGTAGAATTGTATTTCTATACTATTTTTTTCTGCTTAACGGCTTTTAATAGTATTATTATATAAAACTGACGATATTTTTTTAAAAATAAATTTTAACGGTAATGACGTTACAATTAAGCGACATTACGTATATGTTTCAATGAAAACAATTTCTATTCCATTTTCAAATACCAAAAGATGTTTGTGAAATTGCCTATTTGTCATGTGGTTAGTTTATAACTTAATACTCCACTTGACTCCAATGAAAGGCTCGCTTGCCGTGAGGTACCAGCAGAGTAAAATAGTACCTCCCACTTCACCAGGTGCTGTAAGAGGCGACTAAGATACTAGAACCAACAGATTGCGATATATCCATTCAGAACAGTGCAACTCAAAGGGCGGGGATGGGCAGCAGAATCCTCGTCGCGAAAGCTGCGCTCGGCGATCGCCAACACGCTTGCCAGGCGTGGCAATTATGAATATCAATTATACCCAGCAGTATACTTTCAATGGCTGGTATGATGGTGATAATGAAAGGTTAGAGGCTTAAGTACTTAAATGTTAAAAATGGTTACATCACAATCATTTTCACAGCTGGACATCCTCAACGCGAGGTGGCTATCGTAAAGAACGGCTCCGTGACTAACTGCTGTCACACCTCCCCTCTCCTAAAGTATTTGTGTTACATGAATTAGAATAAAGAAACCACAATCCAACGATACTGATATAACAGTCGCCTTTCACGACACTTAATACAGAAAGAATCTCTTCTAATCTGCCGGTAACCCACGGATTAACAATTTAACAATCATAAAAATCTTTTTTGTTTTGCAGAAATATAAACATCACCTAATCAAATTTGTCATTGGAAGTCCACGGCTGGACATTGCCCCTCTGAATAAGAGGTTTTGCCTTATATTGTCACGACGGGCAAGCTTGTTGGACCTGCCCATCCCCGCCCTGTGCATTTGAGCTCTACTATTTCAGATGGACATAAGCTATCTGTCGGTTCTGGTACTTTAGTCGCCTTTTACGACACCTGGTACAGTTGGACTATTCTACTCTGCCGGAACCTCACGGTAGAGAGAGTAAAACGCAACCAAATAAATATATGAATAAAAATAAAATTTATTCACATAACATTTTAAGTATTAACGTTGAAAAAATGTGGAAACCCTAAGTCTAATTATGAGTAGAATACCCTAATTTAGAGGAGATTACTGAAAATCCCGATTTATCCGAGTGACGTTAGCATTCCTGTTAGGGCCGGCGGTCAAATCCCTATATCCCTTGATGAGGCAGGGATTTTCGGGCATTCGTTTATAAGGTTAGGTATCTGAAATCGGGATCTCGATCATTGGACATTTATACATCTTTATTTGGCTGATTTATTTTTGGCACAAATACTGCGGTAACGGAGTTTTTGTGACGTATTACGTTTAAAAATATTCAAGTTATTTTTCTGGCGATATGTTTCTAGTGGAATTCAATTTATATTGAACCGTTTTTAAACGTTTTCTTCATCAGATCAGCTGAAATATAGCATCATCACCATCACCATCACAAAGCAATGCTTTCCAATTGCCACCACGCTTCGGCGCGTCATTATGTGCAAAATTCCCCCTATTTCGAGAAGGCATATGTAATAATGGAAGTATTTATAACGGAACATTACGGAACATTAAGACGATTTCTACTAACTTTACAAACGCGAATGTTAGTAAGAATTTTATGTATGTATGTTTGGTACGCTTTTATGCAAAACCCACTTAATAGGTTCTCATGGAACTTTAAAATAATAAAGTTTACACTTCAGAGTGACATTAAGTTTAAATTTTTTAATATTGGTCCAAAATATAACGATAAGTGTTTCTGCGCCCTAAACGCCTGCCAAGTTTCAGCTGCAAATCTATTTATCATCCTATTGTGCACACCAAACACAGCAGACAATAATGAAAGTAATAAAGTTGTTACGTACACTATATATATTATAGTATATAGTTTACTATGTATGCTATTTAAAAGTCAAAATAACAGCTTTTGAAAAAAGGTATAGAAAGTATGTACGGTCCGGTCCAAATTTTCTGTTTTTAAATTCTATCTGCGTAAAGAAGTAATTGTCGAAAACAACTCTGACATCGATTTATATTATATATTACCACTAAAACTCTTTAACTTCCACATATACATTATCATCATTTCAGCCATAAGACGTCCACTGCTCGACATAAACCTCCTTAAGTCAACTCCAAAAGTATCGGTTATATGCGAGCAGCGTCTAACGTGATTATGCGGTTTTTGTCAGATAGTCCTCCTTGTATGTGAGCGTCCAACGCTGTTCTTGCCGGTACGTAATCTCCATTCCAGAACCTTCCATCAGCCATCTGTTTTACGTACAAATTACCCGCCCACTGCTGCTTCAACTTGCTAATCCACAGGATCATAACTGTAACTTTGGTTCTATTATGTACTTCCATATTCCTGATCGCGCAGTCTCCGATCATTGCCTTCTCCATAACTCGTAGGTCTATTTTGGGCCAATAATAAGAGATACATTTATATTATTCATACTAAAATTTAAAAAGGTCTGCCAACCTCTATCCATTATAGTTAACAGTAAGATCTTTAATATAGACAGATGAACATCTATCAGATTTAATACAGTTACGATCAGTTTCTTTCTTAATTTTATACGATCAAACCATCTCACGCATACCGAATTTATAGATATCGATTTTGGTGTTCCTCTGTAAGAGTTGCTCTAAAAACACAAGGTTCAATTGAAAACAAGTCAAGCGGAATGAGGTCGCCATCTTGGGGTCCGACGCAGGTGCGGTGCCCAACAATACAAATTCAACATACGGTGCAAAGCCTTTGTGGGATCCTTAACAGCCTTAAATTTAATGAAAGCGAAAACTTATGCAGGCATGTGAAAATGGGTTAGCGTGAACCGCGACTACAGGACAGTTCCGTACATAAAAATTTTATTTTTTTATAATATATATTATTTGGATTAATTATTTAAATAAATAAGTGTAAAGTTAATGTTTGTTATATTAAAATTTATGTGATTTTTACAATATTGTTATTTGTACAGCTTATCGTACTATATTTGATACTGATGATACTTACGCATTATAAAGTCAGAAATTACTTATGTAGCATAATTGATTGATTAATAAATACTAAACAGCATATTTAATTAGCTATTTTGATACTACAGTATATAGGAAAGAAATAAATACTATTAAACGTAAACAAAGATAGTAAAACTACCTAAAATCATTATGTAAATTATAATTATACTACATGTGTAGCAAAATATCACTTATTCGAACTTTATTAATAAAAAAAATGCTCGATAAATTAAGCTTAACTAGTTCAAGAATATGTAAGACATTATGCATGTCAATACTAGAGATACCAAAAAGGACATGGGATGAAATTATAACCAGTATTTTTTTAATAAATAATAAAAAATGGCATTACTGATCAATTAAACCGTAACACTAAAGACTTGGAAATAAAAATTGCACTTTGCTTAACAGAATATATATATAGATATCCCAAAAGTCAAAATAGACTATAGATAGATAGACTTATTTGTTGAAAATAATATCAACTGATTAAGTTCTCCTTAATGAATATGAAAATAGTTAAATGGAATTGTATTTTTGAACAAAGACAAACAATGCACCACAATAAAATTTACATAATTGCACATATATAATAAAGAAATAACGTAAAAGGATCTATGAAATCTCAGTCAATAATAATATTATTATTATCAGAAATATAATATTATAATAGTAATTTTAAGGATCTCTAATTGCACAGTTGGCCGCAAAATCTAAGTTGACCTGGTATCTACCCAGTTAATATTTTATCATGCGATCAGCTTTTTTAAATCCTTTAGGTTGTTCACATAAATCTCTTTGTGAACCTTTTCGCCTTATACAAATTTAATGACACCATGTTAAAAACGTGTAATAGCAAAATTTTTTTCAACCTGTTGTAAGGCAACTGTATTAATTTGTTAGTGGCGTGCCGACATCAGTTTTTTATGCAGGTGTTTTTCTAGTGGCTTGCATATTAAAACTGTAAGCTTATGTTTTTTAGTCTCTTATGAATCAAAAATACAGAGATCTGTAAAAAGACTACAAACTAGCGAATTAGCATGTTGAAGCGGCAGTAGACAGGGCACTTAGCACGCACAACTGTTGAGCGAGGGAGTCGCAATACCCTGGAATGATGACCACGCACCAACGCGGTAGCACCACAGCGTAAGACATCCACATAAACAGATGATTTGACTAAATCTGCAGGATTGTGATGGATGCAGGCCGCGTTTATTTTTTTCTCTAGGAAACTACTAGAGCAGGTCTGATTTGATGATGATCAAACTAACGTTTAAACCCAATAGATAGTGGATTGGTTTTAAATTAAGTTCAAGTACCTATATGTTATTTAAAATGGCGCAGATGGTAGTGATCCTGTCTTGAGCACCAGGGGTCGTGGGTTCGATTCCCACACAGAGCAAATATTTATATGATGATATTTGTGTTTGCTCTGTGTATGGGTGTAAAATATATGTATTTAAGTAGTATATTTGTGATTTCTCTGTTGTCTGGCATTCGTAACACAAGTGCTTTAAGCGACTTACCATGGAGTCAGGTCAATGTATGAGATGTTGTGGGAATTTATTATTATTATTATTATATTATTAAAGAGACATTGAAATTACTGGGTGATTGATATCTTCAACCACAAAGCTGGCAACAAATATTTGTAATAAATGATCTAGTCTAATTTGAGCACGTATGTGTACAAGAGTGGCTTATGACTATGGTTTCCAAATCAGTAATATAGCCTTAAATTCAGATATCATCATCATCTTTGCAGCCGTACAACATCTCCTGCTGAACATAGGCCCCAAAAATAGGGAATTTTACGCCTAATCGCTTTGCTGGGCAGGCGTATTAAATATCGCAGAGTGCAAGTTTCGCATCAGGAATGCTGCTGCTCATCCTATCACAGTTTAATTTAAGCTACGCTGCTTCGAATCAACATACCGCCATCTGTCAGTTCTGGTACCTCAGTTGCCTCTGACAAAACCTGGTACAAAGGGAGGTACTATCGTCGGGTCCTTACAGCTAAATTCAGACAAATAAATCTTATTATAGACTCAGCGTACTGCACTGGTGTCCAGTACTATTGTATATCGCAAATGTATAAATTACAAAAATAGTCATTCATAAAATAGATTATCCCTAGTTACTTAATAAATTTAATATACGTGTCCCCGTTAAGCCACACAATAAAGTAACTCCTCTCTATCCAATTCTTAGGAAAACAGTGTTTGGATCAAACTCTCCAATACCAAGACTGCAAATTAGTTAATGAGAATAGTGGATATTTACGTGGACTTACCGAGCTTGGTTTGGTCGTTTATTCACCCTCAGTGAGCATTTAAAGTTGTTCTTTGTGTATGTGTATATATGTACTATTTATATGTGTATACTATGTACTATGTTGCTCTTTCATTGTATTTTTTTTTACTTTTTCGTCAATTATAAGAATTTGTTGCTCGCACTCAGAAGGCATTTTGCTTGCTTATAAGTGTAAGTGTAACAAACATTGATGAGCCAAATAAATAAATGAATTGTGGAAAATAAATAACTTAAATTCGTTATTTCATAAAGAACTTTTAAAATTAAAATAAATGATTGACTGAGGGTCAATGAACCGGAAAATTTGGGGTAAGAATTCACATGTGTTCACATCATGTCTTTTTCAATCTTTTTAAACGCCGATATTTTGTTTAAATTATTAAATTAATCATAATCTTTCTTGAATTGTGGAAAATGTTATTTTATAATTATCACATCTTCCATTAATTTTGGAATGAGAAAAATGATCTCAAAAATTTTAGTCTTTTCTCAGAGTATTAGCTATATAAATTGTAAAGCGTCATTATGATGCTTTTTTTTATCCCCACCAGCTCTCCCACATAAATTATTATTTATACTCTCGTCACAACTAACACATGAATTCCACTTACCTTCTCTACATATGTCCATCGCTCTAATCAGTTTCACGTCAGTCAGTTATTAAAATCATTATGTATTCTAATGGTATTAATTAACTTAAGACGTTCATGGCACAATAGCTATGCCTGCCATGCGACTATGAACGCTAAGTAACGTTCGCCATGGTTGATATTCGAATGGGTGATTAACCGTAATGAAGCAACGGCAGTTGGCCATGAGGTACCGGCTGTGTAGAATGTACCTCTGTATCCGGTGTCGTAAGAGACGGCTAAGGTACCGGAGACAGATGGCGGTATATCCATCAGAATCGGTGTAGCTTGAATGTACAGGGCTTGGAGGGGGGCTAAGTCCTGCAGTATACTTTTAATGGCTGATATGATAATTATGATTCATATTATCTGGACCAACTGAATTCTTAAGAAAGCACAATGCACTTTTTCCACTTATAAACTTTTAAAATTAATACCAGTGACCCGCCTTGACCTCGCTTCAGGTAAACCTTTCAAAACTTCGTGGATGCGTTATTTAATTTAAAATGAATTTTATTAAATAATTTTTAATATTTTAGCTGTTATAATTCATCGTTCTTGTTTACTAATATTACCTACATACGTACATACATACATCACAACTGTGTCCCATCGGGGTAGGTAGAGACTATGGATCTCCACTTACTACTATTTTGGCGCTATTTTCTATATGATACCTCTCTCGCTTCCTTTACACGCTTTAACCCTTTCATACACGCTCGCTTGTTCTTTGTACTTCTGACCTGGCCCTTCTTTATTGCGTGTTCTACTTGTTGAAGTAAGTTCGAGTAAGTCTTCCTTTACTAACATTAACGTTTTCATTCTACTTTTAGAACTATTTTTAACGGCTCTAATACGCGGTGAATGATTCCGTCTATCAGCAAAACATGTTTATTTAGAATTATATTTTACTGTGGGGTACCGAGTAAAATAGCCACCCCAATGTTCCAGGAGTTGTAAGAGGCGGCTAAGGTACTGGAACTGATATATGGTGGTATACTATCATTATTGTGTATTATTTGATATTAGAAGTACTTTAAACTTCTAGCTTTGATTTTTTATTAGAAAGTAAGCGTCGCTGTAGCATATAGCTCGTAATTTACAAGGATATCAATAACGCGTAGCCAACCGTATGACTTGAGGATATTATGCCACATTACCCAGTAAATTCATTGCCTCTCTGACCCTTTAGACCAGCACACAGCAATGCGTACACTGCTATTTGGCGGTAGAAACAGGTTAGAGTGAGGTACCAATGCAGGCGGACCTTTTGTATAAGGTCTACCTCATGTCAGTTTGTGTCAGTCATGAATCGGTTTAATGAATAACATTTTGACTGAAATTATCGTCATAGTCGATAGTCATCGGTATTGGGAACATGATATTCCATAGAAAAAATTCTACATGTAGCAGGTGGCTGGAATTCTTTTGTCCTAGTAAAAAACACGGCACCCACGCTACACCCACATCACCGGATAGCTTGTTATAATATTCCTTTGATAGTGAATTTGAATTATGTTTCCAATGACGACACGTTTACCAACATTTTTGACAACGTCGGTTTTGTCTTTTATAAATGTACACCAGATCTCTTACATAGACCTACCTACCTGACTCAGAGATAAAACACAAATATAATACATACTTGAAGATATATTGAAAACCTAGACACAAAAGAAATACAAATATAATATTTTGTCATCATAATATAAATTAAGCCGTGAAGTACTGGCAGAGTAGACTAGTACTAGTACCTATACCAGGTATTGTAAGAAGCGACTAAGGTATTAGGAACGACAGATGGCGGTATATCCATTATAAACAGTGCAGCTCAAATGCACAGAGTGGCGACGGGCAGCAGCATCACAGTCACCAACACGCTTGCCCAGCGCGGCATTTATGGGTAAAATTACCCCTTCTTTAGTATGTCCAGCAGTGGACTACCAAAGTCTGGTATAATGATGATTGAGTTTTTATTCTGAATGAAGACTTATAACATTTGAGGCACAAGATAGGATCATTACTATTTGCGCTACTGGGTCAATTGTTATTTATATTTTAATATCGCCAAATTATAAACTAAAGCTAAATAGAAGAGATGGTAAGTGTCATCATAGCCTATAAGCAATTGAGTCATCATAAAGATATCAGCAGCGCTACGCCAACATTGGGACCTAAAGATATAATACTCTTTATCTGGTAATTAATTACTCTCTCTTTCATTCTTCATCTTCTTGGAAAAAAGAAATGCGAATACTGCTCCATGGCGGTGGAAATAATTGAGAGTTAGGTCTGCGCTACTCTTTAAGCAGAAGCTTTTTGTATTGAGTCTTGGTGTCTGTTTTATATTAACCTGTTACAGCATGACTCAAATGCAATATGGCATATATAATCTGGTATACACCTTATAATAGCAATCTTAGAACTTTTACAGCTGGACATAGGCTTCTCCTTAAAATAAGGTGGTGGGCAGGCAGGGTGATTACCGTAGAACATAGGTCACTTTGCGACGGGAATGTTGTATTGGCAGCAGTTGTATCTTGCCTACCCATTGAGGCTGGCCAGCGCCTGCCCAGTGCATGACCTTTTCGTGCCTATGCTCAGCAACGGAAGTTTTAAGTCTGCTACAGTAAAGTGTGTACTGAACACCCGCAACTATAGCTATTTGTATCGAGACTGGGTGTATGTGCTACTTTTGTTGTTTCTAGACACAAAACAATACAAAAGCTGAAATTAAGACTAGAAGAAGGCACTTATTCCAATTTTGATATCTTTTTATTATTAAGTACATCGGTCTGTACTATATTTTTCGATTACACCCAAAAAATGTTAAATCGATTAACATTTATCGGACAAACAAAGTTTTACCCCGAAAACTATTCCAGAATTAATTAAATACGGCTTACTGCTGTTCCGGACGTATCCCTAAAACAAAACAAAGGCCTTGTTTATATAAGGTGCCGGAACTTTGAGGTAAAGTATTTGAGGTCCCATGGTATTAAGAATGCTTTTTGTGTGTGTCTATATTTTTTTTAGAACTAGATTGTATTTATTAGAAATGTAAGTAACCAACAAAATATTTACTTGTACCTTTTTATATTTTATTAGACCATTTCGACAAACGAGCATACTGGCAGCGTAATAATAAGCGTCATTACAGACTATAGACGCTCGAAGTAACACAAAAATATCACTAGCGGTTTGCTTTCCTTAAAAATTAAAAATATTATAACACATTACCCAATAATTTAATTGCCGCTATCACAATTCAAACCGGAATACAGCAATATCACTACTTTTTGACTTGATGACTATTGTATGAGGTCCAGCTCTATGATCTACTCTACTCTAGATATATATTGTCTGTAAATTTAGTCTGTCTTATTTAGTGTCAATAGTATCTTCCACTTCACCTAGGTGTTGTAAGAGGCGACTTAAATACTAGAACCGACAGATGGCGGTAAATCTATCTGAAACAGTGCTGCTCAAATGCATAGGGTGGGCAGCAGAACTCCTGTCTCGAATTCTGCGCTCTACAATTGCCAACACGCTTGCCCAGCATGGCAACTATAGGCAAATTTCTCGTATTTGGGGAGGCCTATATCCTATAGTGTCCTATAATAGTAATACAAATACACAAATCGATTAATTGAAGATTAATTTTAATTTGCTAAAAGTTTGTCAGAATATACGTAACTAAAACATCTTGAGTGCTGATTCACTTAACTAAAATATACAAACTATATTTTAAGTCTCAAAAAATATTCAAAGACCCCTGAAACTGCTAAATACTTTGTAGATGCAGTGTCTGTAAGTAAATTGATTAATTACTCTCTCGAAACTCAGTAACAAATACTTTGAAGATTGTCGGATATACTTGAAATAACTTGCTTACTATGTACTATAATGCTAAACGTAATCCATGCTTACCGTGAGGCACTGGCAGAGTAGAACAGTACTTCCCCCCTGTAACACTTCCAGACCACTAAGGTACCGGAACCGACTGATTGCGCTAAATCCATCCGTAATAGTGTAGCTCAAATGGATATGGCGGGGATAGGCATCAGTATCCCTGTCGCGAAAACTATGTTCTGCGATTGCCAATATGCTTGCGGCTATTATGGGCATAATCTTGGGGATGCCTATGTCCAGCAGTGGACTTCCAATATCTGGTATGATAATGCTCAACGTTGTTTGTAAATATATATATGTTTAGTAATTTAAATAATATTCTAGTAAAATTAAATATAAAAGGAAACATTTTAAATACAAATAACAAGTATTAAAGCTTTTGTTTGTATTAAAAAAACCGTGTCAAGTTATTTTTCCGAGATGAAAATCTTTTAACAATTTTTAATACACAACTTCCTTTTTAATACCTTTGAAGACGTATAGGTTATGAGCGTGATTGTTTTTGTTAGCTTCATTTTTAATCTGATACAAACACAGTTACAGGCACCGTCAATATGCAAATATGCAATCAAACGACGTCAGTTTCAATAACTGTGTTATATATGCAGTATAAATTCCAGCGCCCTCGCCTGATTCAATACCGCTGGGGTATTCCGCCGGCGCACTTTATCCGTGACTCGTAAACCTCCATACTTTTACGACCTACCCGAGAGTATGTCACTGTGCCGTCCTCAGTCTATGTAAACACGCTTAGAATAATATTTACTGTATATTGGTTCAGTCAAGGAAATCTGGTTAGAACTGGTATATTCATGTGTTATTGTGACAATGTAGATTGTTAATGATGAATAAATTCTTTATTTTATATTGTTATAATACAAATTTGAATGTCTTTAAAATGCAGTGACTTGAGCCTTTTTTTGATGTTACGGTTACTTGAGAAAGATCATATCATATCAGCCATAAGACGTCTACTGCTGGATATAGACTTCTCTAAGTAATATCCAATAGGACTGGTTTTATGCGGCCTGTGTCCAGTGCGAGTTTGCGGTTTTACGCTGCGCTTGCTGGTACGTGGTCTCTATTCCAGAACCTTACGAATTAATTGGCCATTGGTTCTGCGTACTAAATACTCTTCTGCCACTTCAACTTACCAATCCACTAGCTAATGTTGGTAAGTTTGGTTTTGTTACAAATCTCCTTATTCCTGATTTGATTGTGCAAAGAAACTCAGAGCATTACCCTCTTCATAGCTCGTTGACCTTCTTTCAGTTGGCCAGTAAGGCCAATGGTATGAGACCACGTTTCGCTGCCATAGTTCATTGCTGGTAATGCACTTTGATCGAAATATTTCGACCTGAGACACTGAGTTACGTCGGACGACAAGTTGTATCGCAGTTTTTTGAACGCTACTCAGCTGAGTTGGATTCTGTGATTAACCTATTTCTTGAGGTTGGATGTATGGACATTACACATTGCTTTAGTCTTCCCTATGTTCAACTTAAGACCCACTTGTTGAGAAACTGGATTGAAGTCTTTGAGCATCGTGCTTATTATCTTCCATTGATTCTGCCATGACTATAAAACATCGTCGGCAAATCGAAGGTGAGTGATGTGTTCGCCGTTAATGTTGATGCCAAATCCTTGCCATTCCTAGAGCTTGAAGTGGTTTTCCAAAGTGGCATTATATAGTTTCGGAGATAAGACATCTTCTAGTTTAACACCCCTTTTAAGAACCTTCGAACGCTGCTCCTGTACTCGGAACGTCGTGTGTTATTGTGGTTTGGCCGTACTTTGTTCGTGATTTGTTCAGAACAAATTTCGTAGATATATTTTAAAAATATATTGACAATATTAATAGCAAACAATAAAATCAACAATCAAAATAACAGATAATAATATATTTGGCATATAAACTCTAATGTCGTCATCAGATTCAATGCCACTGCGAGGTGCAGGCTGTATTCATTCATGACTCGTAAACTTGAACACTTGTGCGGCGCTGAAAACAAGCTTCTATATGTTAATATAACCTGTTCACAATAATGATGTTATCGCGATTGATATTTCAATTACTCATTGTTCACAAAATAAAAGAGTTAACCTCCTACAATATTCCATGAATTGTATGCCATTCTAAGCGTACATATGGAACGGTACGTCTTTAAGAATCGGATATCGGGGCGTGCCCTATTTTTTTATAATAATAATACTCTTTATTACACAAAAAAAATTGATATAAAGAAAACTAAAACTTGCAAATTACAATACAATTGGAGGCTTTATTGCTCAGAGCAATCTTTCTCAAGCAATCTTTGGATGGATATCAGCAAAAAAAAATTGTTAGAGCAGTTAGTACTATTTAATGTAAAGAAAAAAAGGTTGATTAAATAATATCAAGCCTTTATTTTAAAATAATAAATACTGTAGTATTTTGTTAGGTCAATCGTAACACTGACAAGAAATACTCCTTCACCATCCTGGTAAATGTGGTAACTGGCAAAGTACACCTGATATTTATAGCTTCGCATAGCGCATTCCTTAAACGTATAGATATAACAAAAAATGAGTTCCTGTAAAAACTAAAGCAATGCAGAGGCATGTTTAGTTTTGAATGATTTGATGACCTCGAAATACGTTACACTTTTGAAGGTAACGTAATGAAAACAGATAAAAAAGGATCTGATAGAGAAGCGAAAAGATATAAAGTGATTTGTGTGAAGAAATCAAACGCGTGATAGTAAACGCAGCTTTTAGATAATCGTATCATCACAAGGATATCATTAGGGCGTTACGAACCATGTGATTTGAAGACATTCCAAAGACCCTTCAATCTAAAACAATATGAAATATGAAACTGTATGCATACTTTGTATGGGCTACTTGTACCTCCAGTGACAGTTACATGTACGTATCTTAATAAGTAAAATCAACAATCAATTCTATAAACTTTTCTTCAAGGTTTTCATAGTAATAGTTAATAATAATATTTTTTTACGCAAAGTATTTTACATGGCTTGTTTACAATGATAAGTTACTAGTTAAATAAAAGTAAACAGTCTAAGTAATGTAGCATTTCTTGCCGAACTAAGTTTGAAAAAGAAACCAAGTAACGTCAAAATTTCGTCAATTATTTCATAGAATTGTCTAAATAAAATACCATAATGCAAAACATTATCAGAAGACAAGACTATTATAAGAAAATTGGTGTAAGCATTTCTTAATATTTTTATAGAGTATTTCTACGAGATTTTCTGTTAATATACAAAATAATTCATCCGTTATAATGTATGCTCGATGTTCCATTCGGGGCAAACATTGAACATTTTTACAAGAACAATAAAAACAACTTGGCTATAAGCGGGATTTATTTCTAATAAATATTCTCTTCAATATATTTCAGTATTGTTCTATACATAAAACCTCTAATGTAAGTATATCTGTACGATAGAATGGATGGCATGTTGTAAAATAAAATGACCCCTGTACTATTGATGGGGACGCCATAAAGGTGGCGTATAAACCCTAATAACGTCATCAGATTCAATGCCACAGCGCGATGCAGACAGTACTTCATTCACGACTCATAAACTTGAACACTTTTATGGCGTTAGAACGAGGTCACGATTCATAAATACAATATATATATACATACAAACCGTCCATGGTTGCTATAGAAACCAAAAATTTAATTTAAAATAAATTGTTTTGGTTTGAACATGAAAAGAGGATGAATGAAAATACTGTAAAGTAGAAAGGAAATCACAGAGCGTAGTTAAACGACGGGAATGCTATTGTCCATCCCCGCCCATCAACGCTTTGATACATCCGACCACCTGGGAGTGACCTACGGTGGCCCAATAGTACCCAGTGCTTAGTAGCACCACACGACATAGGTCACTGCAGGACATGTCCGTCTCAGTCCTCATACAGGACAAGTATCTTCTGTAGATAAACGGGAAACTCATGAAAGTGGAGTACCTTTGTGATGTAGCTGAACAGCTGACTATTGAATGCGTTCGCGATGTCCAAAGACACCGCTAACAACATTCTGCCACGGCTCATATCTTCTACAGCAGCAACAGCAGGATTGCATTGACCGACAAACGTCCCGCTCGAAAACCATACTTAGAGTACGACATATCAGGCCTTACCTTAGTGAGGTGCCTGACAATACGGGCAGCGAGAATTTTCTTGAATAACTTGCCCGCCTCGTCAAGTAACACTATGGGTCTAAAGGCTGCAGTATAGTTAGTAGGCCGTCCTTGCTTCTGCAGCAGTACCAGCTTCACGCCTTTCCAGCCTGTCAGAGATTCGCCCAGATGCTAAGCAAGCGTTTAGTAGTTCCCTGAAGCGGTCCTCCATGTGATCAAGAGGCAAGGTTAATACGCGGGTGGGATCCTATTAGGTCCAGGGTCGGTGTTCTTTGAACGGATTCGAATAACACGGAATATCCTCCTCCTCTACCTCGTCCTCAATCACAGGGGCGTGTACTCTGCTTAGATCTGTAGAGAGGCCTTCGAGGAGTAAAACAACCTAGCCGAACACACATTTACCAGGAAGAAGATGTATTAAAGAAGGATTAAGTCAGAAGTACCAAGTATAAACAAGCTTGTATAAAAGGACTAATGCCAGAGTGATGAAAACCAAGAAAGCGGGTGGTCTATGATCTCCACCTTCCTTCGTAGCACACGTGTTCCATGTATGTGTAAAATATTTTTTTTTCATAGCAAACAAAATAAAAATAAAATTACGAAACCTTATGAAAAGATCCTATTATTATATTTTAATTTATCCTCTGAGTATACCATGAGAGAGATGACCTCATACAAAAGGCATCTGCGTTGGTACCTCATTCTCATTTATTTCTACAGCAAAATAGCAAATTTCAAATTGCTGTTTGAAGGATGAGAGAGACAGTGAAATTTCATTGCTTCCAGCTTAGCATATCTTCCAGTATAGCTTCCAGTCAAGTCACAAGGCTAGTGGTATTTTTGTAATATTACAAGCATTATTAGGCTGCAGTGGCGCTATCATAATTAGGCACAATTTTATTGTACATTTCCTTAATTTTGTAAAGCATTCGAACGACAGAAATCCTGCAAGTTTTTGGAACCCGCTGTTTACGTAAAAAAAATATTTTTAACCTTATGAGTATATTTAATCAACAAATTAAGGCATTTCCAATAATAAATCAATAAATGCTTATAAAAGCATTCGCTTCAATATTTAAAATGTGCTTGTAAATGCTTGAACTCCATCCAAATGAATGATTAAGTATATCTTCCACAATAAAGCAAATGACCTGATTTTAAATACCATGACCTCTGTTCCATTGGTAGAACTATATGTGGCGTAAAAAACTCTAATGGCGTCGTCACATTCAATGCCACAGCTAGACGCTGGCAGTAGATCATTTATGGTTCATAAACCTTAGTTCTTTTACGGTGTTGGAAACAGTTCAGGACATATAAATTACTAGTGCATATTAAATTATAATAATATGTAAATATAATTTAAAGGGCCCGATAGCGCAGATGGTAATGATCCTATCTTGTGCGCGAAAGGTCGTAGGTTCGATTTCCACTCAGAGCAAATATTTATATGATGACATTTGTGTTTGTTATGTGTTTTTGTGTTTATTATGTGTTTGGATTATAAGTAGTATATTTGGGATTCCTCTGTTATCTGGTGTCCGTAACACAAGTGTTTAAGCAAGTTACCACGGAATCAGGTCAATGGATGAGACGTTGTGGGAGTTTATTATTTAAAAAAAAAAGGAAAAGCTGACTGACTAAGATATCTACACTGGGCCTACACATGAAATAATGCAAACAACTAATTTTTGTAATATTAGGGAGTTTTTAAAAAAAGATTATTATTTATAAATTAAAGACCCAAAAGAGGTAAAACGTGGGTTCAAATTTGAAATAAAACTTTGCTGTTCTTTAAGAGATTTGAATGAAATTCTGTATAAATATTCTTCATTGAAAGTATTAAAACACGTGTATAATATTTTTTTTAAATCTAATCTTTTTAATAGGGTAAAATTATGGATGTAATGTTAGTATAAAAGTTCTATAATTTAACGCCGTTTTAACTGCAGGGCAGTTCTACAAATTACTGTGTTGCAGTTTGAAAGGTGGGAAAGGCAGTGAAATTACTAGATAATGTGACATAATATATCCGGAATAGATACTATAGTTGAATTATATAGAGACAGAATCCCTTTTTATAATACTAAAATAACATTCATCTTACATACATATATCACATACAAACAACACGCACAAGTAGAAAAAGAATTACTTTGTTAAACATATATTTTTATTTTTCTCTGTGTTATTGTTTACGTATTCCCATGTATAAGAGACCTGGATTCCTGAAATTCAAGATTGTCCTAGTTTAGGCTCCATTTCACCCAAATTATGTTATGTTTCTTAGTATAAAAAATCATCAATATTAAATATCTATAAGATCAGCAACGCGCTAGTGATATCCTTGTTAAATTACTTTCGTCTTCAAGCTCCTGTGTCACCTACTATCACGCGGACTGTATGCATGTTTATCGACCTAGCCTGATAAAAAATAACAGCCAGTGGCTCTACATTTTGAAAGCGGAAGTAAGATCACTCAAATTTTGGACGTTTATTGTTTACCAATGACATAAGTTCACTTTGTGTGAGTTCGAATTTAACTGAATAACTCTACGGATACAAATATCAGTGTCGTAGTACCTATTTGATATGTATGAATGTATAAAAAATTCAAAAGCATAGCAGATGGTTGCGTACAGTGAAATAGTCGAGAATGGCAATAAATACCAGGTGTATGTCAGTTTTTGCGGAATACATATATTACAAAGGTATGGAAAATTTTAATGGTAGGTGCAAAATATTCAGGACAATATAGTTAAACCTCTACAAATATTATAAGAGAAAAGATTTTATTGTTTGTATGTAACGGTTTCTCTCCAATACTACAAAATTTATGTAAATAAATATTTCACCATTATAGAGCTACTTTTAAAAAGGGTAACATAGGCTTCGTTGTATTTCTAAAAAACAGATGTGACCGCTACCTAAAATAGAACTTCGTAAATAGTATTTGTATATGTGTAGATTTTGTAAAAACTAAATTTGGAAATTACTAAACATACTTCAAAATCTCATTTATGAATAGAAAATTACAATATCAGCAAGGGATATAGGTAACATTATATCCTCCGTGCATCAGATTATTTATTATATTTTGAAGTCTGCAAACTAGAATATGGTCTGCTTAAAAGGAAACGTAACCATAGCCTATACACGCTAGAGTTATTACAAGAATATCACTAGCTTCTCGCCGACCTTGTGATTTGATGATATTATGTCAATCTCTCACCCTTAAAACCCAAACAAAGCAATGAGAACACTGTGTGATCTTCGATGAAGTCTACCTGAAGCTTTATCTTCTTTGACATCTCGCTATAGCGCTGAAACTTATTTGAAAAAAAATGGTTTCTGTCGTAAAGATATTCAGATTTTGTGAAATTTATTTTTTAACCTTCCCGTTGCTTGTGTAGCAGAACATGTGCCCACAATCTTTCATGATAATAGTATTGTAAGCAATCGAGACCAGTATAACTTCCAGTCGGCATATTTATTTTCAGTATGTTAAACAGTCTTTTTACAAAATTTTTAATATGAAAATTACTGCCTATAGATTCTTGCTTTAATGAAATTATTATAAATAACTTCTGGTATGTTTATGAGTTTTCCTATTCTGATATAAAAATAACAAGATAGGATTTTGTTTTAATAAATAGTCCGATTATTTATATGTATCAAACTATTTTTCTTACAATTTGTTTTCTTTAATACAGAAAGATACAAACGAAACTAAATATTTCACACCATATGACTTGCACTGTCAAATACTTAACAGATCTCATAAAAATCTTCTGACTACTACGTGCTACGTGACAACGAAGGTTGCTACGTGTGACAAAGGAAAAATAGTTTTAAGATCTGTTAAATACCTATTATGCAATCGTTAACGAACTAAATAAAACTAACTCTACTAGGCCTAACTTCAAACTCTACACCTTAATCAATATATGTGGCTACATTGACATGACCAAACAAATTCCCTGTCCATTACTGTTATGCAATAGCTCTTATAGTAAAAAAATGGGCAAGTCACCCCAGAACACTGCCTTTTCCCGTCTATATTTAAAGGGGGCAGACATGATACTAGTTTAAAGCCTCTATAGGCTCTATACAACAAAAGCCTTCTGGACAGTGTCCAATAGTGGCATTCACTCGCTTTACCGCAGTGGCCTTCGACTTTATAATATACGTTATGTGGAAGGATTGTATGAGCTCGGATGGATATAAGGGGTATTTGAGCTTGGTTTAAATTTGCTTTATGCTATATAGACATTACTTTATGTCTTGCTGTACATAATCATTTGGACCATCTTAATGAAAAGGTCCACCAGCTTATTTAAAAAAAACGTAATAAACTGACAGACATAGTTTCTTTCGTGTTAATAATCATCATAGCAGCAGTAAAGCATATGGGTCAATTTGCCTATAATTGGCGCGATAGATAGGCATGCTAGTAACCTTATAGTATCATATATATATATGGAAAATATATATACAATATTTTATACGGTAAGTAAATAGTCTAAGTTCTGTTTCTTAAATGATGCAGTCTAAAATGGATAATTGGAGTATTGAGATTCTTGTAATATGTTAGTATTTAAGTATTTACTTGATAAAACTAGGAAATTAAATAATAACACAAACTGAGCAAATCGACGGAATAATTATATATCTTGAAAAAACAACAGTGACAAGACCATAGATTACAGAGTAAAGTTGCCAACAGTAAAAATTTTGATAGGTACAAAATATAAACTATGGATGGCGTTCAGTGTTGCAATTAATAATTTCAACAGAGATACTCGTAAAATAGACTCACTGAGCGAGATACTCCACCTACAAACTGTCTAAAAAATACAGATAATATATTTACGAATATACAAATATTAAGTTAATACTAAACTTTAATACCTGACGGTATGTAAGAGATACTTTCCTGTAAAGTTCAAAGAATTTATTAAATTATTAAACGAAACGTGGACTTTATTTTAACTTGTTAGTTATTTAAATGTTTCATTGCCTTGAGACAAGTGTTGTCGAGGTTGACAGAGATGTTGTGCTATTATAAAAAGTGAACGCTGGAAAATATTAAATGAACTAGTGAGAAATAATTTTCAATCATTTAATCTCTAAGGAATTTTTCGCGGTACACCTAACCGAAACAGCGAAGCGCAAATGCAACTGGGCAGGGATGGGTAGAATACCTGTTCCCATCTATATATATTCAGCAGTAGATTGATGACATATTCTATAAGGATCTTGACATGTGAACTCACACGTCTTACAAAATTTCAAGTGCTTTCGTGTTAAGTTACATTTAAAATTCTCAAGATAGCTATGTTCTAGTCGATGTCACTACTAAATTATACTGTTTACAAACACTTTGCACCGTTGTTTGATGCCCGGGAGATAAGCAGAAAAATCTAGTTCCAATTGGAATTTTGCTGTTAAAAGTAAAAAACCACACCACGCCAAGTTACGTTCTCCGAGTGCATTTTTATTGCATGCTGAGTTGAGAGCTGGAAACGGCGCATTTAGATCGACGAGTCGAGACGCCATCTTGGGTCCGTTCCCATCGATCTAGTTTAGTTTGCTCTTTGAGAAAATATGTACCAATATTTTATCTAAGGAATAGAACTTTAGCGGTTTAATTATAAGTTATATAATCAAAAATCTCGTAACATATATTGTAACATAACATAAATATCTACAGTTGAATTTTTGGTTGTAACACTTCTTAATTCATACATAACTTTTCTTGATTATTTTATGATAAACTAGCTAACCTAACAGATGTTGTCCAGTTTTAACTATATGTTTATGTTTATCATAAAAAAATGTTATGACTATTATCATATATCTTAAGTTGAATCAAAATTTAGACAAAAAACAAAAAATAATTTAAATCAGTTCAGTTTTTTGTAAATAAACGTACATAGAAGTATATTTAAAAATGTCCACAAATATGGTGGCAAGCGGTATTAAATCTAATCTAAGAATGCGTACACTGTGAAAGTTGATTTTGAAATGCGCGCGGTGTTGGACTGTCGGAGGATTGCTCTGGTCTGTTAGCATTCGAGATTGCGTTTTTAACGATTAGTTGGAAAACGTACGTTTCTATCTGTTTGTCCATAGTTTAAGTCTATTCTTTATCCTTTGTAGTTCTAATATACGTAATTCTTATTTAAACCTTCCTTGCTATTGTACAGGCATTTGGACATAGCAATTTATCATTTATTTTAAATTCAATCAAGCATTTTTTGTAGTGAAAAAAAATGATTCAATCACAAAAGGTTGTCTGCCTTTTTACTTTTAAAACCTCACTCTTATCTATTTTTACCGCCAAAAATCAGTGGTTGCATAGCTTTGTTCCGGTTTGATGTGTTAAGTTGCTAGGTTATGTTATAAAATATATTAAAGCCTGAAACCTCAGAACTCCAGGGCTCCTCAGAATATCCACCAGGTTGTTCGTCTTCCTGACTGTCAAATATTGTGCCAAAATTCTTCATTGACTCTATCATGACCATAATATCGTCGGAAAACCGTGTGAGGGTTATGTTGATATTGATGCCAATATCGTCTCAGTCCAGAAGCTTAAAGACATCTTTCAACGCAGTTGTGAATAGTTTTGGAGATAAGATATCTCTTTGTCTTTTACCTCTCTGCAGTTGGATCGGTTTTCCTAAACCTGAAGATAGATTGATGTTGTGGTGTTTTTGTACAGACAACTTAACGGTACAGTACAGGGTACGGGTGTACCCCATACTGATGGTCGATTTGGCATCTCTGAAGGGCAGCACTGCCCATGTTTTCATCAAACCGAAAGGCTTTCTCATAATCCACAAACGCAAGGCATAAAAGCAGATTATATTCTCCAGAAGTCTGTACAACCTACCGCAGCGTAAATATGTAGTCTATGGTACTGCAGCCTCTTTGGGAACTAGCTTGCTTGGAAGGCTGGAAGTCGTCTAACATGCGAGCGAGACTCTCGAAAACAATTCGTAGATATGACTCAGAAGCGTGATGGGTCTGTAATTTTTAAGAAACGAGTTATCACCTTTCTTAAAAAATAGCATCACTACGCCTCTGTTTCATCCCTGTGGTGTTTCCATGCCAGGTTATTTCCTGGAGAATGATGGCACGGAAGAGTTTCTGAAGGACTTTTAGTACCGACGTTTAGTCATTTTTTCACCGTCTTTTAGAAGCTCAGCCGCAAGTCCGTAATTCCTGGTGCTTTGTTTTTTCAAACTGTTTAAGAGTCTTGCTAATCTTGTACCAAGGTACCGTCGTCACTTTTTCGAAAACATTCCGTCTTCAAAACAGTGTCGACGTCGTCATCATCGTCATAGTCATCGTTGGTATCCGCATCACTGCCGGTGATTTTTAAAATCTCTTGCCCTGTCGATTCCCAGCCTGATACCGTGGCTTGTTGGGATACTTAGAGTTGGATAATAAGGCCAATAATATTAGACTAGGTTTCATCATTAGTTTATAATAAGTACTTTTTACTAGCAAGTTGCCAACATTGTGACTTAAAGATATTATGTCACAGTACCAATAATTACACTGCCTCTCATATTTAAAATCGGGATTCAACAATCCAAACACTCCTAATTGGCAGTAAGTATGTGTAAAAGTAAGATACCAATGCAAACAACCTTAGAGGCCTGAGTCTAGTAAAAAAAATGTAAAGCTAGAAGTCGAATAGAAAGGTTAACAGTATTAAAATAAAATAACGAAAACAAACCTTATTTAAAATTTCTTTGAAAGTTTCACATGCTTCTACACCGAGAATTAATGTCTCATTTGTTTTTCTCTAATATTAAACTTTCTCTGATAACGCTTTCAAAGGCAGTTTCTTTAAATTTTTTTTGTCCTTTCGGTTATCCTGCAAACTATTTTTATAACTATTCAATTTTAATTTCAAGTAATGAAGTACTTCATAAATTTACCGCATAAACCTTAGCACTTAATACTACTCACCTTCTACCTTGGTTTGATTTATTTTTTCTTTTTTACTCGCTCTTGCCTTCGATCTCACGTAAAACCGTAAAGTTTTTTCAGAACACCAGTGACGTTTGCGGTCCCGTTGGAATGGTATTGCCTAATGGATTGCACTTCTAGATATTGAACTTTCTATCATCAGTGATAGGCTTTTTTATATATTTACAAAATCCCATGGGAATGGATGCTTCAAAGTTAAGGAATCACTTTACCCTACAATATGTTTTCACGGGACAATTTTAGACCTATTTTGTGTATATGCCTGACATTTTACAAAAACTGTAGGATAGTCCAACGCGTTATTGGGATGAACACTATTATCTTTAAATTTCTTTTTTTTTAAATATACACTAAATTAATATATTTGCTGGACGAATTCAATGCATCTAATCTATTTTATTTAAATAAAAATGTTTATAGCAGTGCACGAAGCTCGAGAACGGTAACCAATTTGGTTATTTCTTTTGTATTTTTTTTATATAAAACGAGTAAAGCTTTAATGCAGATAATATTGGTGGTAGCGTAATTTAAAATAAATTATTCGTTGCTGCCACGCACAGACAACATGGTTGTGAACTTCTTGTTTATATTATTTGTGACTTTGCCAAATTTTATCATTTTTTTTCCTTTATATATATATAGATGTCACACAATATTTTTACAATATAGATAGATAGCATTATGTATATACCACTCTTAATATAGATTATCAGAAAGATAAGCGAAAATGGAAATGGACTCTATACTTTTAAATTGGAGGCCTAACAGTTATAACTAATCAAAACTCTTCTTTATACGAATATGGATACTTATTTGGCAGTTAAAAATAAATACTACGAAATTCAGTCACACTAAAAATATATAAATAAAATATACGTATATATAATATTAATAAATACTAAATTAAATTAACTTTCTTATTTATTAAATATAAATCTTGTACCATTATATTTAGGTACTGCCAGTTTTGTATCTGAATGTTTTTCAAATATTAAAAATGTACTTAATTATCACGACTTGATCACATAGGTACATAGATAAGCAAGTCATTTAAAATCACAACGGCTATAATAGTCAAGAAATAAATCTGGAACCTTTTGAGTAAAGCACTAGTCTACGCCGACAACAGTTCCATTGTAAAATTAAAATTAATGATGTATCTACTAAGATTATTCTGAAACGTACGTCTCTGTTTTACTAAAATACCAAAGTTTACTGACCGTCTACGACGCAATGTGCAAACGCTAAACGGGGACGTCTACGAAATATTGTAGCTACTACGATAGGCGACAGTGCTACGGGCTCGTAGTTTCACGGTTCGTTCACACTGAATTGTTCATTTAAATCAATCTCGCAATTTAAAAAAGAATTGATTGGAGTTAACAAACAAAATGTTGTACTTCCAATTTAAAAAAACCTTTATTTACCTTTGCCTTTATTAGCAAATGTGATTTTGAGAGTATTTTTTAAATTAACCATAAAATAAATTTCAGTTAAAATTGCTCAACTTAATTCTAACTTTATATTCAACGTTGAAAGAGACGCTCATAAGAGAGAGCACGTTCGCAGACTCAACGAAAATATCTATTTGTTTTTCTCTGGGTATTCGTGTCTTCTATGTACCGCGACTATAGTGTTCTTGGCAGTCAGCGATCACCTATTAACATATTTGAATTTATTTCTTCTCGCAGGAGATTTACTAATATACATTGTGTATATACTAATATAATTTACATATTGCAAGTTTCTTATGCTTTATTTATTAAATGAATTGACAAAATTCAGCATTTCCATATTAACAAGCAACATACAAGTATTTCAATAAGCAAGCAAGAATGCAAGTAAGCATTCACTATCATCATGACCATCACTTATCAGCTATTAAAATGGCTCAAATGATGATGATGATGAATCAATTATTTCTAAGTGTAATCAATGTATATATATATATTGACGGGCCCGATGGCGCAGATGGTAGTGATCCTGCCTTGTGCACCAGGGGTCGTGGGTTCGATTCCCACCCAGAGCAAATATTTATATGATGATATTTGTGTTTGCTCTGTGTATGGGTGTAAAATATATGTATTTAAGTAGTATATTTGTGATTCCTCTGTTGTCTGGCGTCCGTAACACAAGTGCTTTAAGCGACTTACCACGGAGTCAGGTCAATGTATGAGATGTTGTGGGAATTTATTATTATTATTATTATTATATATATATACATATACATATCTATCCATTACAAACTTTGGCATTTATAATATTTATAGAATACGAAAAAATCGTGGTGCTCAAAATTGTTGTCACGGTGTGATGAGTGTAATTTCTTCATTATATATCAGCCGCTATTTTTCCCCTTTCCTATAGGGAAAAATGTCCACAAATACACACGTAGTGGCAATCGCATAGCATAGCCTCGCGATGGAAATGCTGCTGCCCATTCTTGCCCTGAGCGTTTAAGCTACGTATACCTGTCAGCTTTGTTACTTAATTTTTATTATGCTAATTAAAAAAAATTGTTTTGTAACATACTATTGTTATCAAAAGGAAAATATTACCTATCCACTTCATAATTGCTAGTTCTAAGCGGCAAATTGCTTAACAAATATCTCAAGCCTTTGTATCTACGTGAACTGGGAACATTTTAATTTATCCCCGACGATGTTTACATTAAAGGAATAAACTTATCTAGTTCCTGAAGCTAAGTTGCCGTGTAAAGTAATGAAACAGCCCGCTGAGGAATATTTCACCTGCGAAACTGCGAGATCTCGAGTTAAAACAAACGGGCAAACAAATTCTGCCTCTGTGTGTAGGGTGACCACTTTCAAATGGAGAGTAGAATAATCTGTTGGATTCGGATGAAATCATGATATTGATTATTATCATCTTGATATTGATAACGATTTCTGTCATGATTTGAACGATGTTTATTGACAGACCTGATGCCGCAGATGGTAGTCCTACCTTGTGTGTCAAAGATTGTTTGTTCAATTCCCATCCAAAACATATATATATATATATATGATGATATTCATGTTTTGTTTACGTCTGGGTGATTTATATATGTATTTAAGTACTATATTTGTGATTTGTCTGATATCCGTAACATAATGTAGGCGACTTATTTCAGACTCAGGATAATGTATGAGATGTTGTGAGAATTAATTTATTATTAAATAATGCATCGATATTTTTCTTCTTGAAGACCCTTAACGGCTTTATGTAAGCTTGTAATACCTTGGATTATAACTTTTTGGTTTGTTTTTTTGTATATGCGGAATTAGAGATATATTTATCATCAACGTTGACTTACTTTACGCCTCCCATTAATTGACTTCCTAGAGTATAGAAGCCTACATATACATACCTCAACGATACAGGATCGTTTTATAAGATATCTTATAAATACATATTGTAACATCAGAACTATATTTGACTCTATCCCTCCAAGGTCAAGTTTTGTATGTACAATTTCTATTTGATTCTGTAGCAAACGCTCATTAATGTCGTCGTATATTCCTACTGAATATGTGACTGTCAACGAAATGGTAACCAAAAGCGAATAAAAGTTTCTTATTTCTTGGTTTGAGTAGGGATATTAGTCATTTAGTCGCTGCCGTGAGGTATCAGCAAAGTAAAATAGTAGCTCCTTCTGTACTAGGTGTCGTAAGAGGCGACTAAGATACAAAAAACGACGGATTACGATATACCCATCTCTACCTGGTGACCTGGTGTATTAATCCATAGATTTATACGATACAGATTTTTAATCGCTACTTTGTCATTTGAAGATATAGTTTATGTTTGTGTACTTTGTAATATTATATGAAATATACATTCAGAAGACAGTTATTATCTCTTTTTGTGCCGGAATATTTATGAAATACTTAAAACTGGCTACCCTACACTCTCCAGCTATTTGTCGCAGTCGTCGCCCGGGGCCTCGCCGGCGTGATCACGAGATTTGTCGAACACATATCACGCCAGCTCCTTTAGAACATATCACGTACCTTTAAAATATCACGCCCCCTAGTCGAATGCACGATACGACGCTAAATTATCATCCACATATAAAACACTGTAACTGTACAAATACTAGAAAACAACTGCGAATCGCATAGATTTGGCTTGATTTTCTTAATGATTCTTTTAAAGTATTTGTATAAAATTCTCTACTGGATAAAATCATAATAAAACTATTTATTACTACATAATTTTGACGGCTTTTAGACGCTGTTTATTCAATAAAGTACATTATGTTTAATATATCAGTAACCGTTTTTGATATCTTAAAAAAAAAGAAGTGGCATTAACTTTCAATAATAATTTTTACAAAAATTTTATTTGTCAATATATTTTCTCGATACCATATAGTATAGGAGTACAGGTGAAGAGATACAAAGTTTTGCTCAAAATAGTAATCCCACACACTAGGACTAATAGTAAAATATTAATCGACCATCGATCTTGGTATTGCAGGTATTCCAGGTGACTTCTTGTGTAGTTATGTATTTCTAGTGCCCCACGTTATAAAAATTCATTGACTACTTAAATGAACTGTATTGCTACAAAACTTTTACCAGAGGTAGACCTTTTACAAAGGTAATCAGTATTGTACCTTATTCTTATTTTCCCTATATACCTAATTTTTACACATAGTACA
Source organism: Heortia vitessoides (assembly GCA_020976665.1). Lineage (NCBI taxonomy): Eukaryota > Metazoa > Arthropoda > Insecta > Lepidoptera > Crambidae > Heortia > Heortia vitessoides. Next base: position 14,684,781 of record JACJUM010005602.1, on the reverse strand, counting down.
TAGGATTTTTAGTTCACAAGGTTAGCAATAGACACACTAGTGATATTTTTATGATGACATGAGAGCGTCGGTCACGTTTACCATCAAGCGGATCGTATGTTTATCTACTAACTACAGAATAAAAGAAAAAGTATAAAAGTTACGATGTATATTCGAAGCCTAGAAGTTTACCAGGTAAAACATTTCTTTGGAAATTAGAACCTATAGTATACTGTGCCTTATGATATCCTTGCAATATCAAGAGTATATTTAGCTATGGTGATGATTCATCACGTCGATCAGTAGCCGGCTCTGCCATATTAGTCAAACAAATATATATTTTTTTATTTGACTAGGTCAATAAACTAGTGAACAGTCCGTGTGATAGAAAGCGTCACAGCAGCCTATGGACGCTCATAATATCACAATGATATCACCAGCATATTACCTATTTTGGCACTTAAAAATATTATGTCCCATTACCCAGTAATTTCACTGCCTCCGTCATCCTTCAACACAGCAATGCGAATACTGCTGTTTGGTGGTTGAAGTAGGTGAAGTGAAGTACCAATGCGTACAATCTTTTGTGTGAGGCCTACCTCATGTGAAAACTCATGTCCTCGTCTCCCGCCAGAACACGGTCATCCCACCCCAGATTATTTGTCGAACACATATCTCTCTATGTCCTCACCGACATAAATCGGCGCTAGATTGTGATCTAAATATTTCAGCCATAACGAGCCCTTAGAGCGCGCCTGAAACTGCGTACGTTGAAAAAATATCTTCAGTTTGTTTAATGGCTTGTGGAATGGCCACCTTGGGTAATACGAGTGGAAATGGTCCGTGTAACAGTATTGTGGAGGAAACTGAAAACTATTACTTTGAAATAGTAGTTGCTACAGTTTGTTTAGTATTCTTTTGAATTCACATACATGTTTTTGAGATCATGAGATAAATATCAACAGAGACAGCTATTATTATGTATACATATTATAAAATTATTAAAGTTTGTAAGAATATCGGCCTCAATAGCGCAGATGGTAGTGATCCTATTTTATGCACCAAGGATCGTGGGTTCGATCCCCACTCAGGACAAATATATATGTAATGATATGTTTGTCCAGTGTTTTGGGTAATTTTCTCTAATATTTACGCGTTCACCGCTCATATAAAAACTAAATTTTTAATTGATTAAAAAGTAGATAATTTAACTTTAAACATTTTAGTTCTACGTTTCTGTAACCATTTCGACGGTTTCGGAAAAGAAACGCCTTTTTTTAAAGTTGTTTATAATATAGGTTTACTGTGTCTGGGTGTTAAAAAAAATTATTGAATATTTTGCGCAAAAAAAACGAACTATTGACATTTTGTAAATATATAGCCAATACATAATACAGGCTTTATTTTATTAAGATTTATCGTTAACGCCAAATAATGTTTACGTCCCAAAAGCCTGGCAAGTTCCACCTACGAATCATTTTGATCTTATAATGTGTGAATATTGTATTTCCAGAAACTGAATTTTTTGTTTCTGTAATCAGTTAGTATCTAAGATCTTAACGCATTTTATAAAGCTGCTGAGTCAACAGTATGACCTAACCGCGAAATCAATTTTGAGGAATAATGGTATGAATAAAGATTAATCGAAATTTGGAACAATAAAATAGGCTACTCAAAAGTACTTATTATGTGTACACGAAATTGCAGGTACCAGCCAGTTTTTATTTAAAAGGTTTGTTACCGACTGTACTGATAAAGGTTCTAATATCACCGACCATTAGTTGTTGTTACAACCTTTATCTCTGATAGGTTTTCTTGCAGTTTCTTTTCCGGTGGATCTCTGGATAATGAACCTGCAGTTAACTTAGTTTTACGACCCGCCTGGCAGACTAGTTTTAAAGAAGCCACTTCATGACCTATTTATTCAAATAGCTTAAGGTTACCAAGTTCGTTAGTAATTTTATCGGAGTTATATTGTATATTTCTATAGTAGTATAGTATAAACCGTAACAGGGGTCACATCAATATATATTTTTTTTGTTTTGATCAGGTCCTTTTCGATACATTCAATGATTTTTTATTTTATTTAGATATTTTATGTGGTCCAAATAAAATAAAGACAGCGTTAAAAGTGTTCTTAAAACCTTAAATTTCTATAACACTCTCGCAACAATTGTTTATAATACGTGTTTAATAACAATTATTAACATTTTGAGCCGTGTAAAAGAAATAATGAAAATACTTTTAAACGCATTCAATTTAGGGTCTGTATAACTTTTTCTGTATCGATTCGGTTATCTTTTGATAATCAATCTCAAGATTCTAATCTTGAGAAATTAATCTTGAAGTTAATCTTGAGAACGATTACCTACGTGTTAGATAAAATGAGTTTCAAAACCGTTGGAAAATACTTTTATCACTAAATTCACATACATATTTGAATATATTCCATAAAGTATCTAGTCTTGTCAAATGTCAAACATCTTCTTTTCTCAACACTGTTCACGTAGACTTTTCTTTATATTGCATCCCATAAGAACATTTCTAGAATTCAAATGAACCGTATATCCTTCTTTAAGGTTTTCGCTATCAATTTCTCAAAATTTATCCGTTACTTCATTATCTGTTTGAAATATCATATTATAAATATTTGTACTGTGTGGGGATCAAGCCTACGACTCCTGCCGTATAATATAGGATCACTACCATTTGCACGATCTAGCTTGTCATAGCCTGTATTAGCTTATTTGTTACAAACAAAACCAGAATCCACTTCTTTGTATGTTTTTTTTATTCTTAAGTAAGTTACCACGTATCTTTTCTTAGAATTAATATTTCGTTACATCAATATCAGTACATAAATGTATTATTTTTTTAATACTATCGCACACTTGTGTTACTAATATCAGATAATAGAGGAATCAAAATATAATACCTATTACCTACCGATGTCAACCTTTCCAATAAATTATCAACAGTAACATACTAAATTACATACATATTCCGCTGCTGAAAACACTTTCAGATAAAAGAGGCATCACAAATAAATTACTAAAATTATAAATTTTTGTCACAGGTTAATCGCCATATGCATCAAGCCTGTCTCATTGTAATATTAACATGGGAACAACCGCATAATTATGGTAACATAACACAACGCGACGATCCTCCCAGCCAGATGTCGGAATATGGACGTCGGCCCTTATACAGAATGCGATAAATCATCACACGACCGCAATAAATAATGTGCAAGCCACCGAATCACTCGTGTGACTGTACGGGACAAATGCTGGCTTTTGGAAATAAGAAGTTGCCAGTGGAAATAATTCTCTTTTCCAACAAACGTCCGGGATATGTGTAAGATATTTTCGATACAGTACATCTAGAGAAACTCGCTTGATTTTCGCTATGACAATCTTTAATCTGACGAACAGTTAAAACTGTTACGCAACCTTATGCCGTGAGGTGCTGGTAGAATGGAATAGTACCTATCATTGCACCAGGGCATTATATCCATTACAGAGGGCGTTATATCCATCCGAAACAGTGCAGCACAAATGAACAGGGCGAGGATGGGCAGCAGCATCCCCACTGCGAAAGCTGCGCTCTGTGATTGGCAACACGCTTGCCCAGCACGGCAATTAGGAGAAAAATCAGTTCAGTGAACTTCCATTGGCTGTTAAGATGAACCTTAGTGAAATATCTACAACACTAGCGGACCTGACAGTCTCATTAGATAGTCCTGCATAATTTTTCAAACTATTTAGATATGAAACAAATTATAAAACGAAAGACAAATTATATAGATATATGACCTAGATAGCGACTGCAGCGCCATCTGTCTTACTAATTTGTGAATTAAATGTTTTCTTTAAAAATATTACAAGGTAATCAAGCCGCGTAGTTGCAGTACAGATAAAGAACCTAGATACCGACTGCATCGCCATTTGCCTAGTTGATAATCTAAACCATCTAGGGTGCCACCCAAATTTATTCAAAAAAGTCTTTCATATCGATCTAACCGTTTAGGAGGAGGTCAGTAACAGCTTAGAATTATATATATAAAAATAACAATAATATGCTCAGCCGAAAGGTACCGGCAGAGTAGAATAGTACCTCCCATGGCACTAGGTGTCGTAAGAGGCGAATAAGATCAAAAAACCGGTAGATGGCGGTATACCTATCCAAAACTGTGCAGCTCAAATGCTTAAGGTGGGGATGGGCAACAGTATCCCTATCGCGAAAGCTGCGCTCTGCGATTGCCAACATGCTTGCCCAGTGCGGCTATTATGGGCAACATACCACCTTTCTTGGGGAGGCCTACGTCCAGCTGTGGTCTTACAATGGCTGGTATGATGATGCTCATAACATCTTATATTCATACATTGACCAGACTCTGACCTGAGTCACTTAAAGCACTTGTATTACGGATATCACAGAACAGAGGAATCACAAATATAAAAGTTAAATGCACATATTTTAATACTCAACACAGAACTAACACAATAATATCATCATTCAAACGTTTGTCCTGGTTGGGGGTCGAACCCTTGATACTAGGCGCATGAGATAGCATCACTGAAAGAATAAATCTAAAAATAAAAACGTTAATATTTTATTGTCTAATGTACGAATGTATTTGTTAATGCATTAATCAAAATTTAAAATCATTAAATGACAAGTGACGATTGTCACTTGGTTTCAATATAACAAAGCCAAATTTTTTATAAATTTATTTACAAAGGTTTTTGATGCGTAAAGCGTTGAATGGTCGTCAATGTTCACACCACACTGGCTGTTGTTAACCAACTACACATAAATAATGTTAGGAAATTTAAATTTATACTAACATTATAAAGTTGGAGAGTTGGTTTGTTTGTTTGAACGCGTTAATCTCAGTAACCGCTGGTCCGATTTAAATAAACCTACACTAAAAATAAATACTAAATGTTGGATAGTCCATTTATTAAAAAAAACTATTGGCGAATTTATAATTATACTAGCAGCCTGCCTATTCTTCACGAGAGAAATTCAAAAACATTATATATTCTATCTAGAATAGTGTAGCTCAAATGCTCGGGGTTGCACTCTACGATTGTCAACACGCTTGCCCAGCATGGCAGCATAATTCCCCATTTATCACGGTGGCCTATGTTTAGCAGTGGACTTCTTATGGCTGATATAATGTTGATAGTGTGGAATAGCTCCTAGACTACTTTTTATTTCGAAATTAAGGGATAGTGGATCTTGGATACCGTGGGATAGATCTGCCTATTTTCTAATTTTTTCTTAAATCGCCACTTTTTTTTAGTTACAAAATCACTGGTATCCTGTCAAGGTGCGACATCCAATTTTTCTCAGAGTAACAAGAGTTACCTAGGAGTGCAATAAAGTTTCCGCAATCATTGGTACGTAGCTAATGCAATGTCATCATCATCATATCAGCCGGAAGTTCACTGCTGAACATAGGCCTTCCAAAGAAAGGGAAATTTTTGCTCTTAATTACCACTTTGAACAAGTGTGGTGACAATCGTAGAGTGCTGATTTCGCAACGGGGATGCTGTTCGTTTAAACTACATATTTTCAATTGGATATACCGCCATCTGTCGGTTCTGGTACCTTAGTAACCGCTCATGACACCTGGTACAAGGGAGGCACTATTATACTCCCTGCAGCATGCAATATAAAGAAAATATATTTTCCTTTTGCATGAGCTACATTCGTCCATACTGATATAACGAGCTTAGCAAATTCAAAACTCATCCAAATATTTAACAATTATTTATACCAAGTCGTTGCGAGCTCGCATTATTCCAAACTTTTATTACAACCGACAAACGGTCATTATAACTTGAACAGTTAACACGAACGACCAGGACGTTACGAATGTGTGTCGTTACTTCGTAACTGGAAAACTCGGGATGTATTAAACGCGTGGTCTTTTATGACCCGTCTCGAGGTTTTGTGTTCCAACACGTTGTACATATGTGTTCCGCTCACATAAATATCAACGCAAAAAGTATCCGATTGTGAGGTCGATTTATTTTCATTATTAATTTAAATCTATCTATGTATGTATCTAGATTACAGTAGCCTTTTACCATTGGACAGTACATAAAGTAAACGTCATACAAAGGTCGTTTGCATTGGTACTTCACTCTCGCCGATTTCTACCGCCAAATAGCAGTATACTCATTTCTGTGTTTTGCTTTGAGTGGTGAGAGACGCGGTGAAATTATTAGAAAATGTCAAGAATGTCGCTTGTGATATAACGAGCATCTATAAGCTGCAGTAATGGTTACTACTACGTATGCGTTACTATTACGTAGACTGTATGCATGTTTGTGGATTTAGTCTACTAAAATATTTCTGCTCCAAAATGTGTAGATAATATAATAAAGAATAAAACAAAATATGAATAAAATATTTCGACCACAACTCGTATAAAATATATGTGGCGTATGTAAAAAAAATTACTTAATTGCTGATGTTATTATTTATTTTCTGATTAATCTAATTAATTATTCGGAAATAATATCAGTTGACATCAAGTCCGCCATTTGTAAAATTTATCTTAATATGTAAATTTGATAAATAAACCATTAAATAACTATTGAACGACGCCAATATTCTTCATACTGAATCAGCGTTTAACTTTATTTTCAGATTCAATTGAAAACTGTTTGAGCATATTCCTATAAAGAGAATACCATGAAAAAAATAAACCAAGGAAAGGATCGAACGCCAGTGAAATCGACATAAAAATATCAGCCGACAAAAAATATCCAAGTGGGATCATAAGAAGCAAGATGAAGGCAAATGATACAGTCGCGCATCATCTGAGTAATCTTGAGATCTCATTCAATCAGAAGTGTTCATATTCCCCTTCCCTTGTCCCTGATATGGATAATAAAATCCCGAATGCTCCCTAACACATCAATATGCCATAAAAAGACCACCCAAGAAAAAGCATAAATCACTTATCAAACAATATTCATGGAGAAAAAAAACTCGGACATTCGGTCCACGCCTCAAATACGAAAACTATTCCAAATCCATTCATACATTTATTCATGAATTGTCTCGATTGCTACTATTGTCATCCGTTTATGCCAACATTTTATTTGCATCTTCTTAACTCTTATTCCGTTTCAATAAGGTCGAGTTCTATTCTGACAGAGGTTATCGCAAGATTGGCCATTCATAAACAACTTTGGAAACAATTTTCAGTTAAAAAATTCGTATATTTGAAGTAATAGAGTGCAATTTGGCGTGAATTGGTCAAAGTGTACGTTTGTGGGTATGGAGGAATCGTTAAGAGTTCTTTCCAGTAGATTTTCACAGGCACCCAGCGGTCTTCAAGTTTTGATAGCAAATGTGTCCACCACCTTTTACAGCATTTGAATATTTTCTTTGGTCGTTTGTTTTTATTATTTTTGTATAAACGAAAAGAATGCACAATGTAGGTGGACTCATCGGACTAACACCAAAAAAATTAACAATATTGTGTTGTATTAATAAAATAACACATTTCTTTAACTTTTATTTTTAAATGTTATCATTAATATGTTAGGGATTTGACGAATTGTTTTTTATATAAGATATAATAGAAATAAATCAACTTGTCTTAGGCTACAGGCGGGACTCGAACCTGCATTTTTCCCATACCGGAAAACTGCATTATCGTTGCGCTACCTAAGCAGACACGCCGAATTATTATTGTGTTCTTTTTGTACTAAGAAATCAACGCCAATTCTTTAATGTTGACAAAGACAAACGTATAGTCCTTAAAATAATATAAACGCTTGTTATATCATTAAAATATCACTAATGCGTTGTTAATAAGTGAGAGAAAGATACTAACTCAGGCGACCTTTGTATGATCTATCTCATGTTATGTAGCTACAAAGATTCAATTAAAGCTTAATACATGTTATTTAATTCTATTTTGATGCGTAAGCTATTCAACAGTTCAATATCCTCTAGATTACTATCTCTAGAAGTCACTAAAAATGTTTCAAGCGTTATTGTACCGTTTGTAACCCCATCACTCAATAACAACGTGTCTTCTCATAACCCCATCTTCAGAATGTGCCAAAAGTGTAACTCTATACATGGTAGTGCGAGCTGTTTGCCTGACATTTATGGATCAACTCTAAATAAGTGGAATTTTGCCCATAATTGCCGCGCTGGGCAAGCGTGTTGGCAATCGCAGAGCGCAGCTTTCGCGACGAGGATGCTGCTGCCCACACTGCCCTGTGCATGTTAACTGCACTATTCTGGATGGATATACCACCATCTGTTGGTTCCGGTACCTTAGTCGCCTCTTACGACACCTGGTGCAGGGGCAAGTACCATTCCACTCTACCGGTACCTCACGATTAGTTTTGTATTGTTTATTGTATTTTTTCTTTTCCCGTATTTGCAATGTTAATTATCTAGTTCAGTCTATTTAATTATTTAGTCTTTATTATTAATGTATAGATTTCTTAAATTAAGTATTTCTTAGTTAATATTACTTGTGGTGTCACATTTTGCCAAGATCCTTTATTCTTGGAGTGTTTTGTTGCGCTGTGATTATGTTTTGTGTGCTTTATAAATATAGATAACAATTAATTATGTCAGAATTTTAAAAGACGTGTTAAATTGCTTATTGTGTTAAAAATTATCAGACGAGTTTATTAACTTATATGAAACAAATAGTAATAAAACTATTGGATATTTGATCAACAACCCGCAGATTTAGTATTTTTTATAATTTAAATAAATGATATTTTAATTCACACGACAACTACCACGATAACCTGACTTCTAGTTAAATAGATTAAAGTACTTGTGTCAAAGATATCATACAAAAGAGGAATTAACAAAAAATACTTAAATACATATACAGCACCATAATATATTGCAAATACAAATATTAATCTCATAAATTTCTGATGTACATAACACAAATATTTAAGCAACTTATATCAGAGTCAGGTCAATTAAGTATTATATTTTTCACAAGTCGTGATTATTTTTTTGTGTCAGACATATAACAAACCTTTTTGTTACTCTTGAGAACGATTGCTGCTTTTTAATCGAAAGGTATATGATGTATAAACATGTATGTATGTAGTACATATATATAAACTGTTAAAAGAAATAATATATAAAAACGATATAAACGTCGTTTTAAAGGTTTTATTATTATTAGTTAACGCATAATTATCATTATCAAAGCAGCCATAAAACGTCCACTGCTGGACATACACCAACCCCAAAAAGTGGGAATTTGCCCAGAATTACCTTAAGTAACCGTAGTGGCAACCGCAGAGCATAGTTTTGTGACAGAGATGCTGCCCATTTACGCCCTGTTGCATTTGGGATGTTTAATATACATTGCTTCAAATGGATATACCGCCAACTGTCGGCTCCGGTACCTAAGTCGCTTCTTACGATATCAGGTACAGGGGGAGGTAATAATTATAATAATAATATACTCTTTATTATTCACTAATAAAAACGATACAATAACATCACACAAATATGGAATAGTAGGTACAAGGCCTTCTCGCTATATGAAATCCTAACCCTGCCGGCACGTTAACGAATTAAAACAAGAATATATCATATTATCTAAAGTATTATTTTATAAACCATGATTATCGAATCATATCTACAGTAAGAACGTCTTTAATCTGTATCAATACGTCCTTTTCTATTCTATTTTTATAAACCGTAAAGTCACAGTCAACTATCTCTGAACAAAAGCAGGCAATTTCGTCTCTCTTTATAAACTGCGCTGTCGTTTTCACTGCAAGTCTTTCATCCTTCTTAAGTCACCGGACGAAGCCAGACTCCAGCCCTGACAGTTAAGTTTCAAAGTAAACTAGGACTCTCATTGTAAATCAAAGTAAATAACTTAGATCTCCGTCTGGACAGTTTATTCAAAGTCTGACAGTTTGGGAATAACCACCACCGTTGTTTATGGTATGACTGTTTCGATTAAACTAAAATGTTAGTTTGTAGTTTTACTGCGGCATTGTTAACCGTAAGCGATATATTTCGAGTTATGTAATTGTTCTCTTTCGATGAATTCGATATCATAAGCTGCTCGTACGTTATATACGAGCATTAGATGGGCCCGATATCACAATAGTGGTCTTATTTTGTGCACCAAATGTGCAAAGAGCAAATATTTATATGATAATTATCTGTGTTTGTTCTATGTCTGGGTGTTATTTATATGTACCTAACTATAAAATTTGTAATATCTGTAATCTCTGATGTCTGTATATAAGTGCTTCTTATCTCGAAGTCTGATCAACATTGTTAGAACATGGAAACTATAAATTGCATCAAATATGTGTAATACATAATGAATTGAAGTTTTGGACTACAGATTTTCCTTCTAAACACCAACTCTATTATATATTACATTGAAAGAAAACGTATGTCTTTATTTATGAAAGAAGGAACTAATTGATTTACGTTTTAAGATCTTTCTGTGAAAGTTATGAAACACGTGAAAAATATTTTTAAAAATCATTTATTGTGGAAATAAAACAGGGGTGAAAATTTAGTATTGAAATTTTACAATTGAACGCGGGTGAAACCGCGGGGCATTGGTAATTGCTATATATCAAATTATCACACTTTATATTTATTTCACAAAATTATTGGCGTTTTTACCGATTTATTCAAGACTTTAACCAAACACGTGAGACGATGGATTTTGTTATTGTAAATATCATCTTAAGCATAATACAGGTACATTTTCTATACATAAAACCTCTCAAAGAAGTTTAACCAGAGTTTTCCTAACAAAACTTCAACTGTTTTTAGTGACAATCAAAACTTACTTTTATTTCTTCACCATTAAATGTGCATTTTTCCAAACACATATTTTTAATAACTTTGACAACATTAAAAATTGCAAAAACTAATTTCAAAATCTGTGTGGAAATGTTGTCTAACACTCTCTCGGATGCATTTGCTAACTTCCAACCGCTATACGTAATGTTCCTCTAACTTGCCAAAATTGTCACCAACAAGGATATCGAGAGCGGTGTAGCTTTAAGTAACGTAGAGTAACTTACTTAAAGTTTTGATACCCAGACACAACATAGACAGTTGAATCGGATGCATATGGTAGTGATCTTAACTTATACGGTAAGGGTCATGGGTTCTATTCTAGTTACACCCAGGACAAATACTTATATAATGATATTAAAGAGATGCATAGAAGGACTGATATGCCGTGCGGTATCGGCAGAGTAGGATGGTACCTCCTCAAGTGCCAGGTGTCGTAAGAGACGACTAAGGTGCCAGAACCGAAAAATGGTAGTATAACCATCCGAAACAATGTAACTGAAATGCAACAGGACGGAAATGGGCAGCAGAATTTCCGTCGCTAAAGTTGCGCTCTGCGATTGCCAACACGCAGCAATTATGGCAGACATTCCTCCTTATTTGGGAAGGCCTGTGTCCAGCAGTGGACTTACAATGGCTGATATTATGATGATGATGAGACAAAATGTAGTTGGACGATCTGTTTAATACCGCAAGATGGTTATGGGGATGTCCAATAACCGACTTCCTAAAAATTATATGTTGGTGATGAAGAAAGATCGAGCACACTCAGAAAAACTTGTGATGAGAAAGTATTAAGTAAAAGAAAATATTTCAAAAACGAATTTATATTTAAAGTTATATTGTAATTATTTATATATCTGGGTATACGTGATATTGTATTTTAAGTCCTAAAAGTTGACGATTCGATAGTGATTTCATCATGACACGAGTATTAGAGATTTATAATCAAACATACAGTATGTTTGATCGCTTACTTTATAGTAATCAAGATATTGGGTCTCTGATACTTTGAAGCCATCTTACAACTTCAAGTCTAACTTGAAACCGAATGACATTTTTAATGCCTTTATAACAAAATACCCTCGGATATCAAGAATATTGAGTCTTACGTCGTTTTAAAAAGCGATTAGCCGCACATGTCATTTTGAATTATTAGAATTGTTCGTTATTTTTTTCTTTTTGTTTGTATTCGATTAGTATGGCAACAAATGTGTAAATATTAATTATATATTTATTATAAAATATAAACATGTTCGTATTAACATTTAAAGCACAAAGACAAATTTACGTTAATTAAATCAAAACTCGTAACTGAACTACAAACATTATGTAAATAATATTATTCCATTATTTTAAAGTGTATAAGGCCTTATTTGAATATGAATACGCGGTCAAAACTACCTCTGCCTTTCTGAATAGTGAGGCTTAGTTAGAAGTTAGCTTTACCGAATGGTAAACAATTACCGGAGATTCGTAACAGAACCAACGTTACCGACATTGCCCGGCGGATTAGTAAGCTGAAGTAGCAGTGGAAAGGGCATTTGGTACGCAGAACCGAAGGTCAATGAAGTCGTAAGGTTCTGGAATGGAGACTGGCAACCACAAAGAAAGGCATCAGGTGCTATTAGAGATTATTTGAGCGTTCGAAAAACTGCGAAACATGTTTTCATTCGACATACCAGCGATGATCTATGGCAGCGAAACATAGTCTCTTACTAGGCCTTCTAATCTAACTCAAAATAGCTCCACGAGCTTTGGAAAGGGTAATACTCGGAGTCTCTTTGCGTGATCGAATATCGATCGAATCGAAATACCGGCACTAGTTACGCAGAGCCAATTGTCGATGGAATCATAACATTCTGGAATTGAGACCACGTACCAGTAAGCGTAGAGTAGGGGATCTACCCACAAGGTGGATAGACAATCTAACTAAAACGGCAGGTTAGCGCTGGAAATAGGCCGCGTACAACCAGTCCTATTGTAAATTATTTGGGAGGCCATGTCCAGCAGTGGACATCTTGCTGCTGATATAATGATGATGATGACACAGTATATTGCCATGAGGTACCGGCAATATTATTTTGATTAGTACTTCCCACTACACCCAGTATCGTAAGAGGTGACAGTTGGCGGTATATACTTGCGAAAAAAAAACAAATTAACATAGCGGGGTAGGCTGCAGCATCCCGTCGCGAAAGCTGCGCTCTACAATTGCAGCACGCTTGCATAGCGCTTGCATATTATAGACAAATCCTTCTTTCTTGGAGAGGCCTATATCTAGCAGTGGATTTCCAAGGGCTGGTTTAATGTTTTTTAATGGCCGGTAATTTCTGTCCTTGTATTTAAATATGATCTTTAAATATACGAAACGAATTCCGATGCGGTTTTTGAATAGATGGAGTAATATAAGAGAAAGGATATTTTGTATTAAACATGCATCAAATAAACCTTCTTTAAAAACAAACATATTGATAATTTTTTAGTTTTCTAATGTAATATCGTAAATAAACACTTTTTTTACAACTAATGTTGCAAATGCTGAACCCGAGAAAATAGATCTAAATAATATACTACAGTATCTACTATCAAGTAAAAATATATACTAAAAGGTCCTCATAAGCCAAATATTATATGTTTATCTTGTGGGGATAACCTGCAATAACCATTTTTTATTTTAATTGCAACCATGCGAAGCCGGAGTGGGTTGCTATTCGACATATATAATAAAAGTGTAAAAGGTTGATTTGACGTCTTTACATAAGAAATATTACAGAAGCTAAACTAATAATGCAATTCAAAAGAGATTGACTTCAAAGTTCGTCGGCATTGGTACCTCACTGTCTCCCATGTCTATCGCAAAACATCTGTGTTCGCATTGCTGTGTTCCGGTTTGAAGGGTGAGAGAGGTAGTGAAATTTTTTGTTGATGTGGCATAATATTTTTAGTTTCACAAGTTTGATAACTGCTAGATATACTCGTGTTGATACAAGTATCTAAAGGCTGCATTCACTGTGCATTCTCACTCTATTCAATATCTATTTCTATCAAGCGGGCCGTCTGTTTGTTTGTCGAATTAGTAATATATATTAAAAAGATATTATTAGAATGTCTGTTCAATTTTTGGAAGTATATCACGCAAACACTATGTCTTCATGTTCAATGCATTTTTGTCAATGTATTGGTTAATTTGACACACACAGATATTCACTTATCGTCATTATTATATCAGCTATAATGCGTCAACTGCTTGACATAGACCTTTCCAAGAAAGGAGGAATTGTCATCCTGGGTAAGTGTAGTAAGAATCGCAGAGCGTAATTTCGTAGCGGTAGTGATGTTGCCCATCCCCACCCTATTGTATCTGACCTTCACTCTTGGTGGATAAACCTATCGGTACCAGTCTCTCAGTTGCCTCTTAATAATAAATTTACATAATATTTCGTGCGTTGACCTGATTCCGTGTTGAGTCGCTTAAAGCACTTATGTTACGAACATTAGACAACATTCATTCATACAATCATTATATAAGTATTTGTCCTGTGTCGGGATCGAGCACAGGACCTTCGGCGCACAAGACAGGATCTACTATCTGCGCCATTGGGTAAGTTGATACTGACACCTGATACAGTTGGAAGGACTCATAACTATACGCCATATAAATAACCTCGTATTGCAATAATTTCTATTTTAATATGTAAGTAACACTCCTTTCGAAATCTCTCGCAATCTCAATTGTTTTAAAAAACAAACGTTTCAAAACGCAAACAAAACAGATATAGTTAACAAAGTGTTCAATATTCTGCCCGCGCTCTGCGGGACAAACGGAACCGCAATATTGCCACATAATCCATCTTTATTTGTCACCGGTGGTGATCCATCGCTCGACGACGTTATTAGCTTGCCACTTGGATGCTAGAATTGTACTGGATGGATTTTTTTTTGTGGTCATAATTGATTGTGTGTATAAAATTTTAAAAGAAATTGCTTTATGATTTTTAATTCATACAAAAATGTACACTTAATTGTTTGTCATCTAATACAGAACGTCGCACCCCCTTAGGGGATGATTTTCGAATAAATCTTTTTAAACGTGTTTCATGACTTTTCAATGAAGAAATTTTATACTTAATTTCATTTTAATAACTTCAATAACATCAAGGTTCATACTGACCCCATTTGCACCCCCGTTTTACCGGTTTGGAAGGTAAATTTTTATAAAGACTTTTGTGCTTCCTTATAACATACAACTAATTATACTAATTTTGTGAAGTTATGCATGTTAAGATTGATGTAAAAATGCCTTTAGCTTACACGAAAGCTTTGTTGGAAAAACTACGGACACAAAAATTTTTAAGTTTTATTAGTTCATTCCGTTATAAAAAAAATAACTTAAACCTGACATTTCTTGACTAAATAGATTATTGAAACAATAAATAAATCTAATCAGCAAACAAAACAACTTTGACAAGTTTGGCAACCTAAATGATAGACACATTTTAAAGATCTGTTAAAAGAACCGACTGGTGGCGACATAGTCATCCAAAACGGCATAGCTCAATAACGGCGTATTGGAAGCTATCTTTTATAATTGCGTTCGACCAGCGCGGGCATTATGGGTAAAGTTACTCCGTCCTTGGGACTATGTGCAACTGCGGTCGTTCAGCGATGATTGACTGATATGATGATAACACTCCATATACACATGATATCTATACAAACTAACCAACCTATATGTATATACTACAATTATAATTAACCGTATTAAATCTTATGTTCAGTCTTGCATTATATTTATCTTTTATATTCTTTCACATTAACGATTGTGCTGTTAGGTATCGACAGAGTAGAATAGTACCTCCCCTGTATCAGGTGTCGTAAGTGACAACTAAGATACCAGAACCGACAGATGGCGGTATATCCATCCGAAACAGTGTACACAGAGCGGGGATGGGTAGCAGCATTCTTGTCGCAAAAGCTGCGCTCTGCAATTGCCCAAAACGACAATTTTCGGTAAATTCCTCCTTTTTTTGTGGAGGCCTAGGATTTAGGACGAGGATTTTTTATGGCTGATATGATGATGATGACATTGATGTCCAGTGTTTTACAGTCTTTATGTGAAATTCAGTAAATTTCACAAATGCGATACCGGTACAAATAACTTAAAACTAGAGCAGGATCTGTTACTAACTAACCAGGCAATTGGATTATGAAGGCCGGTGTAAATATTCTGACAAAGGTAAGATAAGAACTGCTTAGAAACTGTGATCCCAATTCTGAGAGTAACTTATCAAGCCGAACTCCGGGAGGAAGCGGTGTAATCTCCACCACTCCCGACCAGGATATAACTTGACGCTTCGCCCTTGTACTTTTGCGTCTAGACGTTTAAAACGTTCTGTTTCAACTTTGCTATATCTAGATACACTGGTGCTGCCTAGTAAAGGAATGAGCGTGTCTTCGCTGGATTGCAATGTTTCTTGTGAAGGGTGGTATTTTTTGGTAGTTCATTCGGCAGTTGTTTTGATAAAGGTATTGTAACTTTGTAATTTGATAAAGCTGGTCGTCTGCATTGGTAGTTTTTTACAGCCAAATAGAAGTGTTTATGTTCAGGTTTGAATGTTGAGGGAGTGAAAATACTGTCTAATGTGATATTTATGAGACCTTTTTGGACCTTTACGACCTCGTATGTCACAAAATGGACTATGCTCTAATAATATCCTTGTAATAATACAAACCTCTGAAACAGGCTGATGTACCCAATGTATTTATAAACGAGCTTGATTCGATTTCTACAGACCCAAGATAGGATTTGTGTTATGAACATTTGCATTTGTTCTGTGTCTAGGTGTTAAATATGTGTATTTAGTATTATATTTGTAATATTTCTATTGTCTGATCTCCGGAACACATGTATTTTAACCCGTATAACGCGCAATCAACATTCTCAGGATAACAAAACATCCATCCACAATACCATAATTCAACTGGAATAGGGTAAAGATGGAGATAGGTAGAAGTATTGCTGTCGCAAAGCTGTTATCAGATATTGATATCACAGGATATTGTGGATACAATAAGTAATCTTACAATCGGTCCTATCAGAAATATCTTGGGATTGTCTGGGTGAACCCAGACAATCCCAAGTTATTTCTGACGACTCAATGTTTTAAGCTTGATTATGATGCCAGCTATCTCCATTTGCCGAAAAGAAAGTTTCTCTATTCAGCAACAGGGAATCAAAATAGAAAATATTTGCAATACACTTCCAGAAAATTCTATATCTCCTCGTTTCCAACACGTGTAACTATGCGGGGTATCCCGCAGAATACTTATAGAACGTGTTTGTATAATTTTCCTCTAGTGTTACACGAGTATCTTTTCCAAAAACACTTTATTTGTGTGCGTTGTCCTCGAGTGGCTTAGTGTTTACGTTCTTGCTTATTTTAGTTTGAAAATTTTAAGTAAGAGTATTATGTGCTAAAGATGTAGGAGAAATAGGATCTAGACCAAATTTTGCCTCATTGTGTTAGACCGCAAACGCGGTAGCATGAGTATATACTTAATAGGAGTAACTAGATTTCATAATATAAGTTTGTTATCTGTCGGCACCAGGCTAATAAAGTATCTTAATGGCCTAATTTATTGTCGTTAGGTACCGGCAGAGAATAATAGTACTTCTCACTGCACCAAGTATCGTTAGAAGCGCCTAAGGTGCCGGAAGGTAAGGAACCGATAGATGGCGGTATATCCATCCGGGACAGTGCAGCTCGAATGCACAGGGCGGGAATGGGCCGCAGCATCCCTGTCGCAAAAGCTGCGCTCTGTGATTGCCAACACGCTTGCCTAGCGCGGTAATTATGGGCAAATAACCTCCTTTTTTGGAGAGGCCTATGTCCAGCAGTAAACTTATAATGACTGGTATGATACCTAATTAATAATACATGTATATATTAAAGCACCTGCGGATTTTAGTAAAATAGAGCTATCACAAAAAAAAATGAAATAATATAAAACATATTTTTAACACGTCTTTTTTAGTCTTGGGCGTCCGTCAAGTAAAATAAAATAATATTGTACTAGTATTGTATATTATTTATATATATTTATTGTAAATGACGTGACATGGTGTTTGTCCGGAATAAACTTCTAAACTACGGAAATTATTTAAATATGTTTTGCTTACAGTAACCAGTTTGGTATCACCCTGGAGATAGGATAGTTTACATCTAAATTTATAGTGGCAATATTTTTAAGGAAAACATACCTATGTTTACCATAGAGTTAGTCCTTGCTTCACTATATAGTATAGTACTTTACTGTATAGACAGGATAAAACTATATAAATTGCATGACTTTGTATCTACTTAAGAAACTTAAGTATGTTATTTCATCCTGCTTAAGTTATATAGTCGAACTTTTAAAGAGCCTATGTTGGCAGCTGATTTCTATGAGTGACAATTTCCTAATGAGGATAAAATTCTAAACGTTATTTTTAAGTTCTTTTACCTTTTGTATTTTGCAATGTCTTTCTCTACATATTAAGTATTGTTTAAATAAAATAAATGTAAAATATTTATTTTGAGTATTTATTTTATAGGAAGACTCAATAGATTACAATCATGCATGTTTGTAAATATTACTTAGTTACAAAAAAAAACAATTATAATCATTAACATTTCGACACCATAGCATTAAATATGAAATACATTAGTGACAATGCAAAAACATATAAATAACAAAAAATATCTATATATCTATTGACATTACATTGATATTACCCAAAGAGACTAATAGGACACTGGGTTAAATAGGGTAGACCACAAAGAAAGGTCGACTGTATTGGTACCTCACTCTCATCTGTTTCGACCGCTAAATAGCAGTGTTTGTATTACTGTGCCACGCTGTCTTCTAGCATCGTATCTTAAATAATCAAAGAACATTAGTAGACTAGATGTGAGTATATTTTTTAATTTCAGTTATGAATTGAAACCAGGATACGTAAAAATTCAACGAGAATTTCATTTATTAATACAACTCCAGTAATATTATTAAACGAGCCACAAATAAAACCTTTGACTCGTCTACTTTCTGCGCCTGTTTTCTGCACTAAGCGCCAAAACAGTTTTTAGGAAGAAACCGAAGCAGGTAAATATGAAAGCTTTTAGTTGTAGGGCTGTGTCATGTCTAAAATAAAACATGAAAAAAAAACATTTTTTAAGTTATAATAAAAATTAATTCTCTTAGACAATTTATTTCCATATCAAAAAATCTCTTAAGAAATATATTGAAAATAAAATAATAAATTGACACAACTTCTCATACATCGAGCTAGCTCCTAGATAAGTCACTTCAAGCATTTGTGTTACGGATATCTGACGACAGAGCAATCTTAAAATATACGAGTATACATATTATACTCAGACAATATCAAGTTCATCCTGTACGGGCATCGAACCCAAGACACTTGCTACACAAGATATGATCACTACCATCTGCGTCATCAAGCCCGTCAGATAAAGTACGATTGTTACTCAAAGAAAAAGATGCGAGGCGATATTATTTTAAAAGACATAATCCGGAATTATCATCATTATCACATTAGCCATAGAAAGTCCACTGTTGGTCATGAGGCCAAGAAGAAGGGACCCTACTCTGCAATTTTGAATTGCGATGTTTCGGAAGTATTTACCGTTTTTTTTCGTTTTTTACCTTCAACTCCGCCGTTACTGCACACAAGTATCCAAAATATGTAAAGAAAATGGCCATACGGGCGTCATGACGACTCAGTATATAAAATTAACGTATCCCCAAATCGTGTATTAGATTGTATCTATATATTAATATGTAAAGCAATCATTTTGTAACCCTTTTAATGAAATTGCACAAATGGACGGACGAGAAATTTAACAGAGATTTGATACGAACTAGAATTTACATTAAATATACCACTATTTGAATGATTCACAACATACATAAATTTAATAAAAAAAGAAAATTAATTCACACAACATCTATTGCATAATGAAACAAAAACCCGACTCTGAAATAAGTCACTTAAAGCACTTGTCAAAAACACGTCAGATAACAGAGAAATCTCAAATATAAATACTTTAATATATATGTATTAAACACCTACACCGAACAAACACAAATACTTTCATATTAATATTTGTTCTGTTTGGAGATCGAGACCACGACCTTTGGCGCACAAGATAAGATAAGACCATTAGACGCGTCAACTAAAGTATGTATCAAATAAAAAATAAAGTAAATATCAACTGTACATACATTCTCACTTTTTTATACGACTTAGTCGATAAACAAGTAAATGGTCGTTTAATATAAAGCGTCACGCAAGCTTATAGACGCTCGTATCATAAAATATCACTAGCCAGTTGCCAATAATGACTTAAAGATATAATTTTTCATTACATAGTATTTTTAATGCCTCTCTTTAGCACAAAAGGCCCTATTGCAAGTGAAAATTTTGCGAATCCTTTTGACAATAACGAGAAGTTAAATAAAGTTCGAACTTTAAAATTGAAATGTTTATTATCGAATTTCCAATTTCGAAATTCGAAAAAACAATTTTTTATTTTTTTTATCAAAACGACAACCCTGTTTGAAGAGCTTTTGCTGTCATTAAGCTTGAGTTTGTGGCGGACTCCGATGCATGCAGTTTCACAGTAGAGTTTGCACATGTTTCTCGTCGAATAAGTATTATATACATTTGGTTCCTACCACATATTATGTGCATTTAAATAATAAAAATTAAAAAATAAATTCGAAGAGAAGCTTATTCAGTATACAAAAAAAATATGTTTTATCAAAGAGCATGCAAAAAATATATATAATCTATCAAATAGTTGATTAGGAAGTACGCGAACATAATATCTCTATTTTTCAAAACAGTATAGGTAATTGAAAGATACAACACATAAGATATCTCTTGCTCAAAATAAAATGTATGGAAATATAAAGACGGAATATTAAATAAAGTCACAAACCACATCGCACTTGTCTGTCTGAGGGTTTTGGACTTCATTATCAAACTTGATGGACAAAATGTTTAATTAGGAAATATATGAAAAGTATAATATTGTTTTAATAATATTCATTTGACTATACAATTTGTTTGCCAAATTTATTAAAAACTTAAGACTTTCCTATTATTTTATGCGTAGTTATTTTATTAAAATAAAATAAATATTGAAATGTCAAAAAAAATACATATGCATATGTATATAATATATAATAAGTACCCTTTTTTATGTCTCAACAAACAATAAACATATTTAAGTTGTATGCAAATTGTATTATTCGATTATTTTTCTAACAAACTATTTTTAATCCTATATCGGTAATTTATTGATAAATAAGCAAAGTGTTAATGTACATTTACTACATATATACGATAATAAACAAAATATAGACTAACATCATCTGCGCGTGTATGTGATTGCATGCATATGTTTATGTGTGTCTGTGTCCTTATGTTTGTAAATATATAGTATGAAATGTCGTTCTGTTAACTTAAAAGATAATAAGTCAAAATTTTGTTCGTTCTAATTTTCACTTTATTCCAACACACTAGAAATTAATATGGCTTACAATGTTCCTCTTGCCAACCAAATATTTGAATTTAGTCATATAGAAAATCGTTTAATCCATATCCTTTATAATGCTGGTAACTACCGCACCGCCAGCGGTGTTTAATATACTGTGCTTACGTATATTATAAAGATTGTATTATTACATATATTTGATATGTACTCAAAACTTTCTCGACAAATTAAAAATATTTTTTTTCATTAGAAAGCTACGTCTTTACTGAACATAGGCTGTATTATATTACATAATATCTGTATATAAAAAGGTGAAGCAGACTGACTGATTGGACTGACAGACTGTGTGTTCCTTTTATAATAGAGAGGAATCCATTTATAAAGTTTTTTATTCTAATAAAATTTAGAGTGTGGTCAATTCATGAGGTGTTCTGTAAATTTATAATTATTATTTTATTGGAGAAGGTATTATCGTACCTCCATACCCCACGGACACATTTATCAGATATAAAAAAATAGAAGAGAGAGGTGAGACTCTACATATTTATATCTCTGTTTATTTGAGTATCTGAACAGCAGAGAACGGTGATACGAATGATAATATAAAATAATAGGCTTTTATTTCCTCAAGTCCTAATGCATAAAACATTCAGTTGCCGGCGCACTCCACAAAAGCTCAGTCAATACGGCGTATGCATTACTGCAAGTCGACGAGGAAGTTATTTTAAATTCTGTTAGCGATTTAACAAAAAGCATTTGTGTTACAAAAAACAGGTAAGGTTCTTTTTCAAAATGACCACATATCCAAATACTCTTAACTCAGTTTGAATTATTTTTTTGGTCAGTCTATGGAGCTGAGTACTAATTTTCCCTTGTAGAAGGTGTAGTTAGAATCAACTGAGATACCGGAACCCGTACATGGTGATATCCGCACGAAACAGTGCATCTAAAATGTGTCAGAGCGGAAATAGCAGTATTTCTACGCTCTGATTGTCTAACACCTGAATATCATAGAAAAAAATCCCTTATCTTAAGAAGACTTATGTCCAGCAATGGACGTTCTAGGTTTGTAATGATAATTCTTAGCTTAGTGGCAGGGTTACTGCTGCCAATCCACCGCCGTGGCATTTAAGCTACGCAGTATTTAAATAACATACCAACGTCTGTCAGTTTTAATATCTCAGTAACATCTTACTAGTTAAAAAAAACAATTTATACGTTGACTTGACTCCAAGATAAAAATCTTAAAGCACTTGGAGTATGGATATCAGTAATTACAAATGTGATTATTAAATACGTATAAATAACCAGATATAGAACAAAAAGAAATATTCGTCATATAAATATCGAACCCGCGACTGATTTTGGTTAAGTTTCTGAATGTAATACACGTACCAGCAAGTGGAAAGATGATCTGACTAGAATCGCATAATTGTTCTGGCTATAGACCGCATACAACCGGTCCTTTTAGAAGTCGTTTGGGTAGACCTACAACTGACAGGGTGGTTTTTCATAAATTGTATGATGGTAAGTAATCAGTGATACTGATGCATACTTTTGGCAGAAGAATCATAGACGCATTGCTAGCCTTTAAGAAGAGAACAGCTATTGAAAGTCCCTAAGTCATAACGGTCTGAAAATAGCAACGCAGCGAGTTTATTCTATAGATTGCCGGTCCGAGGGAGAAATTGGTTCCGAAATCGCAGTAGTTGACCGACATCCATCCAGGTGGTGGGTTGTTGTGACAATTGATTGTGTGTCGAATAACTGTTAGGAACATTCCCCATGATATATGCAATAAGAACAATAGAGGTGAAACATTTCAGCGTGTGCCAGTGTGTCAAACTTAAACTTCGTTGATGACTCTGAACTTCGTTGCCGACGATTCGAGTAGATCTACGTTGAATACGATCAAATAGATGGAGTTAGTACTAGGGTGCGCTAGACTAGAGATGGCATGAGTATTCTACTGTATCCTGTGTGTTTAGTTAATGATGAAAGCAAATTATTCTTACAAGTAAAAATTTGTATAAAACGCTACGTTAAAAACTTTAAAATTTATCGAATAAAATCCGAAATCATTAAAAAGACGGGTTATAAACGACGCGTGGTAATTTAAAATAACCGTAAATTTCCTTAAGCCCGATGAGCTTTCGCATAAAACATCTAGTGCCAGGCCGCGTTGACAGTATGGCCGTTGAACTCCACATTATTTATTCTTTGGTTTTTACGCAAGTCTAGTATGAGAATACTGCGTATGCAGCTATGCCCTCAATAAATCGATGGCAACCGCTGACAACCGGAAATAAAATATTAAAATTTGAACTATGATAGGCAAAGAGATTCAAATGGTATTATTTCTGAATAACCAAAATATTGATATAATGTGTGTAACAGAGCACTGGCTACAGTCTAATGAATTAATCAATAATTTTGAAAATAACTACGTTAATAGTTCATTCAACCAAGAAATATCTTTTCATGGCGGCTCACTAGTAATAACAATCAATTGACATATTAAATATAAACAGCGAGCAGATGTAAATCTCTCTTTTAAAAGGACTATTGTATTATCTTTGGCAGAGTTGGAGCAGTTCAATGTCGTATGTGTTACCTTTGCCAATTTTGTTTTGGATGAAAACAAATGGAACTTGCCTTTTTTAATTCTCGAATATTTCGGAAAAGACAATTATATGTAAAGATTTGATTATAAATATTTCATTTTATCAATTTTATTTATAAACGAAATCCTTACTTTATAAATAAATTTTAACTGATTATTTCACTTTCTATTCTCTATGTTTATTTAATGTTTTAATTATATTTCTCGTTGTGTTGCTGAGTAAAATTTATTTGAAATCGATGCTCCAAAGTTCATATTACCTAGAGAATGTCGGATGTAGACAGCCTCATCCGGGTCAGCCCAGAGAGGGAGCGCAAGGATCTAGCAATGAGAGCGAACATGTTCGCCCGTAGATTTGCACGGTATGATACTAAAGTTAGGGAAAAACTTTTCAGATACCAGTCTTTCCACACTTGCAGTCTACAAGTAGAGCATAACAGAAGACGCTTTTAACCCTGCGCGTCTAATACGAGCTCAGGACCTGATGAAGCTGCCTTGGTATTACAGTGCTTCAGTGATATTCATTACAGCTCACATACATAGTTTACCGGTAATAATGCGCAACCAGGTTACCTCCACCTGGTGGTGCCGCATCCGAGTCGCTATTACTGAGGCACTGGAACTACGTCCATATCGGTGCTAGACCTGCTGTAGTCAAAATTAAGTAGGTTATGCTATTTTAGGCTGCTATTTTTTGTGTAATAGAGCTATTAATCTTAGCTCATAAGTATTTTTTTGCAACTGTAACCTGATTGATGAAAAGGAATTTTCTGGAATAAAATTTCTGAAACAAACATACGTCAATAAGATTTTTTTTAACGGTTGAAAATGTTATAGCAGATTTTTGCAACTTTGAGATCGAATTACGCGAAAATAGTACGTGATATATACGTATAGAAAATGTAATAATGCGTTATATATCCAGTTTGTCGACCTGTATAATAAAATTCAATACAAACTTTGTAAACAAGTTTAACAGAAATCCGAGTTGGATATTTCGCAACACGTTTTAGGATTCCTCGCCCGTAACCGTATCAGAATGTCCCGTGTCGCTAGCGCCGGAAGTGGCGCCATGTTCCCTCTGCAACGGAAACGTTTATTTACCGCACGCAGTCGAGCCTCCAGTTTACTGGGTAGTGCATTTATTGAATCACTAAATATTTGGTACTCGGTATATGTTTTTGGGATCAATGTATAAACTTTGTTTTGTTTGTCGTCGTGAAGCGACCGACTTATGGTGTATGGCCTTAAAGGTAATAGAATTCGATGCGTTTAATCCTCATAAGTAGATATATATATACCTCACATGTAACAGCAGAGTAAGTCGAAACTTACCAACCTCTTAAAACTACCGCACGACACAGACACAGATATATTTTAAAAATATTTTAATTTTAACGAGAATATTTTGTTATTAACATTGAACAGTTAAAATTAGAATAAATTTTATTTTCTCAAATTCTCAAGAAAACTTAAAGTTATTGGTATTTCTTACTATGTTAATGTTTACACTTGGAATCTGATGTGATTAATAAACGATCTTAATGTGAAGAAATGGTAATAAAAATTGTTATTAAAATACTAGGGATTCCACTGGATGTAAACAAAAGGGAATAGTTTCCAAACCGTTATTTATTTTAAGCATTTTGGAATACTGCAGCTTTGCATGGTCACCACATAATTTATATTTTTGACTTATGTTTAGAAGATATATGAAATGTATAATTTAAAATTTAAGTATTAAAAAAAGGCAGACCATACGGAATCTCCCTGTATACAGTAAATTATATAAAATAAAGAAGATTGTTGTAAATCCTATATTAAACAAATATTTATGTTTATCACATAAATAATTGTTATTAATTACACCATACATTTTACAGTTACATTGCACCATATTACTACTTAGCATAATACATCACTTTATTAGACCATATCGATAAAAACATAGTTTCCGTGATAGTAAGTGACATAACAGCCTCGTTATATCACAAGGTTATCACTAGCGCGTTACCAAAATATTATATCACATTACCGAGTAATTTCACTGCTTATCTTACCCTTCAAGCTGTAAAACAGCCATTCGAGCACTGCTATTTAGCGGCAGAAATAGATAAAACAGTGAGGTACGAATGCAGGTGCAGCCTTTATATGAAGTCTATTGTCATAGGTGTCAAACCATTTTGATGAAACCCTTAAGATTCTTTATACAGATTATATGTGGTATTTTACTTATAAATAAATAATGCATTTAGTTTAAGTAATATATATTACTCAGAAATAATCAGTAGACTAATGGAAACAAGAAAAGGCAGAACTCGTGTTTGCGTGCATAGAGGATAGACGAGGCCGTAAAATGCTGGCACAGAGACCACACATTAGTAACGCTGGCGTAAAAAATTTATACCCAAGTTAGAAATACTATCTGACTCGAACCGTGCAAATTATATGGCCAAAAGTAAATTTTTGATGCCTGATATTATTGCTAGCAATCTGAAGAATCATTGTACAAAGTAACCGATTTTTATCATGACATGTATACAACTG
Source organism: Heortia vitessoides (assembly GCA_020976665.1). Lineage (NCBI taxonomy): Eukaryota > Metazoa > Arthropoda > Insecta > Lepidoptera > Crambidae > Heortia > Heortia vitessoides. The sequence continues at coordinate 14,658,210 of JACJUM010005602.1, read as the reverse complement.
CCATGAGGCACTAGTAGAGTAGAGTAGAGACCGAGGTACCACAACCGACAGATGGCGGTATATCCATCCGAAATAGTATAGCTCAAATAATATAGCGGAAATTGGTAGCAACATCACAAAAGCTGCGCTTTGCGATCGCGATACGCTTGCCCAGCGTGGCAATTATAGGTAAAATTCCCCCTTTCTTGGGGAGGTCTTTGTCCAGCAGTCGACACCAATATCTGAAATCATGATGATACATGACTCCACGACAAACCGCTCTAATCACTTGTCAATCAACAAAAGGATCATAAATAAAATACTTAAATATATATTAAAACACCCAGACACAGGACAAATATAAGTATTGACCATAAACACTGATTGGGAAGCAAACCTACGGCCCCTAGCATCATACAAAATAGGGATACTGCTGAATGGGTCTGTTCGTTTGTTTAATGTTAACAATAACAGAGTTATACTGGAAACGTTATACCGGCAAAGTCCGATCCATCTGGTGTAAGATTTGTGTAGCATTAAGCCGTAGTGTAGTGCTCACTCGGGTTGGATGCATTATTTCGGAAGGCTGGGATACACAGAGAGAAACAATTCCAATCACATTAACTCATAGGCTCTTATTAGGAAACTCTATTTCAAAGTCTCTATGTACGAGCGATGTCGCCTATACCTTAGCAACGCTGTCGTTGACCTCTGAGTAATCCAACATTTAGTTCGTCTGGCCAATAAATAGTGAAGAAAGGGAATAAAATAAAGAAGAAAACAATATACAGGAAGTGATACATATGATACTGGCAGAGTAGAATAGTACCTCCACCTGTACCAGGTGTCGTAAGAGGCGAGTTAGGTACCAACCAATAGATGGCGGTATATTCATTCGAAATAGTGCAGCTCAAATGGATGCGGGGATATGGGTGGGCATGGGCAGCAGCATCTCCGTCGCGAAAGCTGCGCTCTGCGATTACCAACACGCCTGCCCAGCGGCAATTATGGGAAAATTCCCCCTTTCTTGGGGAGGCCTGAGTCCAGCAGTGGACTCTCAATGGCTGTTATGATGATGATCATAGGTATCATGATTTTTGTATTTTATCAAATCGTACCTTATAGACTTATTTTTTCCTCGGAATATAAATCGGTATAATGCATTTCATTAAACTATATCTTATTCTACATTGTGTGAAAATAACCTAGTTTCTAAGGGTATATGCAGAAATGCGGGTGGCTTCTCATTTCAAATTTCTTACTGTGTATCCCTGGGCTTATCTCAGGTTGCCTGCAAATTGGGCAATAAAATTGCCTCTATAAATCGCAAGGTTAACTCTGTAACTAGCGCAGCTACCAGAAATGGTGCAGCTCAAATTCGGGATACAAATAAAATAATAAACTTCAGGAAACAAAGGTAGTATAACGTTGGAAAATCTGATGAACATGCACATTGCAGATTGAATGTAGAAAACATTGCGAGTTGGGTTATGCATGTTATAGTGAGTAAACAATGTACATCATATAAGGCGATATTGCCTGCACTTTTTTACTGGCAGAAACGAATACTCTCCTTATGTAACTGAAACATCAAACTAAACATACAAAAAGTACAAAAAACTGCGCTGGAAAGCCGTCAAAAAGTAATTTTATTATAATTATGTGCCGTGAGGTACCAACGGTGCCGTGGGGTATCGGCAGTGCCGTAAGGTACCGGCATAATAGAATAGAATAGCACTTTCCACTGCACCAGGTGTTGAAAGGGGCGACTATGGTACCAGAACCGACAGATATCCTTCGGAAACAGTGCAGCTCAAACGAACAGGGTGGGGATGGGCAGCAGCACTCCGGCGGCAGAGCGCATCTATGCTCTACGACTGCCAACACGCTTACCCAAGTGAAGCCTCTCCAAAAACCCTCTTTTTTGGAGAGACTACACTTCGACCAGCAGTGGACTTACAATGGCAGGTATGATGAACTATGTACAAAAATACAAACTTATTTTTGTTAAAAATATAACAAATAAATATAATATATAGTCTATGTTTATTATCGTATCATTTATAATATCGCTCATTTTTTAATTCGTTTTAGTTCGTAGTTATTTAATTTATCGGAACAAACAAACAATTATTTCCTTTTTATTATATTTTTGTACTTTAACTTTGAACACGTTTCAACGGAATTACACAAAATGACGAAAGTGAAATTTGACATAGTTCAATTTAATAAAAAGAAGTGTATTCAACTATTTATTTCATACAAAATGAACTATTAATTATTAAAATCAATTAAAATGAACTAATGTTCATAACCAAAGGGTGCAACCCACGACTTAAAATGGAATAAAACATAATTAATCGATAAAAACATCTATGTAGCCTACATAGATGTTTTTATTAGTGACAATTATTATTATTATTTTATTTGGTCATATACTGAATGACAATTTTTGCACAATATCTCATAGTCACTTGAGCTCTTTTTTGAATAAAAACATTGAGGCAGTGGCATAAGTTCCAACAATACCTACCATTAGATGTTATTGGAGCCCATATCACCATTTAAATTATACACGCTATGGACATTGTACGTGTATGTTTGTAACCGACTTTTTCGAAGTCGATTTTGACCTACTTTAGACGGACAGATTTCATTAATACTTTATATATGTATTAAGAATCTGTAGTAATTTAATATTTCGATAAGAATATCTCTTTATCCTGATCAGGATCTTCAAGATAAAAGAAATTCCTTTGTGTAATAGCAAGTGGGAACACGCAACCTGTACCATTACATACTCATGTAATATTATTTAACAATAAATCGAACTAAAAAGTGATAAAATAAAATGTAGTTTAAAAGAACCAAAAAAAGTTGCGCCATATTTTTCGTAGACTCGTTATTTTTTCTAAATACTACCAGTATTTTTTGTTCATCATTATTTTCACTACCATAAAGAATATTTTTTAGTTTTTAGTTTGATGTGTTTTAAAAGCGTATTTTTTAGTTTAAAAACTATATTTTTGCAGGTTATTTTCTATAAACTAAGTTATAAGACATGTCTCGTGCCGGCAGACTAGTATTAAAGTTGGACACTGAATTACTTAATTGTTTAAATGACACTAAAAGGTTGCCAGGGCCATCGTGTGTCGTAGTTCGTGTGAAATTGTAATAAATAAATGCTTATGATATGCCTATTTAAATAAAGACATATAATTTGACTTTGACCTTAAATATGTTTGTCAGAACCAAGACAAACAGGAAGTAATAGTCTGGATAAGAAAATGTTAATGGGTTTTTTAAATGTCTCAATGATGAGTATCGCCTGATTTACAGTAACCTAACAAGTAAATTCCCTTAAGTGTGATGTGGCACTTAAAAAAAATGTTTATTTTATATATTTTTATCGTACAAGGTCGTTCAGTTCACGTGATAGTATAGCAGGTTGCTGTACTATCGACGCTCGTAATCTCAATAGCGAGTAGTAACTTGGAGATATCGTGCCACATTACCCGGTATTTTTACTGCCTCTTTCACCAAACACATAATTGCGAACACTATTATCCGGCGGCAGAAATAGGTGAGAGTGAGGTACCAATGCAGATAAACCGTTATACGAGGTCAACCAAATGTGACGATTTTTTATTTACGAATACGAATATTGGTAAGTTACCTACTATAGTCGTAAATAGGTTCTAATTCATTTGTACGTAGGCTTTACTTTTTAAAATATAAAACTAGTTTATATATATTTTTTAAAAGTATCTACTTTCTGCCTGGGCATCACATGAACTGGAGACTAGAGTGAAGAGCTAGGCAAGTAATATTGTCAAGGTTAATTTTGCATCCAGCCCGAGCCAGCACGGATGTAGTAGATCAAATCGTTGATGTAGACGTAAATATACAATTGGATGCTCGCGGGCATGCTAGTTTGTCGATTGTCTCGATAGAGCAAATTTTTTAATAAATACTTATTTTGGAATACTCTTAACCATCTGAATTAGTTACTGGAGGCTTGATAAAAATATAAGTTCAGACATACACAACATGTATATATTATCTAAATCAAGAATCTATATAAAGGACCTTTAAGAATTTTTAGCCATCTATAGGAGCTAGGTGCACTTTATAGAGAAAGTTGATCAGACCTGAATGCAATGAAAATTTATTGAGCGTAAAAGTTATGGAGCAACAATCTTTTTAACAGATTTGCTAATTTTATCAATAGTATCATTTACTTATACGTATCTTTTAGTTTACAATTTTATATATTACCTAAATACATTTTTTTATATTAAAAATATTGCGACTTTAATTAATGTTATTTTTTTATTAGATCTTGTCGACAAACAAGCATACAGCCCACGCTATAATCAGCAACACCGCAGCCTATTGATACTCGTACTACCATAAAGATATCTTGTAATTTAAAGATATTATGTCACATTACCCAGTTAGTTCATTGTTTCTCACACCCTTCAAACCGGAACACAACAATGCGAGGACTGCTATTTGGCGGTAGAAATAGGTGGAAGTAAGATGAAGTTGACCTGTTTATGAGGTCTACCTTATGTATGATCCAGATACCAGATACCAGATCTATGATACCAGATGCATAATCATGCTATGCGTTTTATTGTAGCTTGGAATTTCTGTTCACAAACAAAAATATGTATCTTAGTATATTGTTCGGTTACCTTATGCATCACGGGTTGCGTGTTTGATCTTCACTTAGGACAATTATTTATGTGTGATTATTAATTAAATGTTAAAGTCTTTTGTTGCCTGATATCAACAAGTAACACAAGTGCTTTACGCTATTTATTTCGAAGTCAAGTCAATGTATGAGATTTCTTTATAAAAATAAGTAATGTTTCATGTTTTTATAAGGAGTTGGATTTCCTACTACATATTTGCACAAAGATCGTTTTAAAGGTAAATAAATTTATTACGCTTATATAACATGGAATACATCACAATATTTATATTTGAATAGTAAGTGTAAAATTAAAAATTGTTCGAGTTGTCCAATAACAACAAAAAAGTGCAATCAATTTATGTCGAATATAAAAATGGTGGCTATAAAATTAATGCTCGTATATACTGGAGTGTTATATCAGTCACTACGTTCAGAGAGTTTTATTTATAAAGATATTTTTCAAATATATCACTTTACATCTATGTACATATATAAAATGAAAAGCTGAATTACTATTTTTTTTTTGATAAAACTATGTAGACCTACAATTATGCAGTCCGCGTGACAGTAAGCGGCACAGCAGCTTATACACGCTCGTAATATCACATAGATATCACTAACGCTTTGCCAACCGTGTGATTTAAAGATATTATCACATTACACGGTAATTTCACTGTGTCTCTCATATTTCAAACCGGAACACAGCAATGCTGTTTAGCAGTAGAAATAGGTGAGTATAAGGTTTCAACGCAGGTGACCTTTATATGTGGTTTACCATTTGTAAACTGACTGACTTGCATAAACTAATTAGAAATTTTGCATAGGACTTCCTTTTATAACGCAGATGAGCACTAAAAAAGGATTTTAGAAATTTCATCCTGAAAGGTTTTAAAAGAGTGTGTAAATTTAGTATGAAGTTTTAATAATTAACGCAGGTGACACCACGGGGCGGTGCTAGTAATGTGTCCATATTGCTTCAGTTTTACGGCTTAATGTAGATAAAACTAAATATAAATAGGCAAATAGCTGGAACATTAGGATATTGCATGAACTAGTTTTAATCCTAAAAATTACCGCAGGCATGTGAAGTAAGGTTCACGCTGACAAGTCGTAGGCGGGATGCTAGTAAATTGATTTTCACGCTGCCAGTATCTTACCCGAGCTGGTGGTAAGTTTCGTAGTTTAGTGCGGTATACCGGTCAGCTTTCTTCAGGTTGCTATTTGGTAGACTCACGTATATCGCAGTACCTTCCTAATTACAATAAAGTCTATTAAATATATCTTCAGATTCAACATTTTTTTTGTCTCTACTCACTACATTGAAATAGCTAAAGTAAGCATTAATTACCATTATTAACTTGATATTTCCAGACACTTTTTCTCTATTAAGCTTCTTCTAAACATTTATCTTCATGCATAGCTATAGTTAGCCCCACTAGCTGAACTCCGAAGAAATCCGTGAACCCCACTTTTGCACCAATAAATTACATATCAGTACATCCATTGCGCTTCCCGGCCCCTATTCCAATAAATCTCCGGGTTCCTTCCATCCGGGTGCCGATAATCCCGAAAATGCGGGATTCCACATGAGCCTTCGTAATGGAAAGTTTGAATACGCTTTGTGACTTTATTTTCTTTTAAATACATATTTCAGGGTACAATTCGTCAATAACAATGGGTAAAGGTCCACTGAATGGGTCCTCAATTGTACTAACATTCTCACATTGTTTACCAGTTGAAAGGGTAAAAATATTTTAACGTAATATCTTTACTTCACAAAGTTATATATCTGTAATGATTCGAGCGGACTGTATTCATAACCATACCTAGTAATGTAAAAAATATACAAAAATTTCAATGGATCCGTACTAAAAACATTGGACTGGCGATCTGGCGTCCCAAAATACAGAAGAGTGACCTGTGGATGTAGAAGTAACTTGGGCAGGTTTCTACAATTCGAAGCCTCTGTTAAATTTTTTGCATTTTTTGGCATGATCATGCTGGCCCAGTTCTTCAAATGGAAGAAGTTGTTGATGGTTTACCGCAGTGTCCCCGGCGGTTATATGTATCACGTTCTATATGCTGTCAGCCCTGGACAGTCAATGTTTTTTCACTTTTACAAAGGCTTTACTTAGTGGGTTGCCCGAGGTATCTAAAATGAACAAGTGTCTATGAAGTAGAGCATACAACCACCAGGGTCCGTAGCTGTGACTTACTCTGTCTTCTGAGTTGGCAGACAACTGGACAGCTTGGTCTGATTGCAGGTAACGCTATCCTGACCTGAGGATATAATGTCATGTTACCCAGTAATTTCTCCAGGTACTGCTGCTGGGGTGGAAAAGTAACTATTGAAATCTGCGTCAAGTATAAACATATTATTACATTGATCGTTAATGACAAGTGACATTAATCACTCCTAAGCGTTAACCTTCTTGGTACTCAATTAAAAAAAATGTAACCAGTGCCTTTTCTTGCTCGAAAAGAATCTCTACAATTTTTGCCACCAAAACCTTTATAGAGACGTGGATTACCTTTATCGAGGAAGAGATTTCGAGAGTAAGAACTATCTCTTTTATATTGCATGTGCAGCTACAGGTACGGATGACATTAGTAACAAGTTTAAATCAATCCAACTACGAAGAAACAGCTATATAAATATACTTCTGCGCCCGCGGTTTCACACGAGGTTATTAGAGGTACAACTGTATTAACCTATTATTCTACGTTCTTATTGAGCCCAGCATGATATTATATAGCATATAGCGTTTTACAATAACTGGTTATTTATATACTGATATAATTTTCCAAATCAGATTAGTAAGTCAAGCCACAGCCATGGCTGCGCTATGCATTTGGACTACACTTTTGCGGGTTCTGATACCTAAGTCACCTCTTACGACACCTGGTACAGGTGCAGATACTATTCTACTCTGCTGGTACCTTACGGGCCAATTATTCGAATATGCTAGATTTTAAATTAAAATCAAAAGGTAATATAAAAGATTTGATATGATCATATTGCATTCTTCGAGCGTATACAGCCCTCTGAATGTCTATATTCACTCGCAGCCATGTCACATACAGGAATCGCTCAAATATCTATAACAATATAAAATTTTCCGAAATACCCCACGTATTCCATTTCACGAAAATCCCCACACAAATTCCACCATATCTCCAAGAAATCGGAGCAGATGTCCGCACGAATCGCATTTTATAATTTCCTAGCGCAATGCATCATGGGCGGGCATTGTCGAAATTTTTGCATATTGCATTGAATGTGTGGAGATTGGGACGAGTCCCGGCTGCGTTCCAGATTCCCGATTCTATGTGTGGTGTAGGTTTGAATATTTCATGGTGGAGATGCTGAAATTATTCTGTTCAGATAAAGCTGGCCAGAGAGCAACGTCGAAAGCGTCATTATCTGTACAAACACAATACAAATTGATGTGTCTGTCCGTTTTGTCAACATAACAGATTATTAATAAATATATGCATTTCTATACCTCCGAAGTAATACTATTGTATATTATTATATAGACGTAACGTACCGGCCGAGTAGAATAGTACGTTTCCCTGTATCATAAGAGGCAAATAAGGTACCAGTACCCTCAAATGCAGTGGACGGGGATGGGCAGCAGCATCCACGCTCTGCGATTACCATCATGCCCAGCGCGGCAATTATGAGCAAAATTCTAACTTTCCCGGGGAGAATTCTGTTTTGGTCGACGTCTAACAATGGTATGATGATTAAAGATTATGTAGTTAGGGACGACTAAGTTAATTAATGTAGCTCAAACGCAATAGGGCGGAGATGGGTAGTGGCTTTCTTGCCTCGACGCTGCACCTACCCAGCACGGAAATTATTGTCAAATCCATCACCTAAGGAAGGCAGTGTATGTTCTACTGTTTGGATAATGACGATAAATATAAAAGAGTGGAGGTGAATTTTCGGTTTATTTTGTTCTTAATAAGTTACTCCGTCAACTTACAACAATGTATATTAAATTAAAGTATTACATACAAACTTGAAGTTAGCCATATTTACCCAAACGTACTATATCAATAGAACAATTTAGAAATTGCATTTCTCTAACATTGCGTGCTAAGTTTCAGTACGACACAAGCGCGGGTTGAAACTTCACCTCACGTTGGAAACAGTCAGGGTGGAACGTTTCAATTTTGTTCCAGACAAGTTTTTTCTATCGTCTGCGATTTCAAACTGTGGACTGAGTATTGAGGAACTAGTCAGAAATATATCAGATAATATCGGGAATTCTATAAAAACAGGGAAGTAATTGTGTAAATTAATATAAAAGCTATACATATTTCTAGTTTTTTTTATGAGGTACAACTCATATCAAGGTCGTCTGCATTAGTTATTTCTACTCCCAATTAGCGGTGTTCGCATCGCTGTATCCCGGTTTGAAGAGTGAGAGAGGTAATGAAATTACTAGTTTATGTAACATAATATCTTAGTCTTAACATACATACAACAGTAGTTTATAGTCAAATCAATGTTTCACAAATATGGGCGATTTCATTTAGGAAATCATTATATCACCATGCTTTAGTCGTAAAAAATATTATGCTCGATACATAATACAACTGTTATTCTCTTTTAATCTATTTCACCTTCCCTATGATAGTTTGATGCTACAAATGATCCAAAATTCTATTACCCAAGTGTCAATAATAGTAAAACGGTTTCATTCATAAACAGATTTATTCGACAAATTTAAATCATAAAAATTTAAAACGTGTTATAAAAATTCTTAAAACTATATGTTCGTCTGCGTTGAGCTCTAAAATCTAGTTTTTAGAAATCTTTTACGATTGATTTATGATGAAATGATACAAGCATAGATTATGATCTGACAATAGCATAAAGGCTTTATATCTTGGAAACTATATGTAACTAGCAGTGCCTCGCGGTTTCAATCGCGTTAAGTTATAGAAATTTCACACAATTTTTTCATCCCTCAAGGTATGACTTTTGAAAAAATAATTTAGAAGTGTTTTATTACTTTGAAAAAATAATATTAAAACTGAATTTCTTTCAATATGTATGTACATATCGAAATTAACACAAACTAAAGAAACATAACGTTAACAATGTCCTTTGACATAGATACGTTAAAAAATAAATCATCTTTTGCTTGTAATTGGTAACTATCTTTAAAGTGTCTATATAAGCTTTACAACATTATATTTTTTTCATTGTACGCTATTTTTGTGTCATACAATTCACGAGTGTGAGGCGTGCACATTTTTGTTATCTCTCTCTACGCTCTGCCCCTTTCCAAGGATAGTAAACAAACGCCAAAATAAACAAACAAACAAGTTGAAATAAAATAACCAAACCCAAAGCAAAACCGACCCAAACTTGTTCGTCATAGCCGATGCAAATTTAAAATATCAAAATGAGATTTGAACAAAGTCCCACGGAGATCTCAAATTGAATTCCGCGTTTCGGCGGACTATTCTGGCAGAACTGAAAACTAAACTTCGAAATTTAAAAACAGGACCTTATGTCTACAGGAATAGGGTTGCCAATAAACTGCTCGGGCAAGTTTTAATCGGATCTAGGGAAGACGAAGACCGAGTATTTATGCTGCCACAGTTTGTCGTCATAAATTTGCAAAATAGTAAATTTGAAGTACGGAACTAAGTTTTATCACCTGCAACGCAGTTGTATCCGCTTAATGTCTAAGTTGCTTAAATATTCTGTTTCTTATCATAATAATGATGAATTAAAAGAAGCCTTAGTACAGGCTACAGTAAAATAAAATTAATAAAAACCATGTATACTTTAAAATATATTTAGAAAGTGTAATATTATATATATATATATATACATAAATATATATTTTAATAAACATAATGAGCATTTAGATACGTATCAAAGAAAGATGTAAAGAAACTCGCAAAGGAACCGCAATGCCAATAAAGTGTAAGTTAGTAGCTACTTTTGGAACTTGTTTTGATTTAAACTTAAAAATAATATATATTTATATATAATATATATATATATATATATATATATATATAAATATATATTTTAATAAACATAATGAGCGTTTAGATACGTATCACAGAAAGTGTTAAAGAAACTCGCAAAGGAACCGCAATGCCAACAAAGTGTAAGTCAGTAGCTATTTTGGAACTTGTTTTGATTTAAACAAAATCTTGTATTACCTAAAAAATAAAAGATAAAATTAGCCAGAAAGCTTGAAGAAAATCTTCACATAATCCATCTTTAATACTACTTCTACATGCGTTAAGTATGTTCTGTTAGGTTGTGCTATACCAAATCTTCCATTTACTTTCGCTCTATATATTTGTGTAGTCATTCTAATTTCGGCCATCATTTTTACACATTACATAGATATTTTAATGTTTACATACTCGTATATGTTGACAAAGATATTTACACATGTATTTGTGTTGCAATTCTTGACTTTACGATTTGATACCGACCAACCTACTCCAATGTAGTTTTACTGCTTCAGACATTTCAACTCACAACATAGAGTTTTCTTTTTTAACATGAATGGTAGAGATGCTTAGATTAAGAAAACCATTTACCTTAATCATATAAGGAACACAGATCCTTCAACTTCCTCGTGCATAAGCTACTTTGATAAGCCCTCACGAAATCAAAAGACAACATTGGTATTGACATTCTTTAATTTCCTGTATCATTTAATTTCCCGGAGGTACAGGTATAAACAATCAGTGTATATATTGGATTGGCAGCGCTCCGCGGTTTTACCCGTGGTAAAAGCCATAATTTCAGCCTTACTTTGCACACCCCCCTTTACCCCCTTAAGGGATGATTTTTGGTAAAATATTTTACACGTGTTTCATGACATCCAATGAAGAAACTTTATACAGAATATCATTTAAATAAAAGCTTTCTACTAACTTAATATTAAATAAATTACAAAAAGAACCCCTGTGGATTATTTTTAACTTTCTAACCTTTATAACCAATATTTATTTGTTTGCTTAAATTGTAAACGCTGGAAATACAAGGCAGATTTAATTAATGTACTACGGAATTTTCGTAGTCTTATTAGTTTATTAGCTTAGGCCATGTGTCAGTCAGTCAGCCAATCAGCCGATCAGTCAGTCAGTCAACTTCTTCTTTTATAAATATGATGTGTATAAGTATGATGTAGGTATATAATAATGTTTAAGATATTTATATTTTATTTTTTATATACTTTATCATTTCGTAAGTAATTCGTCTATTTCCAGAGATATCCCTCCCTAATTCCTTTTATTATATTTTTTATATGACTAAATTAAAAAAACAAGTTTACGGATAGTGAGCGTCACCGCAACATATTGACGCTCGTATTATATCCCGAATATCACTAATGCGTTGCCAACCTTGTGACTAAAAGGTATTATGTCACATTATTTAACAATTTAATTGTTTTTTTTTTATTCTTAAAACTAGAACACAGCAAGACAAAAACTACAGTTGTGCTGTAAAAATAGGTAAGAGCAAAAATGATATAACTAAATTGGATAGAATATTTTAAGAATTCAAATTTAAATTTAGAAGTGTTTTATTTGTATTTGATTTATCAGTGTAATCATTACAGATATTGAACAAAGATTTGTAACACCTTAACCTGTCGAATTAAGTAATTGACAGCTCGAAGGCACTTCGCAAAGTGAATACACTTGTTGGGTAATGGTGTATATTAGTGCGTGGCGTATTGCTTCACTTCATCTGTCATGTCCTTAATTTAATGGAAAGCATTTCTAGATAGGACGAAGACGTATAAGGCCAATGATGTGTAGAATCTATCTCATTATGATCGATAAGTAATTACAATAGATCGTCGGCACGTGCACCAAACTGTCACCTTTTTATGCCGCCAAATAGCAGTGTTCAAATTGCTGTGTTCAGGTTTTGAAGGTAAATGAGGTGTTAAAATTACTGGATAATGCGACATAACATTTACAAGTTACAAGATTTTTAACGCGCTAATAATATTTTTGTGATATTACAAATGTCTATATTCTGCAGTGACGCTTACTATCACAAATAATGTATGGTTAATGTTTGTCTGTCCACCTGGTATAATAAAAACATCTTTATTACTTTTCTTAGATCTCTAAACTATCTATCTACCGACATGCAAATATTAGATCCATTCAAAATATGAAGCGTGAATGAGCAGCATTTTCGTCATCCCACCATGGCAATTATCAACAAAAAAACGGTATATATCTTACGTCTTGTCGTGAGGTACAGGCAGAGTCAAATAGAACCGCCCTCTGTTTCAGGTGTCGTACTAGGCGACTAAGGTACCAGAACCAACAGATAACTATGTATCCATCCGAATCAGTGTAGCTCAAATGCACAGGACGAGGATGGACTGCAGCTCTGCCAATGTCAAATATCACTTGTCTAGCGCGACAATTATGGGTACGATTTTCCCCTTCTTGGGGAGGTGTGTGTCCTGCAGTGGATTGCCAATTATGAGACGATGATAATGATGATCTAACGTCTAATACGATTATAGTTATATATTAATGAAATAACATAGGAATATAATGTCTCCTTAACGTTAAAAGTACTTTTTAACATTAAACCCTTTTTGAAGTTGGCAATCAGCACACGTAGCAAACAAGCCCGGGCTCCAAAGCGGGATCTCTTCGGGACATAAATCAAAAAGTTCGAGCCCCAAGCTCACGGCACGTCAACTACTGCTTTTTTTATTGCTTGTTTGTGATTTGAATATACAGTTACTCGAATGTCTTTGTTTATTTTACAAGTTCTTTATTTGAATCAGGGTAATGGCTTGCTATATAATCATTTATAGAGAACTCATCATAATAGAGAACCCATACATAAGATAGACAAAGGTTGTCTGCATAGGTACCTGACTCTCACCTATTTTTACCCTCAAATAGCAGTATTCCAGGTTAAGGGGTAGGAGAAGTAAAGACATGAGTAGCTAAATTGACATGTTATCTTTAAGTTACATGATAGGGAATGCACTAGTGATATCCTTGTGATATTACGAGACCTACGCCTATAGACTGTGGTGTCGCTTACTTTAATACATATCGTATGTTTATTTATCGACCTTGTTTATAATAAATAAAACAAATCAACTCAGCTAAACAATAATGAATGGTTATGGCCTTGTGTTACATTCAAATTAGGCTTACTTACTTACTTTAACTGTTGATGTTTTTTCTGAGGTCTGTTTTTTAAATGTGCTGAAAAATCCGCGCAGTAACTTCAATTTCTTTAAATTCAAAATGTGATATATTTGCATTCGGTAGCAACACAATCGTATAGTCTCTTGGCATAGGAAATATGCATTTTCAAGTCTCACCTGACATCTGAGATAAATTATTTTTTTTGTATTAAATATCATGTCAAATATAATTCAGCATGTTTCATGTGTAAACTCTCTCAATATAATGAGCTTATCCCAGCAATAAATATACAATGTACTTGTTTTGATCTCAGTTATATTTCAGGGAGACTTGGTGTGCGATATAAACAACAGTTTTAGTCAGCACATTTTCTCTGAAATTATACTATAAAATAACTTTCAGTTGTTATATGGAAAGCTTAACTTAATAGGTTCCATATAAAACTTGTGATTTTCCGGCAGTAAAAAGTGTTATTTTATTTTTCATATATCTGATACAGCATTTTAAATTTTATTTTATCCAACTTAGTGTATACATAAATTACGTTTTTATTGAATAATAATTTCAAACACGACATCTGATACGTTGACATAACTCCGAAATAAATAGCTTAAAACTAACTAAAAAATAGATAGCAAAAGAGTTTTAAACTAAAATATATATGTATAACATCCAGACGCAACAAAATCCTGTGTGACTGATCCCACGACCTTTGGCATATAAGTTATAATTACTATTTTCTGCGTCATTGGGCCCATAAATTAAAATAAAATAAATGAAACGTTACACTTATTCATAATTACTTAACCTGACTATGAAAATTTACAATGTATTCAAAGAAAAATAAATGGAAACCTAACTAAATTGCTTCTATGAAATGTGTCATTTATTAACAAATTTTTCTCATGAATCTCTATTAAACAAAACACGGTTCAGTTTTTTTCTTATTTGAACGACCTTTTCATTTATTTTGTCACAAAGGCATGTCATACGACTCAGTTAGCAATGTAAATTTGCGACGTCATTGGTATTGAATTAATATAAATACCTGTCTAATATATTTAAATATAGGATGTATAATGGGTATGACTGTATATCATCATTATCATCATATCAGCCATATAAAGTCCACTTTTGGACATAATCCTCCCCAAGATAGGGAGATTATTGCCCATAATTGCCGAGCTTGGCAGGCGTGGTAGCTGTGGCAGAATGCAACTTCGCAATGAGGATGCTACTGGTCATCCCCAACCAACCCAACCAACCCAAAAAGTAGTATTTATGCTGCAATGTTTCGGATTATAATACCACTAAGGAGATATTGTCTACTGCGCCAGTACCCTACAGTCCCGGCGGAGCGATAGAAAAAAAGTAAATCTTTACCAAAACTGATCTATAGATCTTGAAATGACGATACATAAAAGTATCGTTCTGAAGGTTAACCTTCATCATCATCATCATCATATCAGCTATAAGACGTCCACTGCTGGATATAGGCCTCCCCATGTAATCTAAATTCGGGCCGGTTGTATACTGCTTCCAGTGCGATCCTGCGGTTTTAGGCGGATCATCTGTCCATATTGCGAGTGGACGCGTTACGTTTCGACTCCATCGGTCATCGGTTCTACGTAACGAGTGCTCTTTCATGCCATACTAATCCGCCGGACTATGTCAGCAAGGTAAAACTCACTCTCCCCTATTTCTACCATCAAACAGCAGTGTTTACATTGCTTCCGGTTTGAACGGTTAGAGACTGACCAGTGAAATTACTGGGATTGACGTAACATCATCACAGGGTTGGCGATACGCTAGTGATATCTTTGTGATGACACGAGCATCTATAGGCTACAATCACGTTAACCATTAAACGGACCGTAAATTCATTTGCTGACTTCTTTAAATATTAAAAAAACTAGGTAATGTAAAATGGTGTGTTCTAGTTACTACGTTGTCTATGCGCTGGTTTACAATGTTAACGATGTGCTTTTCGATGATACGATTATCTATATGGCAATGATAACACGTACAAATGAAAACATATACTTTTATTCATCAAATGGAAATATATAGTTTGGCGTCCCAATGGCACAGATCATAATGAATTTGTCTTATATACCATGGTTCATGAATTTGATCCCAGCACAGAACCAACAAATAGATGTCTAATATTTATCTTTGTTCTGTTTCTAAGTGTTAAATATGTATTTAAGTTTTATATTTGTTATTTCTTTTTTGCTTGATTTTCATAACACCTGTGCTTTAAACGACTTATCTTAGGGATAAGTCAATTTACGACATGTGAAAAATATTTATTTAGTTACTGCTTATCCAACTATTTGAAAGACTTAGAAACTTCTGTGTCTAATACTTCATTATTTATTTACTTAAGAACAGCTTACAGGATAAACATCAACTTTTGACAATGCATTGAGACGGTTTCAAAAGAGAAACTTGATTTCTCTGTTATTTATTTTAAAATAATTTTAGGTAACTTTTTAGGTATTTTTAACAAAAATATTTTTTTTAACCTTCAGTAATAAAATTGAATAATGGATCTCGTATCATTCTGGAACAGTAAATTTCATGCCGTGTGGTACTGGCAGATTAGAAAAGTACCTTCCATGTACCAGGTGTTGTAAGAAACGAATAAGGTACCAAACCTGACAGATGGCGGTAAACCCATCCGTAGCAGTGTAGCTCAAATTCATAGGATGATATGGGCAGCAGCGTTGCCGTCGCAATGCACTCTCTGCGATTGCTAACTCGCTTGCTCAGCGCAGTAATTTCTGGTAAATTCCCCTTTTCTTGGGGAGGCCTATGTCCATAATGGACTTCTCATGGCTGAGCTGATGATGATTATGATGTTTAGGCTTTATTGATTATGAAGATAAAGATAAAGGTGAAGTTAGGATTTCATATAAAAGTATTTGTGATCGGGTCGGATTTAATAACATTTGCAATGAAAAGCGACCGGATTGATTCCTAACATCTCTATTTTTCTTGATTATCCCCAATTTTGCCCAGCAACAAAGAGTATGAGCGTTACCGATAACTTAAATAAATTTTAATTGCCTGGTTTTGTTACTTAATGCTACTCCTTTAATTATTTATTAGATATTTTACTTTGTAATGTTTCTCCCCTATTTAACTATATCATGATATCATTATCATATCTGACATTTAATGTCCACTGGTGGACATAGCTGTCATGAAGAGAGGCGAAATTTTGGAAATAATTGCTTCGCTATACCGCCATATGTCACTCTCGATACCTAATATAAAGGGAAGTATTATACTCCGCTGAATCTATAATAAATATCTAACAAAAAAACATTGTATGTTTTTTTGTTAGATATTGTTTACGTATGTTTTAAGTGTTTGCTTTTTACTTCCGCTTAATATGACAAATTTAGCCCTCTCGTTGGGTGTTACTGAAAGCGGATTCTACTGTATACTAAAAGGTATAAGTAAACTTAGAGTCATCATGTCGAATCGCTCTGAACTTTTCTCTACAAAATAACAACAATTAATTCTTCGTAAGCAATTTTGTTAGGTCTTATATTATGAGCTCAAATAGTATCTCAAGGTTTTAATTAAAAAAAAATCATCTTACGTAAAACGTATGCTTTCTTAGATAGGTGAAAGTGAGGAACTATCGCAATTTATTTTTTAAGAGGTCTGTCTCTAGTAAGAATTCATCTGTGCCATTGGAAGTCCTCTGCTGAACTCCAATGGCTGATTATGTTTCTCCCATATTAAGTTTCCACTTTCTAGGGGAGTCCTATATCCAAGGGTGGACTTATAATTGGTGATATGATGATGATGATTAGTTAATCATCATCATCATATCACCAATTATAAGTATTAGTACCAGTACCAATTATAAGTATTAATAGTAAATCTATATATAATTTATTTAGTTAAATAAACAAGAGAACTATTTAGACCTAATCTTAAATACAATTAAAATTAACTCGATGTAACAAAGACAACACAAAAAGTTTTATTCGCTGTTGAAATCTATATATTTATTTATGACCTTAATAACAGTGGCCGAGTATTTCTCGGTCAGTCTATTTGGAAGCTGAACCTACTGGTGCAAGATTTATAGTGCCGACGTGGCGCCGCCCCAACCAGCAGAACACTCTTTACACTCACTTACTAACGTTCGACTTTAATTCTCAAGATTTATCTCATACTGAAGCTTTAAAAATGTAACAATATTTTATCACGATGGTCTATAGATCGCGTCGAGTTTTTGACAAATAGCGTTGAGAAAATTTGACAAATAATCATCAACGCCTTCATCCTCCCAACAAAGAGGGAACTTTGCTTATGCTTTATATAGTAACTGCCGAGCGTTGTTTAGAGATGGAATTGCTTCTTGCCCTCTTTTGCACTGTTTCATATGAGCTACGTTGTAACTAGGAGGTAATTTCACATAATATCTCATACAATGATCTAGCCTCATGTTAAGTCTATTAAAGCACTCATGTTACAGACATCAGATAACAGAGGAACAACAAATATACTGTTTAAATACATAAAAAACCAGACACAGGAAAAAAAATTCATAATATAAATGTTTCTTCTAGGTCCAATACATAACTCTAGGACCCTTGGCGCACTAGGGTTTATTTGACTACCAGTTGTAGTAAAATGAACAATACATTGATTCTTTACCTTGACATTCAAAACTATGATATTAATCTATAAAGAGAGAAAAATAATCAAACTATGCATTTATGCCTTTGCTACACAATAAAACTAGGTCTGTGGACTTCAATATCGAAACTAAAACCTAAAACACCAAACTTCCACACACGTTTTATGACTGACGTGTCGGTAACCCTGCGGTAATTATTTCTCGAGATGCATAGATGTTATCGTGTACAGCGCATGCAAACCAGACAAATTTTTGAAAAAAAAAACTATTTTTATTTAAGATCAACATAAATATTAACTGTAATTTTAATTTCCCGTCTTCTGTAACTAAGTCGTATACGTATATGTATGTATGTGTATATCTATATATGTTTATATGTATGTTTGTTTGTTTTTATTTTGTGCTAAGTACACCTTAAACTTCCGCCAGCTTAAACATTATCTCCATCCAAAGGTTGCCTGTGAGATTTCGCATTTAGCGATAAGGCCGCCTCTTGTACCTACTATTCCATGTTTTTGTAATGTTCTAGTAATGTTTTTGTTGCTGTACAATAAAGAGTGTATTATTATTTTTAATAATATTAATATTTTATTGAGATAACCGTTTTGATACAAACAAAAAATAAGCCTGAATATTTAAAAAAATAACCTTATGTGCATGTAATAGAAGGAAATACTTTTTAAATCTTTATTTAATTTAAAACATTGAAACTCATCAGAAACCGCTTGCAAATCGACAAAGAAGACAGCACTCTGAAATTTCATTACGAATGGTGAAAATGTTCTGGATTTTTCGTGTATAAAAATGTAAATGCCGGTAGAAGGCAGATCGCAAATTAAAAGGTTCCTTCTAATTAGAATTCCGATGAGCGTCGATTCCTTTGTGCGGCCGAGTGGTCGCTGGCAGCACATAATGACTACCACTCTGGGGTTACCATGTTTACATTTTTGATATAATAATATGATTATATGACGTCTTTGTCTACACTACAGGTGGTGGTACTAAAAAAGGGGAAATGTATGCCTTCAGTTGGGTATTAATTTAAAGAATCTCTTTCAACTTACTTACTTACTTTTAGTTTGTTTGATAAAATTATAGGTAGTTTTACTTTCACAATTTTGTAAATTAATAAGAGTTGAATTCATTTTGAAATTGAAATCATTTTGGTAGGTACCGTATTTTTTGAAAGAAGAATTAAAATCAAAGGAAATATAATTAGATATAATTACAATCATTTGCAAAAATCTTTTTTTTTGCAAATGAGTGGAATTATATATAATTATATTTCCTTAAATATAATCTACTTATATTATGCATATTTAATAATTTTCTTCTATCGATCTTATTGACACCTCTTACTACCTTTTTCTCTCATTCACTCTTTCCATCCAAAGGTTGCCTGGAAGAAATCACTATTTGCAATAAGGCCGCCCATTGTACTTTATAATTACTATTATTTTTCATGTATTTTTATGTTTGGTGTACAATAAGTATTTATTATTATTGAAGCTTCGTTTTATTAAAATGATTATGACTAAACTGATGGCGTAGATGGTAGTTATCCGTTTATTGATTTATATGATGATATTTGTTTTTGTACTGTGATGATTTAAGTATTATATTTAACACAAGTATTTTAGGAGTTTTATCTTGGAGTCAGGTCAATGTATAAGATGTTCAGTGAATTTATTTATTACGGATATCAACCAGATTTACATTCAATTAATAGCTGGCTAGTACCCGCATAGGTTACCCCAAGAGGGGATTTATTTTGCCCATAATAGCTGCGCTGAGCACTCGTGATGGCAATCGCAGAGCTTGGCTTTGCGACAAAGTGACTGCCACCCACTCCGCTCACTGCATATGAGCTACGGCAGTAAAGATGGATATACCGCTAGATTTTAGTTCATCAATCACCTCTTAAAACACTTGTCACGGAAAGAGATACTAGTCTAATTTGGCAGTACCCTACAAAATTATTGTATTATGAAGTCCGATGGGGCATAGTAGTGAACGTATGTTTAAGCGATTTACACTGCATAAGTTGGTATAAAAGTTAAATTTATACAAATAAAAATGAATCACTAAAATGTATGCATGCACATATTTCTAGACCAACCGCACCAAATTGGATGGTTCCTTATTTTTTGTTCTATTTGTAATCGTCAGGAAAAGGTTTGATTGAAATCGGGTCTTCATATAGAATGTGTGTATGGAGACACTCACGTTCCATCCCTCCTACCAAGTGTAGTTAGAGGTAACTTTAGAAGTAGAACCATAATTACTTAGCATCAACTTCGTCGTAGAGCCTCCATGATTGTGACCAAGAGTAGATTAGTACCTCCCCCTTTATCAGGTGTCGTAAAAGATGACAAATGTGCCGGAACCGACAGATGGCGGTGGCTTGGACAGTAGCATTCTCTTCACGAGCTCTGCGCTTTGCAATTTCCAACACGCTTGCTTAGCGCGGCAATTATAGGCGAAATTCCCTCATTCTTAGGGAGGCCTATGTCCAACAGTGGACTTCCAATGGCTAATATAATAAACCAAATATGTCCTGGTTTCCTTATAAAATTCATGAACATCCTCTTAATTTCAGTTGCTACAAAACACTAATATATTCACAAGCTTACAACTTTTTAGTTGTTTTGAAAATAAAGCATCAACTGAATTCTAGTGCTGTTTAAAAAATTTACAAATGCATGTGTCTATTTTTTACTAAATGTATACTTATGAATATGTCATTGTGTTGCTATATTATCGTCTAATACCGTCAGAGTATTAGTAGTACTTTTTGTAATAGGTGACGTAAGAGGCGACTGAGGTACCAGAATCGACAGATGCCGCTATATCCATCTGAAACAGCGTAGCTCAAATAAAACAGAGCAAAGATGGTCTAGAAGATTTCTGAGCTTCAGAAACCTTCTTGCCCATCTTTGCGATGTTATGCGCTACGCGATTGTCACCATGTGTAACTAGCGTGGCAATTATGGGTAAATATTTGGGGAGGGCTATGTCCAGCAGTCAACGTTCTACAGCTTTATGAAGATGATGGTAACATCGAGTGAATTGTATATCGTAATATTCCATATCCATCCGTCTCCTGGATCAAAAATCACTATTTTAACAGCCAATGTGTTTTTCCTCCAAAATACCTTAGTGATATCTTTGTTTGAATACAAAAACCATTCAAGCAGAACGAAAAAAATGATCTAATTTTTTTTCGTTTACTGCCTTAGCGATAATTTCTACACTAACTTTCACGGACTTGACGGATCTGATGGCATAGATAATAATAACCCAGTCTTGTGCACCAAAGGTGTTAAATGACTTATCACGGAGTCAGGACAGTGTTTGAATTTTTTGGCGTCTTAATATATATATATATATATATATATATATATATATATATATATATATATAAGATTTAATATTTTCTAACATTTACTTGTTCACAACTCATAATAAGACTACTCTTTTATTGGCTTTTAAATACTGTTAATTTAACTTTTTTGATATTGAAGCCATCCACCATCTTCTTAAATGGCGTAACAGACAGCGCATGCCTGATACTTACAGGTATCGCGTTCTATAAGCTTTAACAGTAAATTAGCTCCCGTAAAAACCATTCGAGTGTGCAGGCATACGCAAGAATCTCTCAAGACTATCACCAAGAAAATGAAACATTTTTAATAGTTACGTAGCCTTCTTAAAGACACAGCAGAGGCATAAAGCTTGCGACTCATTTCTATCATTTGTGTACGCCAAGAGCTATCTCTGACAAGGTGCATACCCGAATTCTCAACTGTACTGATAGAAGGAACTACTGTACGATTAATATTAATCGATAATCGAAATCGATGGTAGAATCGACCTAATTATTTTTAGGACCAATATCAAGCTGCCAAGCACAATAACTTGAGTCTAAGTTTGTTTGACTTGAAGCCCAAAACTTCTACATCAATCTGTAATACGGAAAAGATCGCAATTTATAGTCAAAAATATATCTGCAAATCATCTGCATAAAGGTGATAAGAAGATGAAATATCATAAAGATAGAGTTTATAAATGGTAAAGGAGTAAAGGAAAATAGTAAAGGAGCCAAAACGACACCCTGTAGTACACCAGTAGACGTAGAACTCTAAGGTAACAGTGCGCCTTTGGTGCATATACGTTGACGGCGCTAAGACAGGTAACTATGAAACCAATTAATAACCGATAGAGATATCTTAAGAGAGCAAAGCTGTCCAAGCAAGATATTAAAATCCACTGCATTAATAGCATTGCTAAAATCAAGCAGTACTAATACAGTGAGATTACCAACTTCATGCCTGACCTTTATCATCAGTAATATTTATAAAAGCTGTTATGGTACTATGTCCAGGAAGAAGCCTATGAGGGAATGGACTAATTTGATCGTGAATTAGGCATTCAAAGATAGGAAAGGTAAAATAGATATTGGACGGAAATTAGATAATAAGGAAGGAAGGGAGGGTAACGGGATTATTTGAGCTTCTTTCCAAGCAGAGGGAAAAACGCTACTCGAAATGGAAAAGTGAAGGATATGACAAATTATAGGGAGGATTTAATTGAGGATGGGATGGATCATATTGGAGGCTATTGATACTATATTTAACATCAAATAGAGTGAATTGACTTACGAAATGTGAAAAACAGCGGCTTAGATGAGAGGTGATTCAATGTGCTTGTTTCAGTTTCCCTGGCAATATGTGAAAAAGAAGTAAAATGCAGATTTAATTCATCAATATTGTAACTACTTAAAACAGTATCTTGCTTAGGTTTAACTCCTAAGGACCTGAGATATTTCTCTACATTTGCTGGTTAGCCATATCTACATACCTTGATGCAGTGATTAAGGATTAGCAAATAATTTTGTCGATTAGATTATATTGGTCAGTTTTTGTATTAAGATTTAGCAGCAACTTTTTCTTATAACAACCTTCTAATATCCAACCAAGGTGCTGGAAAATGCTTGACTCTAACATGGTCAACAGATGTATATTTGTCATGCAATTTGATAATGCTTCCGTTGAATAATTTAACCTGTTCAACAATTGACTGAGAGTTAAATAATACATGCAATTACAAAGCGTATTCACGTAAGCTCTTTAGATTAATGCTACCAAAATTGCATAGCAGAAAAGTTTTGACTCTCGTTTTTGGTCAGCAAACTTTGTAGGAAACAAATATCAAATCATGGTACAAGGAGGCATCTGCTGAGCATTACCCAGTTATAATAATAAATAAATTAATGAATTAATTGTCACAATATCTCATACATTGACCTGATTTGTAGAAAAGTCGCTTTAAACACTTGTGTTACAAGATATTTAATTCAATTCAATGTATTTGTGGTGCCAATAAATGTATTAAGTCACACTATGTTTGAGCATAGGTAAAATTACAGTGAATAGAAATTATAGAATGTCAACAAATTTTTGGTAAAGATGGAAAAAAGAAAACTTATTATTATTAACAGATGTTATTGTACCTAATATGTCAGTTTGTAAATTTTAACATTAAAAATAATAAAAATTAAATACACAAAAAATTATTGGTTTTAAATATGTCATATCATTCGAACATAGAAGATGCATTTATACAACATCCATTTGGCGCACAAAATAGTATCATCACTACGATGTTTGTAACTAGAGTCTCAAGGAAGCTATATTACATTAGTATGCATACCTCAAGAATGTACTCGTATTTAAGAAAAATAAACTTTTAAAATGTTATAATCTCAAGAATATAACTTGTCAACAAGAATTTATAATTTATTTTCTTTTTCAGAACCTCTCTTAATTAGATTCTTGTTACAAATTGTAAGAGATTCTAATTATTTGCATAACTTTGTTCCAGGAACGGGAATAAAGAGTGTTGAATTTAATAGAATAATTAACGAGTAAAAAATGACTCGTAAAATCAAGAATACTATTTTATTTTACACGAGACATTTTTTAGCAAGCACAAATATTCTAATTCAACACGTTTAATAATAATTAATAATATAAAAATTTTCACCATCATTAATTATTCAAATCAGAATAAAGAAATGAAATTTGACAGGCCCGATGGCGCAGATGGTAGTGATTTTGTCATGTGCGCCAAATGTCGTGGGTTCAATCCCTACCCAGGACAAATATTTATATGATGATATTTATGTTAATTCTGTATCTGGTTGTTAAATATATGTATTTGAGTAGTATATTTACATATAGTATATATAACTTATCACGGAATCAGGTCTATGTATGAGATGTAAGAATTGATTTATTTATATTATAAAAATTTTAATAAATAATTGATATAATAAAATCAGCTGATATTATAACTTTCCTTAAAAATGTATCTCAGACATTGGTCCATAAGGTTTTGCATTTAGTTGTAACGTATCTTTATTTTTTTATATCTGAAAATGATTGTAATATAGAAAAAAAATTAGGAAATCAGTTGAGTCGCTTATTATTAAACACAGCATCCTATACGTCGATCTGACTTCGTAATTAGTGAATAAAGCACTTGTGTTTCGGATATCAGACAACTTACGTACAAATATAATACTTAAATATGTATATTTAACACTAAGACACACAACAAACATCAACTAGGTTCTTGTATGTCGTAGGAGGGTCGAACCCACACGTCTTGACGGATAAGTTAGGCTTACTAACGAATACGCCATAAGGCTAGTGATAGTTTAGATGAAATAAATGGCCAATTATATCAATTTGTTTCTAGTATAAAGGGTTAGTCATGCCAAAATACAACCACAGAAACAGGAGAAGCCGCCAAATAGCAGTATTCTCATTTCAAAGTTCCGGGTTGAAGGGTGAACCGAGCGGTGAAGTTACTGGGTAAAAGTGTCATTATATCTTTAGTTCAAAAGAGTGGCTATACGCTATTGATATCTTTGTGATGACACAATTGCCTATGGACCGTACACTTGCTTGCTGACATTATCCTTACTCATATTATAAACCCGAAAGTAACTCTATCTGTCTGTCTTTTACGCAATCACGCCTAAACTACTGAACCGATTTAAATTATATTTGGTACACAGATAATATTAAACCTTAGAAAGAACATAGGCTACTTTTTTATTCGACATAAGAGTTATAAGGGTTCGAAAGGGGGGATGAAAAGTTGTATGGATGTATTGCTATTGTTAGAGTTAGAAGCTTAAAACTTATTATTTAGGCTATTGATTTGTATATATAAATAAATTTAACATTCCAAGTTTATATATGTTAAAATAAAAAGGTATGGAGCCAAAAAAAAACTACTGCACGCAGACGAAGTCGTAGGCACAGCTAGTAATATATGAAAAAAAGGTCGATGTAAGGAAACATAATGCACATAAGTGTGATACACAGTTTAATCGTGAGCCGGCTGCACGCACGAAAAAACATGACTTATGCGGCGTTACTTCGCTCAGAGGCGTTCCATTTGAAGAACGCGCAGAACGAGCGACAAAGAGGCACAATCGGCCTCCATGTTTAGCAGCGGACGTATCGCTCACTCAAGTAGGAGAGAGGCAGAAACCGAACGCCGTGATTTCATTAAAATAATATTTAAAAAAATGCATTCATTCCATCAGTATTTTTTTTGACGTTGTCACGTTTAACTATCGTCAGTAGCCCGACTCAACTGTAACAAATCAACAGTTTTCACAAAATATATATGAAGGAATATACGGTACTTACAAAAAAATCCATTGATTTTTTTTATTGATATTCTGAATACTGAATGTTCAATTTAAAAGAAGACTAGTGAAGGCAAAATTAATTTTAAAAACAATGGTTATAATAATAATAATTCCCACAACATCTCATACATTGACCTGACTCCGTGGTAAGTCGCTTAAAGCACTTGTGTTACGAATGCCAGACAACAGAGGAATCACAAATATACTACTTAAATACATATATTTGACACCCATACACAGAGCAAACACAAATATCATCATATAAATATTTGCTCTGGGTGGGAATCGAACCCACGACCCCTGGTGCACAAGACAGGATCACTACCATCTGCGCCATCGGGCCGTCAATTAATTTATGCATCGTCTGTTAATATATTAGACTATATTTTCATTTAACTATTATAAAATAAAGTAAATTTCTCTTTGGAATCAGAAATAACGTTGTATCGGTATAGGTTTTTAATAAATATTACGATGAACCGAAAAGGTGGGGATAGGCAGTGGCATAACCGTCGCGAAGCTACGCTTTGCATTGCTACCACGACTGCCTTGTAATTATAAGAGTCAACAAAACATATAGGAAATTGCTAATACTTAGTTTGAAGTTATGCTGACTGGGTGTGTAAAAAGACAAAACCATGGATTTTACACTTTTTTTAAAAAAGACCATGTTAACCGTCATGCATAGTGATAGTAAACGTCACCGTAGCCTATAGACGCTTGTTATATCACAAGGATATCACTAGGGGTTGCCAACCATATGACTTGAAGATATGATGTTAAATTACCCAGTATTTACGCTGTTCCTCTTACCGACAGATGGTGGTATATCTATCCAAGACAGTGTAGCTACAATGCATAAGGTGATGGGCAGCAGCATCGGCGTCGCAAAAGCTGCGCACTGCGCTCGCAATAATAAACCAATTCCCCCTTTCTTGGCGAGGCCTGTATCCAGTGGTGGACTTCCAACGGCTGTAATGATGAAAAAATAGATTGTGTTAACATTCATTGGTAGATATCACTTCCACTGCTGACTTACAGTAACCAGCTCAAGTGCTGACATGAGCTGGATACTGTATGCTTTAATTGCGAGTTTTGACATGTTTTTGACAACACACCAATTACATAGCGGGTAGTCCTACGCATTTGTCAGCTTACAAATATTTAGGTATAGCTAGTTCATGACTTGTTTAAATGTTTGTCAAACGAATATAAAATTACATTAAATCTAGTTGGATAACCAAAATAACAAAATACAAATAGAGATTTCTATGTTGTTATTTTGTATATTGTAGTAATGCGTTATGAATATCGTTGATTATATAATTGACAATAAAAATGTTGGATTATTATTTCTTTGGACGGAATTATTTCGCTCACGTCGACGCACCGGCTCGGAATGCCTGCAAATAATAACGTCTAGTTTATTAGGTACATAATTACGTTTTCGTGACTTGAAATCAAATGAAAGTATTTTTTCTTAGTATCCTATAATATAATTATTAATTTAAGAAGATTTTGTTTCAATTTTATCACTCATGATTCTTCTTTGCTGATGTGTTAGATATATATCTAACAAATAAAACAACTGCGTGATAAATTTGGAACAGATTGTTTGTTAAATTAACTTATCTAAGACTATCTATATAGTTGTGAGTTACGAAGCAGTTTATCAGTAAGTGTAACAAACTATAAGTGTTTTAAAAGCATGAATTATCATTTAAATCAGGTAGATCTGTTACAAAGATCTTTTGTACTCTCTCCTATTTCCATCCCCATAAACAGTATTTGCATTAGTGTGTTTCGATTTGCAGGGAAAGCGAGGCAATAAAATTACTTGATAATGTAACTATATATATCTGTATGTAATGTAACTATGTAATGTAACTATATATATAATGTAATATAATATCTTCAATTCACAAGATTGGCAACGCGCTTGTGATATCATTGTGATATAACGAGCGTCTATATGCTGCGGTGTTGCTATCATGCGGAATGTTTACGTGTTTGCCGATCTGGTCTTATTAAAAAAAATCTATTTTTAATTTTAGCAAAGATCCTATTGACGGAATCAACTCAGAGCTTATAAGATGGTGCGTCCATAAGTTAATCTACACTAATATTATAAAGAGGAAAGATTTGTATTTTTGTATGTAGCGAATAAACTTAAAAAGTACTGGACTGATTTTAATAAATCTTTTTTTTATTAGAAAGCTACATTATCATTGAGCAACATAGGCTATATTTAGTACTAGATTACTCTAGAAATTTCTATTAAAACTAACCAAAGGTGTAAAAAAATTAATATTTAAGACAACTTCAAGACAAGTCTTAAAAACTGATGATTACTTTTTGAATGATTGAAATCGGACATTCCGTTCAAAAGATATCATGAAATTAAAATAAAAATAAAATCATGTTATCATGAAATTAAAATAAAAATGAAATCATAATATCATGAAATTAAAATAAGTATTGGCCTTATGCACAATTCTCATTTCTGCCACCAAATTTAACACCAAAAATAAAATTCAAAAAAAATAAAAAGTACAATGGATTTTTTTTGGCGAAAAGCTATTTTCTACTAATTACTTTTTCTGAATTCAATCCTTTAGATCGATATACCGCCATCTGTTGGTTTTGGTACCTTAATCGCCTCTTACGACACTTGGCAAGGGAGGCAGAGGGAGATACTATTCTACTCTGCCGGTATACTACGACTATCTAAATATTTAAATCTCGCGGATTTAAAATAATAATATTACTCATAGCTCCTTTAATTGTGATTTGTTATATTTTGTGACAATAAAAGATTTATTTATTTATTTATATGTAATACTTTGTATTATGTTTCAAGAAACACACATTTCAGTACAATCCAATAAAAATAATTGCCTGTGCCGTAAAAGATTTACTTATAAATTTGGAAAGCATTAAAAATATTTTCTTAATAATAAAATTCTCAACAACATCTCATAAATTAACCAAACTCCGAAATAAGTTGCTTAAAACACTTTGTATTACGGACATAAACCAACAAAGGAATTACAAATATAATACTTAAGTACATATTAAAATAAATATTTTCAAATAAATATATGAAAAAGAAATATTTTTATTGCACAGTTACTCAAAATATGTTTAATTTTCTTATATAATGTGACGATATGTCACGCCAAAATAATTGCTATTACGCTACTTATTGTGAAGTCACCATGTCAACACAAGGCCTCAGACACTTCCGCCTAATTAGTCACGTTCGTGTTATGTTTACTCGTTTTGTTAATTAATTCGTTTGCGTAAATAAAATACATTTTATACTCTGACACTTAAATAACATTCTTCAGGGGTTCATTTGTGCAATATTTTTCAATCCAACCGGTTTTCTTTTTGCTTCGCTTTCCTTCCATTTTTACTTAGAACTCAAAAATGTGAGAGTTGCTGTTGTGCCGCCTCAAAAATAATAATTCAAATAACTTCTCATACATTGACCTGACTCCGAGAAAAGTCGACCAAATCACTTATGTTCATCATATCAGCCATTGGAAGACCACTGTTGGACATAGGCCTCCAATAAAAGGAGAAATTTACCCATTATTGCCACGCTGGGCAAGCGTGGTGGCAATCACAGAGCGAAGCTGTTGCGACTAGGATGCAGTTGCCCATTCCTGTCATGTGCATTTGAGTGACACTGTTTTGGATGGATATACCACCATTAATTGGTAATAGTACCTCAGTCGCCTATCTCTACCAATATAATTAACTATATATATTTTTTTACCATTAGAAAGCTATATCTTCCTTGATTTATTAGGTATTCATTTATTTATGTTCACCAGCATTTGATTACATTAATATAATAAAACAGTTGAATTTAAAACACTATATCTAAGATTTAAATATAACACATGAACCTTGGGGAACACAGCATGAAAAAATAAAAAGTAACATAGACCTTTATATTATATTTAATAAAATCACAAACACCTCAAATAGAATGTAATTAGACAAGATATATGTTTGTGTGAGTTTGTAACGAATAAACTTAAGAATTTCTAGCATGATTTTTAAAAATATTTTACTAACAGGAAGTTACATTATTAAAAATAATATACGCAATATTTTATTGCTTCAATTTAGATGTTAATGGAAACGCCACCGTTTCGAAACTAGTTGCTAGTTTCAAATCAATGGAAGACTGCAAACCCATCTCTTGGGGAGTAATGTATCAGGCTTTTGTATCCATAAAGAACGTCAAAGCAAGATTTTTATGACGTATAGAGATTACGTGACGCCTTATTCTTAAGTATGATTTTACCCATTTGCCGTGAGGTACTAGCAGTGTAGAAAAGTACCTCCCATTGCACCAGGTGTCGTAAGAGGTGACTGAGGTAGGGCGGGAATGGGCAACAGCATCTCCGCTACGAAGGCTGCGCTCTGTGATAGCCAACAGGCTTACCCAGCGCGGCAATTATTGGAAAAGGACCTCCTTTCTTGGAAAGGCCTATGTTCATAATGATGATTATACCCATATTTCATTGCAATTGGTTGCTCATAGTTACTTCGTGCCAGTTCCAAAACATTTGATATTTTATATAAAACCTGGGTGACCCAACACAAGCCAAAAATGACCACTGCTGGATATAGGCCTCCACAAGAATTGGAAATTTTTTCCATAATCCACTGTACAAGCGTGTAGCGTGCAGCTGTGTATCTGTCATCCGAATCCTGCAGTGACATATGTTTCACGAGATGGATAGCTCGGATAGGTCGGAGACCAGTCCTTAGAGAACAACCTCAATGGATTTAATAAACAGCCTAGAGTTGTCCCTCTTTGGAGAATAATCATTGCTTAACTAGTGACATGGAAGGATGGAAACTTTAAGCAAGACTTCACACAAAACCTAAACTACTAAGAAGTGATACAAAAAAATAATGTAAATACAAAAACAGCTCTATTCTCACTAAATCTCTCACAGAAAGTGCAATATACAGTTGCGAGAATTTCACTCGAATACGGAAACGTAAAATTGACATTTATAATATAAGATTCAAACCAAGGTTTAGTTCAAGCTCTGGTTACAATATGTTTAAATCAATCAGAGAAACGATACTCACAATTTAAATGTCAGCAGTACGACTCCAACAAGTACCTGCAGAGATCAGTCTCTACGGGCTCTTGTTGGATTCGTACACTAGGCGTACTCTCCAAAACAAAGATGTATTTACACCAAATGTTGCTGAGAATTTAAGGAGGTAACACTATAAGGAGTAAACATGCATTCGATTTTTCCTTGGATTGTCCTGAGCTGATGGTATTGAGGGCTCACCGGCTACTAGGTCGGGGGTCACTTTGGGAAGTTACCAACAATAAATGATTGCTTTGCTTTCTGGCAAGAATTAACCTAGTAAGCCTAGGGAAACTGTCCATCCTGGACAGTTTCATTAAAAGGAGAATTTAGTTTTCTTCTTGAGAAACCTTCCCAAATTGCATCTGTCTAATTATTTATTTGTATTTATATATTTATTTGTATTAAAGAAAATGCGGAATAATATAATATTAAGTGATCAACGATCTTGACTTAATTAGTCACTTGGCTGCTATTTTCTTAAAGGGCGAAGTAATAAACGTATTGCGAATTGCTTGTACATCTAACTGTCGTAACAAGAATATACAAAGCTACAGGTAAAGGTTGTACTAAATAAATTCACAGTCAAAGCCCCTATTGTGCTTACCCATTGCTCCAGGAAAAGCACACCTGTACATACAGCGGACTATTTTGGTCAGCTACAGGCTGTGTTAATCTATTGTGACGGACTTCTATTCATCTAAGATTAATAGCTGACGGGTGGCGATGATAGCCATCAACGATATAGCTTTTGTGAATGGTGAAAAAGAAAATAAATAGGAAACGCCGCCATGATGAAGGTCCAGTATACACAGGATGTTACACTGTAGTTTGCTGTAAGGTAACTGAAACATCGAACAAAAATGTAGTACAATAAGCCGCGTGGTAAAGCCACAATAGGTTTATTTTTGTATCACTCTATTTCTGTCAAAGCAATTGTTGTTTATACATGTAGAAAGAAAGAAAGAAAGAATATCGACTTCAATATATAAAATGAAAGTAAATGGAAGAATTAGTATATGTTAACTTAGGGGATAATACCTTAACTAGATAGATCGTCAGTCCATCTAAGGGTAGACGCCCTACGCTGCGCTTGCCAGTTCGTGGTCTCAATTCCAGTACCTTACGGCTCCATCGGCCATCGGTTCTGCGTACCAAATGCCCTTCCCACTGCCACTTCCACTTACTAATCCGCCGGGCTATGACACTAACTTTGGTTCAGTTACGAATCTCCTCATTTCTGATTCGATCACGCAAAGGGACTCAGAGCATTGCCATCTCCATAGATTGTTGACTATTTTGAGTTGGCTTAGAAAGTCAATGGTAACAGCACGTTTTGCTGCCATAGGTTTTCGATCAATGACCTATTTGATGATATTGTAAATTTTTCCATAACCTCACTGCTGCTCTAACACTACAAACTAAAACACAGTAATGTGAACATTAATGTGTGGCGGTTGATATATGTAATGGTCGTACTCACGCAGGCAACTACAAGACTGAAATAATGGTAAAATATTTAAGATCAATACTTAACATTCTATTAGTCAACTTATATTAGAATATAGTAGATCCTTTAAAAAGATATATGCGCACACAAGTGGTTATGTAAGTAATCAATAGTCTTAAGATTGGATACATAATTGAATTAAAAAATAATACGCCGCAAGAAAACTATATAACTATCCAATTTATTCTGAAAAAACAATTCCCAGAACAATAAGTAGTTGTCAAAGCGGAATCGACATAAGTAATGTTGATGGAAAAAGAGATAGACCCTGGGTATAATTAAATAACAAGCGACTGACAAGGGTCGCTCGGGGACGTCAGAATGTGCTGTCAGAAACTATACCTAGTCGGTTGCGTGGATCAAGTCATAAGCGGCTCATAGATACATGTTTTCTATTTTATTGTTACATTTAATATGTAGACTCTGCGTCTCTCTATATATATTACATACTTTTTCATTTAATTAGTTTGATTTGATACAAATAATTTAAATATTTAGCCACACTATACATAGCATTTTTTAGAGAAACTAATGCTGGACTTTTCAGACCTCAATTCTTGGCCACCGGAGAGATAGGTAAGGCCGTTTATTATTGAACGAACTTATGTCCGCTCATAACTGCGTTGGCATCGGCCGCAACCACAGGATTCCGGTGTGGAAGGGAGCCCAACGCTTATCATTCATTAGAAGGCGCTTTGGAAACCGGTCTTCTACTCAGATGGCCGTAAATGGGTAAAGTATATAATGGGTAAAGGCCGTAACTGTTAACAACTCAGTCCAGCTGGACATAGTCTGGCTGGACTTAGTCCGGCCGCATTATTGCGGTAGGATATAGCTCAACCAAAGCACCACATGCGTTTGACGGCCAACGCGGTGTACATCTCTACGAAAAAAATGTGTGTTAAGTGTTTTTTTTGTTTGAGAGCCAGTTAGAGGACAACTGAAGGAGAAATTTAGTGAAATAAAATTTGAAGCGATTCGGTAAATTCCTCTCCTGTAATAGGTGTCGTAAAAGGCGATTAAGGTACCAGGACTGACAGATGGCGGTATATCCATTCAAAACAGTGTAGCTCAAATGCACAGGATGGGAATGGGCAATAGCATCCCTATCGCAAAAATTTTAATCTGCGATTGCCAATACGCTCGCCCGGTGCGGCAATTATGAGCGAAACTCCCCCTTTTTTACAGAGGCCTATGTTCAGTAGTCGACTTTCAGTGGCTGAAATAATGATGATGATAGTGATAGTTTTAACTATCAAGATTCCACTCAAACATCAAGTAAATCTTTTAGAAAAATATAAACGCTCACCGCTTATACTTCGCATGCCTATACCTTACTCAAACATACAAAGTTATACTCATGTGAGATGAGACGAGTTGCGATAGCGAGATTTTCGGCCATTGTATTGCATTCTCTACACTGATGTTTAATGATCATACAATTTTCTTATGCTTACAAAAAACTCGAACTCCTAAATAGGACTCGAAGAAAAGAATATAATTTAAATGTGAGATAAGTATTGAGGCAAAACTATTGCTACAATTGTGTAATCAAAATGATTGAGCGAGACGTAATAGATTGCTTGAAAGGCAATTTGCGAGGATTTTTATAAATCAAGATCATTGTACATTTATTTCTTGGCTTGACAACTTGGTAAAAATATGCTTTTTTGGTTGTGGATTGTTGTCAGATCAAACATGCAGCCGTTTTTTTTAAGATAAGGGTAAATAATAATAGGTTTCATTACCAATGGCTATCAAAGAAAGTGGCTATTTTTTTTCTGTAACTAAGTCGAATTACAAAAAAATCTACGTCTGCATGATAGTAAGCGTGTCCACAGCCTATAGACACTTGTGTTATCACAAAGATATCACCAACTCGGTGCCAATCTAATAACATGTGGATACCATGTGTAGTATAACTCAGTAATTTGACTGCCTTCCTCACCCTTTAAATCGGAACGCAACGATGCAAACACTGTTGTTTGAGGGTAGAAATAAGTAGGAATAAGGTCCTGATGCAGATGAATTTTGTATGAGGTCTAATTCTAGTAAATATTTCTTACATATATATTTATATTATATATATATTACACTTACATTATCTACATATATATTTATACTTGGTTTAAGGTATTAATAAAAATAAAACCGCAGGATCGCGCTGGATACAGGCTGCATACAACCGGTCCTATTGAGAATTACTTGGAGAGGCCTATGTCCAGCAGTGGATGTCTAATGGCTGATATGATGATGATGATGGTAAACAAAAAAACATCTAGTTTGACGGGCCCAATAGCGTATTCAGTTGTGTCCCTTTTGTATGCGCCAATGGGTATATCTTCAGCCAGGAAATCCATTTGTTATAAACATTTGTATTTGTACTAGGTGTTAAGTATATGTATTATATTTTTAATATTGTTTGAAATCCAATAAGCGCGCTTGAAATCCAAGCCCTTTTAATCTACTTATGAATGATATGATTTCAAAATAATTGATATAATTTACCAAGTATTTTGTACAGTGTTTAAAATTCTTTCTTTCCGAAAAGTTTCTTATGTACTTCTTAAATATCTAGTTGAATCGTATACATATGTATATACGTCGTATCGTTCGTTATTCTTTAGTCACAAAGAATTTGCGTTAGTAGCAGTTGGATACCGGTAGATTGTAATATTACTTTCTTCTGTTCCAGGTGGCATCAAAGATTGTTGAGGTATAGAAACCAGTGGTGGTTAAATGTTTGACATGAGATAGATGTCTCCAAAAGATTTCGTATAAGACCATATGTACGCTCATTCACACCTACATGCACATTACAGAGCATAAGTGCTATAAGAACTAAGCTAGACCTAGTTTAGGTACTTGAGCATAAAAATATATTTTTGTTTCAGTTTCTTTTTGTTGAATAAAGTAATTATTATTATTATTGTTTTAGGAATTCAATTTCTCAAAACACTGAGGGTCTTTCGGTATATAACTAAATTTCACGGGCTTAGGCCAAGTGAACTTCAGGATTATGATAGGGGGAAGGAGTAACATCTTGCAAGAACTTTCGGACAATACGGCAGGTGTAAAGATTTGCCGCTTTCTGCATAGTGATGTAAATACTTTGTGGTAAGTCAAGGGTTTGTAAGGCATCAGGTAGGTGCTTAGGAATGACACCAGGGCTTGAAAGTACTAGTGGTACAATGTACATTTTATTCGTATTCCATATTTTATATACCAATACTTTGTATATTACCATTTAAAAATGCTAATTGACTAGGCCTAAATATATTAATTAAACCCCTACTAATATTATAAATGCGAAAGTAACTCTGTCTGTCTGTCTATCTGTTATGCTTTCCCGCTTAAACCTCTCAACCGATTTTGATGAAATTTGGCACAGACAATCTTAAGACTGTAGAACGGCTGTAAGGGGTCGAAAAGGGGGATGAAAAATTGTATGGAAGTATCGCTATTTTTAGAGCTAGAAACTTGAAACTTATTTTGCAGACTATTGATTCGATATAAATAAACATGACATTCAAAGTTTATATAACTTAAGGTAAAGAGGTATGGCACCATAAAATAATTCCACGCGGATGAAGTCGCGGGCACAGCTAGTACTTTATATGTAAAACTAATCCTGACGACACTCAACCCTTCTAAGGCACGGTCGGAAGAATGCGGGAATTGGAATAAAGTGGGAACGCAAGGGAGAACTACCCGGCTGCACGCCATAATGAGATTCCTTCGGGATGCGGCATTAGACTGTGACATCGTCTGGATTTGATGTTCATAGAAGATAGGCGCTCAGTCAATCAGTGTCTTCTTTTTTTGGACAGCAACGCTACGCAGTTATACTGTCTCTATGAAAAAAGGTAGATAAAATATATAAATTATATTATTTTTTAATTATAAATTATAATCATCATTATACCAGCTATTGTAAGTAATGAGAAGCATATGTCCAGTAATGGACATATGCCTCTCCAAAAGAAGATTTTTGCCCATAATTACGCGCCGGGCAAGCGTGTTAGCGACAGCAAAGAGCAGCTATCGGGGATGCTGCTGCCCATCCCGGACCTGTGCATTTAAGCTGCAGTGTTTCGGATCCGCCATCTGTCGGTTCTGGTACCATAGTCGCCTCTTATGCCACCAGGTGCGGTGGGAGGAACTATTCAACTCCGCCGGTTCCTCTCGGCCTTTAATTATAAAGCTTGTTAAAAATTCAAAACATCTTACATATAAGTAAGAGATTTCGGAATTATTTGTTTCTTTATAACTTTACAACACGGTTAATTTTACTTTTACAGTTTTTCCGACTTTTTACATTAAGAAGGTATTAATTTTTTTTGCATATATTAAATAGCCATTGTCACGCATTGAAGATATAGCTTTCTAATGGGAAAAGATTTATTTTAAATCGGACCTGTAGTGTCTGAGGCTAAATAAAAAAAAACTAATATTTTTTCCTTATAATAGTAGTTTATTGGCTTCACACGAAAAATTAAATAATAATCTATGTTATTTCTTAAGCCTTTCTGTGTAATATATTTATACAAATACATATTGCAGACAGCTTTTATAAACGCGAAGTTAAAATCTTTTTCTAGCTAGAAAGGCTCATCAGATCAAGATAAAATTAAGCACAAAATTAGGAAAAATGTAGCGTAGGATGGGCAGCTCTATCGAAAGCTACCCTCGATTACCAACAAACCAGTCCAGTGTGGCAATTATGGGCATTCTCCCTTTAATAACGGAGGAATATATCCAGTAGTGGATTTCCTTGATAAAACGGTTTGTTTTATTGGATTATTTTTGTGAAAAAATAAAATACAGATTTATGTAAAATTTAAATACCAAACCAATATAACACAAGTAAAACTTAATCCCAGATAGAATCTTACCGTTTCAGCGCTATCTGAAGAATCAGAAAAAAGTAGGAATGCAATAGGAAGGCAGGAAATTCCATGGGAAATGAATGTAATAGATCCCTCAGGATTTCGGCAGTAAAGAAAGCAATTTTATAACCTGAAGGTTGGCGGCATATTTCTTTTTATTTCATATTTTAGACGGTAATATTTCAGGTGTATTAAAATACCCCCTAGGTTTAAGAGATAATACTTTGAAACTGGAAGTTTTCAGTCTGTTTGTATGTTTATTTGCCATTATTAATTTATTGATGGCAATTTTAAATCGATTTTAATAATAATTTTTGAGATGTTAGTTGTATGAGACAATTCTTTCAAATTGTTTTAGCGTTATTTCGTTACAATGGAAAAACTATATATCTCCCCCTGAAATAGGTGTCGCAAGAGGTGATTAAGGTACCAGATCTAACAGTTGGCGGTATATCCATCCGAGTCAGTGTAGCTTAAATGCAACCTCGTAGGAAAGCTGCACTCTGTCTTTGCCAAAATGCTTACCTAGTGCAGCAATAAAACTTCCTATTTCTTGGGGTGGTCTATGTCCAGCAGTGGACTTTCAATGGCTAATGTGATGAAGATATTATAAGATTACTAAACATTTGCAAGTTGTGGATGGAAATGAGAAAGATTAAATTTAAAAACACATATCAATAAAAATATACCATAAATTATAACATGTAATCCGTTTCACTCTTAAAAACCGGAACTCAACCAAAAACAAAAAAATATTAAAGTGTAATCACATAACAGTGTTTTATAGGCGTTAAAAAGTGGAACTTCCTACGGTTTCATTGGACTTCATTGAGTAGGGCCGCACACTATTAACCACTATCCTATTCTCTAGACATGTGTTGCATGTTCTAGTCTGAAGTGAGAAAGGCAATGCAATTACTAGGTAATATGACATAATATCTTTAAGTCAAAATTTGGCAATGCGCTAGTGATTTCATTGTGAATACACTAGCTTTAGGTACAGACAGGGTAGAATAGTACCTCCTTCTGTGTAAGGTGTCGTAAAAGGTGACTAACGTACCAGAACCGACGGATTGCGGTATATATATCCAAAACAATGTAGCATAAATGCACAGGATAAAGATAGGTAGCAGAATCCCCGTCAAAATACCTGCGCCCTGTGAATTTCCAATTTGCTACTTCCTAGAAATTAATGAGCCGAGCTTACAAAACGTCGCGCTTGTGTGCGTGCACGCACAAATCCATGTTTAAATGTGTTCGTGTGGCATACGGATGATTACGTGTGGTACGAAATAAGCAGTTTATTCTTACCTACAGTAATAAATAAATAATGTATTCCTACAATATTTCATACATTGACCGGACTCCGTGGTTAGTTACTTAAAGCCCTTATGTAACGGATGCTAAGCAACAGAACAAACACAAATATACCACTTAAATACATAAATTTAAGACTCGACAATAAACACTTTAAATACTACTCAAAATACAAATAAAACATAGCTATTTACAATTATACTTATAATAACTTACCAAGCAGGTGATAAAAGGTTTTAATTCTGACTGAACTTAATTCCGTTTGCCCTCCATACTTGCCCTAATCACTATGACATAGGCCTGACACTTTAACGCCATCCTTTTCAAAAACCATCCACTTTCAGGCTAAAATCGTACTAAAATCAAGAGTATTATGTTCCTTTGTTGATTACATCCTAAACTTCACATACGTATTTTTAGACTGAGTAGTTTGTGACTACGATTTTATCTTTTAAGACCTTATGATATGGATATTAAAGTATATTTAAAAATGTGCTGAAATATTTGTATGGGCCGTTTTATAGTTGAGGAATGATATGTCACTAAAGCAGGTTTAATAAAGTATCGATTAAACACAAGCTATATATATATATAAAATAAAATTAACTTTAATAAATATTTGGTTTATACCGTCATGCTAGGTGTTTGAGTTTTAGTAATAATTTAATTAGATAATCTAATTATAATACTATTTAAAATAATACCCTCGTAGACGCTGGAATTAACACAAACAGCAACGTCATGTCATCCATAATGAGTATTAACATGGTTTTCATTTATCATCCATCTAATCCATCTAATTTGGGTATATTTTGACCCTAATCATCACACTGGGCAGGCCTGGTGGCAATCACAGTACATAGCTTCACGACAAGGATTCTACTACTTATCCTGTTGCATATATCCGCTGCTTCACATGGATATACCGCCATCTGTTGGTTCCGATTCCGCAATCACCTCTTACATCGTCCGGTACAAGGAGAAATTATATTCTATTCAACCAGTATACACCAGTACATCATAAGGTATTTTGCACGCAGCGAAAATAAACTCCTTTCTGTTTGACTGAAGTATCGAGTACAGTACATAGTACATCGCATCTAGCAAAATCACAAGCTATTCATGATCATCATTATCATTACAACTATTGAAAGTCCACTGCTGGACATAAGCCTCCCCAAAAATGGGGAAATTTTGCCTATAGCTGCCGCGCTGGGCAAGCGTGTTGGCAATCACTGAGTCAGCTTGCGCGACGTGGATGCTGCTGCCCATCCCTGTACACTGTTTTGGATTGATATACCACCATTAGTCGATTCTGGTACCTCAGCCGCCCACCTCTACTAAAATAATTAACTATATATACTTTTTTATTACCATTTGAAAGCTATATCTTCACTGAGTATTTATTTATTTATTTTCACCAGCGTTTGATTAGGGAGGGGAACCTATGTAAATAGTGCAGCTCAAATGAGCTGCACTATTTACATATGGATATACCGCCATATGTTGGTTCTAGTACATTCATCGCGTCTTACAACTCACCTGAAACACAGGGAGGTACTTTTCTACTCCGCCGATACCTCACGTCATGTCATGAATACAAGCAATGTATATAATATGTTTAAAATCAATTTACTTTTAATAATTTATGTTTATTTGCCCTTGAAGCCACTTAACAGTTTTGTTGGTGGCGTGTACTTGAGACTGTTTTCAACAAAGTTATTTTAAAGTGAAATAATAAGTTAAGTTGAAGCCTACATTGTAAGTTACTAGTTAATAAAATATGCTCTTTGCCCGCCACTGAATAAATTAATTAAAGTTAAGTTTAAGACCAATAATATTTTAACAACTAAACTTAATTCAAAGGGCCATTTGGAAAATTTAAGAATAGATCAGTTTGTAAAGAAGTTATACTGAGAAGTTATATACAGCGCGTAATGAAATTATAAGACACATAATAACGTTTTAGCTTTATTGTTTAATTAAAATTTAAATTTATATTATGAAAAGCATTATCAAATTATTGGTAGATACCTAGGTATCCTAATACCTAGGTATTTAAGTGATAAATATACCAATTTGATATTGCTGGTTGCAAAATTAGCTTGCATATTTAATATTGACTTTTATGTCGTCTCTATGATTTTATTGGCAAGATGTATATCGATACTAAATGGACACTTTTTGAAGTCTGCATTCGCTTAGTCATACCGTACATAAGCCACAGTACACACAAACATCTTAAACCCACAAAATTTTCGTTTTCTACGACGCAGGCGCAGAATAATACTAATAAAACACCACGCAGCCGATGTTATAACGATTGATATTTTCTAAAAAATGTTGCGGCAAAATTTTTATTTATAATAAATATACATAAAAGGAAATGCCGACTGACTGAAATATCACCGCAGGACATAAACTATACGGGTTAGAAACATGAAAATTTTCACAGGGGATCCTTTTATAACGTAAGGGAGCGCTAAAAAATATTTTTTAAAGCCACTCCCTATAGGGGTAAAAAGATGGTAAAAATGTAGTATGAAACTTTGCTATATTTTAAATCATTCTAATGATTTTCAGTACGAGGATTTTTAATCGAAGTTAATGAAGCATACGTAAAATATTTTTTGGAAAATCATACCTTAA
Source organism: Heortia vitessoides (assembly GCA_020976665.1). Taxonomy (NCBI): domain Eukaryota; kingdom Metazoa; phylum Arthropoda; class Insecta; order Lepidoptera; family Crambidae; genus Heortia; species Heortia vitessoides. The sequence continues at coordinate 14,616,445 of JACJUM010005602.1, read as the reverse complement.
AGGAAGGTGCAAAGTTACTATGAAAGATCTACAACATGACGTGGGTGAAACTGCGAGGCACTACTAGTTGTAATAAAACAAAGGTTTCATAATTAGCATTAGATAAGGTGCCTGTAGACACGGGTTAAATGGAGTGACCCTTAGAAAATCCTTAAATTTTAACAGACAGGATAAATGAAATTTGAAGAGTTTCAAACCGGTTTACAGCCGACCCCACTCGGGTCGAACTGAGTCCGGAAATTGCCCTCGCACGGTCGAAGGTTGGAAAAATGTTAGGATAGGTCATATAGAGTTTGGTTTTTTGCTTTTTACCAAGAAATAAGATAAATGAGTTTCTTCTGCAAAGATAAAAATCGTTAAACCAACTATTCCTATTTACAGCGTCTTTAATAATAACATTTTTAAACATCTACTGAAGTTTAATTGGTATTAATACCTTCTTTCTTGATGCAAAAAAGCCAGCACTTAATTAAAGAATATAGCTTTCAAGTATTTATATGTATATGTCATCATCATCACCATTACTATCACCATCATACCAGCCATTGGGAGTTTACTGCTGCTCATAGGCCAAGAAAACATTTTTTCGTGTAGGTAATTGCCGTGTTAAGCAACACGCGTTTTGGCAATCGCAGTGCGCAGCTTTCGCGATGTGGATGCTGATGTAGATCCCAACCCTGTGCATTTCAGCTGCACTGTTTCGGATGCATATATCGATATCGTCAGTTCTGGTACCTTAGTTGACTCTTACGACACCTGGTGTAGTGGGAGGTACTATTCTACTCTACTGGTACCTCATGGCAATATAAACGAAGGCACCTTTATATAAAAAATATATACTCTAAATCTATATTTTTTTAATCAGAGTAATTTTTCTCCGAACGTTACCTAGATAAACATAAATAAAGAAAGTTATTGTCTGGTACTCTTAGATCTAAACATATGTACCATCTTCTATGACGTTATATTTTACCCTTAACTGGTTTCGTAGGGGTGGTGCGGCAAACCTCAAAAAAGAATTCTACTATTAAAGAATTTGTAGCATCTTTACATGTGATTTCGGGTAAAAATTAAGTTAAATATATATGAATAATAAACGTTTGATTCAATATAAAAAGATTGTTTTTTTTTATAATATTTAAATAAAACTACAATATAATTGCGCACATTTGCATCCTGGAAGCTAGTTTGTAAAAGGGGCCGCGCAACCCCCACAAAACCAGTTACGTTAGTCAATTTTACGGTACCAGACAAGGGTTAATAATAAATTATAATACATTAACCTGACTCCGTAAAAAATTACTTAAAGCATCTGTGTTACGGACATCAGACATCAGAGTTAGCACAAATATGGTATTTAAATACAACTTTTCAACACTCAGATACAAGACAAACACAAATATCATCATATAAATATTTATCCTGGGTGGGGATCAACGACATGACCCTTGGCGCATAAGATATGACGATCACTACCATCTATAACTTCAAATAAAGTTTTATGAAATATGTTTTAAGACCTGTAGATTTTAAATAAATAAAAAAATAAATCTTTACACATAAATAGAATGAAAGTATCTGACTGTAATGTAAAAGCAGTTCTGTAGTAAATGCATTGTACAGAAGCTTCTACGGTCAAAGGCATAAGAGGACAATCTATATGGTATGCATCCGCCACGTTATGACGTATTCGAGCTCTGATTTACTGACGATCTACGAATTCATAAAAGAATCTTCAAGTGGTTTCCTTTAGAATGTCTAACGGGGTTTACAGTTTTACATTCTAAACCTTTAGTAGTATAATCTGCAACGGACGGCATGAAGAGAAACTTTACCCCAGTCAGCGAAGACCGTGCTATGTCTTAGAAGATCCGCCGGATACCACAGTTTTTTCCCTCTCTTGCCCTTTTAAAGGCACTACACAATCACTAACACTTCACAATATTTTTTTCCGTAAAGCATTATACAGCGTTCACCGGCGAACGCTTGCAGTCCCTGCGATAACCCACAGTTCTAGCGCGGCCGGGCTCACACCGTCCTCTTTTGCAAAACTTAACTTCTCTCCCCAACGACGACCATCCGAGCTGAGGTCGAACCTGAAGAGGCGTCCTCGGGTGAATGCCGTTGATCCCGCTCCGTTACCGCGAGCCGTAGCTAAACGCACGGCTTTAGCCGCAGGGCATGCAGGACAATACGGGCATCAAATCGGTTGGCAACGAGTGGCCTAGCCTTCTCGCTGAGTGGTGCTTAAATTGACCTCTGAGTAGCCCAGCAATAGATTCATCCGAAAAAAAAAGATATTGAGCAATGTTTCACTTATAAAATAATAATTCTGAAACACTACTGAACTGATTTTAATGAATAAATAATAAATAAATTCCCACATAATCTCGTACATTGACCTGTTGTCAATGCTGGCTTACTGTTTATAGTTTGATCCAACTTGAAAGATAGAATTTTTTATATGTCAATTGAAAGGCGCAATTTATTTTTCGAGATAAAACATAGAAGTATGGTTAAGACAGGACAACGTCTGTAGGGTGTAGGCTTATGGTTCAAACAACAGTTTTCTCATTGCTGTATTATAGTTTGAAGGCTGGAAGAGGCACTGAATACACTGGGTAATGAGACAAACATTTGACGTGCCCCATGGCGCAGATGGTAATAAATCTTGTGCGCTAAAGGTTGTGTTTTGATCCCCACCCGGGACAAATATTTAAATCATTATATTATGTTTGTTTTGTGTCTGGGTGTTAAATATATGTATTCAGTATATTTGTGATTCCTCTGTTGTCTAATATCCGTAACTCAAGTGCTTAAAGCGTCTTAGCATTAAGTCAGGTCATTGTATGAGATGTTGTGGGAATTTATTTATTTAATAAGTCTGCCTTCACGTCAAAAGGTTGGCAACGCACAAGTTATATTTTTGTGACTCTATGCTTGTATATTGACCTGGTCTAATAAAAAACATAATATAAACCAGTGACCCTTTCAGACCTTCATTCGTCAATAGATAAAAAATGTAACCTTGATAAGAAGTGAATGAAATTTGGAGACTGGCAAAACGTGAAAACTTGACCCCCATCCGGTCTGACCCGTCCGGAAATTGCCCCTCGCGCGGTTGGGGGCGGGAAAAATTTTGCAGAGCCCTCAGTGTTTATTATAAGAGATTACTATGCGGGGTTATTACGTGGTAATCTTAAAATAGTAATTTGATTTTTTTTTTGTGACAGGTTTATTAGGATGATTGTAGGTGTCGAGAAATTTAGTTCTGTAAATTATTATTTTCTTTTCTGGTTATTTTTGGCTACCGTTATATAAAGATAGCTACAACTTATAATTTATTTCTTTCAATATGCTATGTAAGAGAACAGAAGATACTTCTAAAAATATTTTAATACAAATATCTAACACCCAGACACAGGACAAACACAAATATCATCATATAAATATTTGCTCTAGGCGGGCATCGAACCCACGACCCCTGGTGCACAAGACAGGATCACTACCATCTGCGCCATCGGACCCGTCCCCATATATGTGTTATGATAATAAATTAACACAAGTCTTGTTATCGTCTAATCAAACTTGACCTACCCTATATAAGGAAAACTAAGTTAATAATCGATTATTATCTAGCTCTGTTGCAGCTTTCTTTTGTTTAAGTTTTTGGATACATGACTATTTTCAATATTTTGGAATGATATTTAAAATTTATACTAATATTATGAATGTGATCCAGTATGTTTAATAGGCTTTCACGGCTTAACTGGAGGTTCGATTTTAATAATATGTGAATAGCTGATTGCTTGGACCCTAAAAAACATTTTGGATCCTGGGAGTGATGCTGAAGGATGTAATTATTAAGTAATAATAATAATTATTTATTTTCTTTTCACAACCATTACTTTATTCTTATGCTAATACAACAAATCCTTGTATGTATCTACAATTTGTGAGAGACTGGAGTCTAAAAAAGGCAATGATTTTCCTGTATATTAAGGTATCAGGCCTCCAATCCTCTTATTTATTACATTAGTAAGTTCAGGTGGAAAGCGAGTATTGCAAATTTTAGTATAAATAGACATGACGACAATACATTGGCTATACTTGTTTTAATATTGTCTAATTAGTTGTTAAAATAGAAATTTGCTTATAAATTAAGATATTTCGGCTGATTTTTCCTAATAATCACTGACTAGGAGTAACATGAAAACTTAATTTTATAAAATTAATATTATCAAACAAGTTTTCAATATCTTCATCTAACTTTGTGCTGAATGGAAATTTTTAGCTCAAAGGTCAAAGATCAAGGAAAGATTTAATTATCAGTTATAAGATTCGTGTAATTAATATTTGGCGAATTAATTTAGAATAAGCTCGGGTTCATTGGACCGTCTATGATCGGCCTTAATACCTTTGATATTTTTCTATTGTTACTAATTAAAGGAAACAAAATTTCGAGGAAACGAAATTAGTTTTTTTAATTCCTTCTAACATTGTTGTTGAGGTGGGATAACATTGGGATGTTGTCTGATGTCCGTTACACAAGTGCTTGAAGCGTCTTATCTAGGAATCAGGTCAATTTATGAGATGTTGTCTAATATCCATAACACGAGTGCTTTAAGTGACGTTTCTTGGAGTCAGGTCATTGTATGATATCCGTAACACAAATTCTTTAAGCAACTTATCTCGGAGTCAAGTCAATGTATGAGGTGTTGTGGGATTATTTTTATTTCTTTATAGGGCCGATTGAAATTAATTTCATCTAACGAGATCCTGCGGTTTTGGTCAGCTTTTTGTCCACCATATCGTTGGACCTTTAACGACGCGCGCGCAAATGTTTCAATTTATCACAAATCCTTTGTAATAGTTTGGTTTACCTATTAGATTCACGAATATCAGTTACAGATACAAAACGCTACTGTTAAATTTCATAGACCTTATCTAAATTGTAATAAGGATGAAATTAGAAGGTGTAAATTCGATCATTTCATATATAATCGCAGGGTTATCCCATGTACCTTACTTTACGGTATTTACATTTATGTAGCCACGCCGCTTGGCTATTTCAAGCTTAATGCAAATTCAGCTAATCGAACAGGGGTGTCTCTTAATTTATGTTTCTTGAATCAATTGTCCTAATATTTTCTTTTATTATTACGACGTTCAGTTAAATCCGATGAAGTAAAGTTTTAAGTTGACCTAAAAAGCCTTATTGTATCTTAAAATATTGTTACTCTAAGTTACCTGAGAATAACAATTATTGATGATCATCATAGCAGTCACTGGAAGCCCCCTGTTAGACATAGACCTCCCTAAGAAGGTAGAATTTTGCGCATAGTTACCAAGAACCATAGTTAGGCAAGCGTATTAGTAATCGCATGCGCAGTTTTTGCGACGGGTATTCTGCTGCCCTTCCACATGCATTTGAGCTACACTATTTTGTATGAATATACCACCATCTATTAGTACCGAAGTTGCCTCTCAGGACACTTTGTAGAGGCTAACTGATATTTCGCAAAATAATATAGATGTCGACTACATTGAGTTTTCAAGCAATTAAAATGTATTACAATATTTAGGTCATTGTGGTATAATTTTTAATGACTCTTACGTTTGGCATATTTTTTTATGTTACTAGAATTTAATAAATTTCAATTCAATAAAATGGAGTCAATGTTATTTGTGATACATTAGGCGGCTTTAACGCTATGAGCGAACGCTGGAAGCTTTTGAATGGATATAGCAAAATAGATAAGTATTTGGGCAGTTGGACGTTTTACTTTTTTTGAAGTGAAAATAATTTTAATAGAAGTTGAATAATAAAAGTACCATTCAATTTCTATTAAAATTTAGTATATTATATAATGTATGGAGATACTACATTACATAATATACTGGTTTTCTCTTACAAGTTCGTTTCTATTGGATCGCGTTTTAAATCAGCAAATAACTGCTAGAGACCTAGATATAGACAGAGAATATAGACAGAGAATATAGACAGAGAATATAGACAGAGAATATAGACAGAGAATATAGACAGAGAATATAGACAGAGAATATAGACAGAGAAAATTAATTTTAGAAAATTTTAAATATTGAAATCGTTGACTACTTTTGCCCATAGTATGTAATGGACGACTTGTATGTAGTACAAGCAACAAGCAAGAAAAGGTATTTCTTGCGTGTTCTCATTTTTAGTACAAATATATCAAAAGAATTACAATTGATGTACTTATATATACAGTTGTTACAAATTTATTCAAAAATGCATTTGTAAAAAATCCATGTTTCATAATTCATACTTTCTAGCCAATTGGACACTGGTTTTACAATGATACTAAGTTAAAAAAATTTAATGACTATGATGATGTCGGTAGGCGTCCGTAACACAAGTGCTTTCAGCGACATTTTACGGAATTAGATCAGTGTACGAGATGTTGTTAAAAAAAATAAAATTGAAAGGGACACAATGGCAGCCCTAGAGTACTGTCCTTAACGCCCTTTCATTTTACACAGGATTAAAGCGAAGTTTATTATGGTTTTAATTAGATTTAAAATATTTATTACATATGTAATTCTCGAATTAGTTAGTAAAACACGAGCCGTGAGGATGCCTGTAAAAAATATACTAATTAATAGTCAAAATAGAGATTTATATTACCGATAAAATATTTTAAATAATAAATTATTGCTTTTTAGGTAAATCAGATTAACAGCGAACCACAACCTTGCATAAAAATAAAATATAAACTATGCAGTTTAAAGGACCTTTAAAATGTACAACTCTAGAAAATAATTATTTTAATAAATGGGGGCAGGGCTTAAACTATAAGATTAAGTTCCTGTTATAACCTAGGCTAGCCTCAAGAAAGGATTTTTGAATATTCACCCTCCTGGAAGCGTAAAATATGTTTATTAAAAATTATGAAAATTTTTCGAAACTCATCAATTTAGTGGAAAAAGTAAGGTGCAAAATACGTATAAATTTCTCTTATTATGAAAGTTATTTCAACATAACATCGCGATAGGACCAATTCTAGTTGAGTAAAGATGATCATAAGATTGTTTTACATCTTAAAACGGAAAAAGCAGCGGGATGTTGCTAGTTACTCAATATAGAAAAGACTGTATTTAAATTGATTTTATAGAAGGTACGTTCATCTTTAAGAAGGGTTGCAGAAATTCTACTGCTTAGCCAAGGGGTGCTCATAATCACCACAATGAGCACGCGTGGTGACAATCGCAGATTATAACTGTGCAATAGGAATGCTGTACTCCGCTTTCAATCAATCAATAACAGTAAGATTAGAAACATAAAGTCAATAAAAGATCCTCATGATAAAATAATTAAATAAATTAATTAAATATAATATTTTTTGGATAAACTTATACATAGATTATATTCGAGGAAATAAAAAAAAAGTGTGAAATATAACTCGTTATTTTGGAATTGTTGCCTCAAAGTAGCCTCGCCATTTCAACTTTCAAATGGAATATGTCTTAATCATTTGACTTCCATTTTATTGTTCAGGTTTTTACTCGCTTGTCACAGGAAAGCATTCTGTTGATAGTTAGTTGAGGTTAATGGTAGATGAATTGGAGTATCATGCCTTTTCAATTTCAGGAGAACTGTAATCTTCAATTTGGAAAATAATTCAGGGCAGTCACTAATGTATATAAACAAATATCATCATATAAACATTTATATGTTGATATTTGTTTATGTTCTGTATCTGGGTGTTAAATATATGTATTTAATTAGTATATTTGTGTTTCCTATGTTTTCCATAACACAAGTGTCGTCACTAACACAAGTGTTTTAAGTTACTTACCACGGAGTCAGATCAATGTATGAGATATTGTGGGAATTTGTTATTTATTTATATTTTCATAGACAGAATATTATGATCTGAAACATTTTATTTCTATTAACAGATACATATAGTCTTTTAGCAAAAGGTTTGCTGAATTGAATTAGTGTGCCTACGCGTCCGACTCCTATGATTTATGACGCAGCCCTGTCGCAGCGTAGTCTTTATTTAAAAAAGCCTTTGAATTTTCCGTTGAGTTCTATTAGCCCAATTTCTGATACAATTTTTAAAATATATCTATACTTTGTTGATATTCAAAGGTTTATCCTATAATCCTTGGATTACCGTTAAAGTCGAACAGTACCTCGCTCTGTACCAGGTGTCTAAGGAGGCGACTGAGGTACCGAAACCGATAGATGGCGGTATATCTATCTAAAACAAAGTAGCTCAAATGCTACAAGGCACGAAGCTACGCTCCACGCCACGTCGCAATTACCACCATACCTGCCCAGTTTTTGGGAAGGCTACGTCCATCAGTAGATGTTCTGGGGCTGCTATGATAATGATTCTACACGATTAACAAATAACTAGGAAAGAGATGATTGGTCATCTTGATAATTGAAGAGTAAAACCAACATTGAAATAACCAAGAAAATCTGATATATTTTGGGTGGTTTGACGGGCTGGATCGCGCATTTGGTAGTGACCCTATCTTGTGCGTGAGTTAACCATGTGCGAGTTTAACTGTAAGGTGTTATTTATATGAATTTTAAAATTATATTTGTATTTCCTCTATTGTCTGATGCCCGTAACACAAATGTTAAACAACTTATCTCGGAGTCCGGTCAATGTGTGAGATATTGTGAGAATTATTAAAAAATGTATCGAATTTTTACTTCACATTAATTGATATTGACTATAATAAATCAAAACTCAACCAGAATATTATTTACGCGGTCTAATGCACGACTTAAAACAGAAACGGATTTATGCCAACTTTTGCTCGCCGGTTTTTTGTCGCGAACCTAGCGGAGACCAGCCGTGCCAACTCAGACAATAAGTTTCCATTGTCCATTATATTTGCAAGCCTATAGACTGCTCTTGTTTGCTCTTTGTAAAATTCGTACTTTGTTCAGCTTGTTGTTTATCTAATAGGATAGTATAATAGGATAATTAAAAAAAAAGTTTTTGAGTGCAAAGTTTTTATAGAACAACTCACATTTAAAAAATAAAAATCTTTTACGTTATATCGTAGGTTACCAGCAGAACCGAAAAGTACCTGCCAGTTGTCATAAGAACTAAAACCGACAGACAGTGGAAAACTTAAAACAGTATAGTTTAGACACGATAGGCTGGGGATGGGCAGCAACAACACCTCTGCGAAGTAACTCTCTGCAATTGCGTCACGCCTGCCCAGCTTGGCTATTATAGGCAAAATTAGAGAACGTTCTGTGACTTCTATAAAGAATGGTTGATATGAAGATGATGATGGTTACGAGTATACAGGCTGTAGTGAATCTTACTATCACGCGGACTGTATGTTTGTTTGTTGAGCGTGGTTTGGTGTACCAAAATAAATTAATATTTGTATATAAAAGCAGACATCCATTAACACATACGAATGCATACAATAAGTAAATTAAGCCTAAAAACTATAGCTTATTATAATACACAAGTAGCAACTACAATAACAGAAATAACTTCTTTGTATAGCATCGCAAATAGTTTATGAGTATTAACTTCTTTTAACTTTCTTAATAAATAAAAGACACATTTTGTAACAAAAGATCAACCTTATGTTCCAATGGAAGGAAAGAATGCAAGTTTTTTTCAACTAAAAGTAGGGAGACAATGAATGAGGTTGCATTTCCCCAGTTTATAATATCAGAAATGGACCGTACCCGCCGCTTATTTCATAGTGAAAGTCCAGCGTAGTTCACACTTTATTATTTATGACTTTCCGCCTTCCATTTGTTTGTCGTTTCTTATTTCCTTTTCTTTGGTGGTTAAGAAAGTTTTTATCCAAAGGTTAAATAAGGTAAGGTAGAAAAATACGGAGGTGCTATTTTTAGTAACAACTATTGTTATTTGTTATGTTTTTTGATTGTAAATCTAAAGATAGGACAGCTCGTACATCCGTCTATCTTAATCCGTGATACACTGCAGTCTGGCTTGATCTGTAGTTCAATATTTGTTTAGCCTTGGCTATATTTCACCAGGTTCAGTCGCCTCTTATGTCACCTGGTACAGAGTAGTGTTCTACTCTGCTCGGTACTCCACGCTCAAACATTGTTTGCATAATATCCATTTCCGGATCTTTCTGTCCCTAAAACCTAAAGCCACAAAGTGAGGATAGATTTCCTAACTTAGACTAAAGATTTAACTGTTCATTGAAAATAAACTCAGAATAAGTCATTTGAGAGAGTTAGGTGCTACAACACGCACTACAACTTTTTGAATCTGGCTAAAAATACGGCAGGTATCTATTTTCAGCAAATGCAAACGATGGAGGAAGAACTAGCTTGTAATACATTATTCAATAAATGTACAAACTCGTATAAAAATGGCGTATTTTTCTTAGGCCGTGAGGTACCGCCAGAGTAGAGTAGTTCCTATCTCTGTACCTAGAGTCGAAAGAGGCGACTAAGGTACCAGAACCGACAGATGGCGGTATATCCATGCAAAAAAGTAGAGCACCAGCTCAAATGTACACGGCGGAGATAGGCAGCAGCTTCCAAGTCGCGAAAGCAGTACGATTGCTGACACGCTTGCCCAGCGCGGCAATTATGGGCAACATACCCCCTTTCTTGGGGAGGTTTACGTCTATCAGTGGAATTTTAGTGGCTGATATAATGATTTTTCTTAAGGCTCAACGAAAGTTAAAAGGAAAAGAAAAATTGTTATAGTGTAATTAACTTTTAACTACAAATTGATTAAAATGTATTATTCTGTGCCTGGCTTTGTTTGATATCTTTATATTTTACTCCTCTCGGACAAAAAAGCACTTTTCTTTCTGTCAAACGTAAATTGTTAATATCGGTCTCACTAAATTTAACAGGATCAACGGGATAATATCTGGAAGAAGTCAGAATGAGCAGCTAGAATATATAATTTTTATTTATTGAGTCTCACTACACATACATGGAGCAATTTCAATATAACACCACGTTCATGTAGATCTTATGTACAATTCGTTGACCATTAGATTACTTTTTGCGATAAAACCGTCCATTGTACGTTGGAATTATTGTTTTTGTTTACATATATTCATGTCTTGAGTGCACTAATTGCTTTTGTTATTATTATAAAGCAATGTTTGATAAGTCGTGGTCTGATCACATTAATATTGATTATCGTTTATTGGCTTCTCCAATCATAAAATTCTCAGGTAAATAACACAATCGTACTTTGATATTTTCTTTTACTTGTTTTTATATAGATAGTTGGCAACTAAAATTTGTATTCTCCAACGTGGTTGTGAAAATCACCATTATAATACGTGCTGCTCTGTGGTATTATAGGGGTATTGAACCAGTATTAAACCTTGTAATCTTATAATATTACTACTTGATTTCTATAAATTAATGAATTGCCCAATTGCACAAAATCAGGAAAGATCATGAATATTATGAAGACCAGAATACTGTGACTTATTTATACAAACAGCAAACAATTGTACCCATAAAAAAGATACTGATTCCAAACCAAATTGATTAGCTATTGCGCGGGTGATGGGTAGGGCGGAAACAAAGATATATATTTGTAAGAGTTGTTTACTAAGCATATCAGGTGTTGCACGAGTTAATTATGATATACATTTAAAGCAGATTTACTCAGATTTGAGCTGCATTTTTCAGATTGATATACCGCCATCTATCGGTTCTGTTACCTTAGTTGCCTCTTAAGATTCCTGGTACAGGGGAAAGTATTATTTTACTCTACCTAACTAACTGCTATCTCAACGCAAATTTTTCCCTTTCCGTGAAGATATATGTAAAGAAGTTCCTTCGGCTACTATGATGATGATAAAGATAGCTTAACGGATATAGGTTTTTGAGTATCTGAGTACGCGAAGACATAGTTTTGTGCGGAAAAAAACCTACAGATGGTTTGTGTTCTGCTCTAGCATCGTTTTTATGTAGTTCTTTCATTAGTTGGACTATTTTGTATTTAATTTAATCCATGACTTCTATGCGTTTCCGAATATATGTCTTGACATACGACTTCGATTTCAAACTTAATAATCAACAAGCAGAGTCCAGTATTGTATAAAGTTCAGTTTTTTATTAGTCCATTTGAATTCGTTTGTATGTCGTAACATCGGCTTAAATCGGTTACTTATGGCTAGTAATTATAAAGTCCATCCAGAATATTGCAACTTAAATGTACAGGGCGGAGATGGGCAGCAGCATCCTCATCGCGAAAGTTGCGCTTTGCGACGCTAACACGCTTGCCCAGCGCGGCAGTTATGGGCGAAATTCTCCCTGTCTTTGGGAAGCCTTTATCCAGCAGTGGACTTCCATTGGCTAATATGATGACGATGAAGAAAACGGATAGCGCAAGCGACTTGATTTAATTCTACATAAAAAAGTTGATATGTTTATAATAAGTATTACTGAGAATAGAACACAGGTGTTCTATTTTCTTAATCTCAATTAACTTTACATTGGTATACTTTCGCAGTGGACTTCCATTGGCTAATATGATGATAACGAAGCAAACTGATAGCGCAAGCGACTTCATTGAATTCTACAAAAAAGGTAATATGTTAATAATAAGTATTACTGAAAATAGAACACAGGTGTTCTATTCTCAATAATTTTCTTGGTTCTCAATAAGTTCTCAATCTCTAATTAATATTTGTACAGAAACTCCACAACTTAACTTATATAAGCAAATCATAATTAAAATACTAGCTTCTTGTAAGTCAGCATTGGCATTTAAGTACTATTCTTCAATTGCGCCTTTAAGGGCCTGTACCCACGAAGACACATTTGATGGATATTTACATTTAAGGATTTGAAATCTAACCAGGTGTATGTCCTGGTTTAGCGTGTCTTTTAGGGTATAATGGGTCACCCATTCTAATAATATGTCTTTTATCTCATAACGAAGTATATTCATCATAACTTTAATGGCTACTGCTAAACATAGGCCCCAATAAACAGGAATTTTGGTTATAATTCTGCGTTGCGCAGAACGTAGTCATGACAATTCTTCTGCTCATATCCAGCACTGTGCAATTGAGCTACGCTGATTCGAGTAGATATTCCGCTATCTGTCGGCAACTGTGCCTTAGTCGCCTCTTAAGATAACTGGTAGAGGGTAGGTACTATTCTAGTCTGCCTGGATCCCAAGATTAGAAATTGTATATATATAACAGTCGACATATTTTATTCTCCAAATAGCTTCAGGCAAGCGATATATACATACATCACGCCTGTATCCTACCAGGGTAGGCAGAGACTATGCATCTCCATTTACTACCATCTCAGCATATCTCATTTACTTCCATTATTCGCGTTAGTCCTTTTATACACGTTCGTTTAATTTTGGTACTTCTCACCTGGCCCTCCTTTAATACCTATTCTACATAGTTAAGATTTGTTTGCCTAGGTCGTCCTACACCAACTCTTCCATTCACTTCCGTTTTGTATATTTGTGCAGTCTTTCTACTTTAATCCATACATTCTACAATGCTACACCATCTTATTATTCCTCATAGCTCTATTCGGTAATTTATCTCTCAAACTCACACCATACATATTTTGAAGTGCTCTCATTTCAACAGCATTTATTCTACCCGCGTGCTTCTTCTGCTAAGCCCAACATTGACTACCATATATCAGTTAAAACCAACACACCTTTAAGTACACCCAGTCATGCCATTTTTGACACATTTCAGCTGCCTATAAAGCATGAGAGGCTCCATTGACACTATATCCAGCTTTTACTTTCCGTTCAAATTCTTCTTCATACATCCCATCTTTCATAAAAATACTTCTCAGCTACAAACTTTTCCACTTTCATGTCACTGTTCACAATTTCACAATAGACATTACTAACTATAAATAGTTTATGAGACGCCTAAATAATGACCCACCACCACAATCCACAAACTAAGTAACAGCTATTTAACACGTTATCACGGAGAACGTTAACGCGTTATTTGCAACGGTAACTGTTGCGTTTATCTTAATTAGGGTTTGGTAAACTAGGGTGCGCCTAATTAACGGCAACGTTGAGTTATATACCGGATGCATGACTTCATAAATAAATAGCTAGTAATCTGTTTACTCCCTTAGTCGGCTCAGATTATGTAATGACAATGATGTGAATGAATGACAAGATAAAAATAATAGTAATAACACACATCATCGCGCTCGCTCATACATGAGCAGAGTCCAAAACAAGTCGCTTAAAGCACTTGTGTTGCAGACATCAGACGACAGAGATTTAACAAATGTAATTCTAATATATAAAAATTACATTAGCTGCAGTCTAAGGATCTTAAAAGGACTACATACTACATTAAATTTTAATTATAAAAATACATTAATAACTTACAAACTAAAGAGATGAAACCTAACAAAAGCTTTATTATGGAATACCAAAGTAATATATTGGTTTTTAAAAGATGTCATTTTCTCTGCACTTGCACTTCGATCCATTGCACCAATGTAGGGCAGCAACTCAGCGATCTACAACACTGAAACACAGAATATACACAAATATTTATCTCGTGAATGTTTGTACTTGGTGTGGACTGAGCCTCCTACCGTTAGTGCACAAGAGAAGATTATTCCATTTTTTCCATCTGCGTCATCGGACCCGTCAACTTGTTATCTAATTCTTCTGTCGTCTCTTTCTTCTATCGTAACTATCTGATTCTTCCTCATTTTCTTCACCAATCATTGCTTGCTTTATTATGTACAGTTTAAAGATTGGGAGGACCACTTTAATGTTATTGTTAAATAATATCCTTGTAAACTTTATCATCATCAACATTTTCATCATAGAAGCCGTTGAACATTATACATAACTTAACTGCTATACCTAGTATTACATATCAAAGTGGGAATTTCGCCCATAATTGGCAGGCTTGGTGGCAATTGGAGTGCGTATCCTGTTGCATTTGAGCTATACTGTTTCAAGCGAATACACCTACCGCCCCCGGGCTCCTTAATTATACCTATTACAGGAGAACGTTTGTGCAACTCTTCTAGTACTCCAAAAATTATGTAACTGAAGGTATTGCAAAATTAACTAATGCTATTGTTAAGCTTCTGATATTTTCAGGATGTCACTTATCTCTTACTACTATGGGGATAGTATATTTTTTCTGTCAACGACTTTAGGGACAAAACCTTTATTGTAGTGCGAACTCAATTATTCACATCCTAAAAAGGCTTCTTTAGAGTGACATGAATTCTCCCTCTCCGTTGTTAAAGAACGTCTAGAGCTTTCTAAGAGATGTAATAAAAATCCGGGGCAATCTATCCGAGCGTTTTCTATTACTTATTTATAAATATTAAACGAAAAAACCTCACTTTAACTAAATTACGGTTAATTATATTGAATATAACAATTTGATAATTTCAGTGGATACTTGAAGTACAAATTTGCTTTTATTTGTATGTTACTTTGAAACTAGTATACCAGTAAATTACTTATTCTCATATATTGATCTGACTTGGAAATACGCGAATACGAATACTTGAAAATGCTGACAACAGATTAAGCGAAAAATAAAATTTTTAAATACATATATAATACCCGCACAAAACAAATACAAATATTCACCAAATGAATGTATATAATGAGTAGAGATCAAACCAACGGTTTGTTTATTAGCACAAAATAGGAACGCTACCAAATTGGCCATCAGACCTGTCAGAAACTAATTATAATTAGTTGTAAATTATATATATATATAAATGGTTATAGTTGAGCTATTCCTGCGTTTGATAGATTTTAATACATAATTAACCAAATGATCAAGAATGTATATCAGCATTAGACAACATTAGTTCATTATGTGTTATTTAAACCATGATAATGTTGCATTTTTATGTAATATAATTAAAATATTTAAAGATATCGTTAAATTTGAACTACGACGCTAACACCTTAAGAAGAAACGTCCATACATTCTTTTACCTAAGCAAACCCATCGCATGTTAATAGTAATTAAATACAAAAAACGACGCTTAAGTTAAAAACAACAAGGCTGCTGGTTGCCATTTTACACTCTTAGGTTCTCAAATGGCTATAACGATAAAGGAAAAGGTTCTCACTAGTGATGTAGTGAGTCATTAACGTGCTACTATTTGTAACGTTAACCGTTATATTCGTCTTAATTACGGTTAAGCCTCAGCTTAGCTAATTAAATGCTGCTCTAAGGCCGTTTACACGTGGTCAGACCGGAAGTCGATGATAAAATAATATCTCAAAGGAAGGTATACTAGCTATGTATCAACTGCGTTCACAAACGATCCAAAATAATAGGGCGGCGATGGGCAATAGAGAATTGGGGGGGAGGGGTCTCTGTCCAACAGTGGACATTTGGCAGCATTCGTAATATATAATAATATTAATTGTTCACAACATCGCATACATTGACTTGACTCCGTGGTAAGACGCTTAAAGCACTTGTGTTACGGACGCAAGACAACAGAGATCACAAATATACATACTTTTAATACCCAGACACACGAATGTTAAAAGATGGGAATTGAATCCTTGGGGCATTACTTCTGCTCCACTGTATCTGCTCTATTGGGCCCGTCAATGGTATTGATAAGAATGATGGTACAACAAAAAAAAAAGATTACCCTTAGTTGAATGACTATGCTCGGATACTCTTTTTGAGATTGCTTCAGGAATGAGGAGTACCGTGAGAGACCAATATTACTGTCGTCAACATATCGGTTATTAGACGTCCCCTGTTGGACATTGGCCTATCCATAAAGGAGGAAATTTTACCCTTAACTGCCGCGCTGGGCAAGCGGGCAACCACAGAGTGTAGCTTTGTGTCGAGATATACCGCCACTGTGATCTATCGGTTTCGGTACCCGAGTCGCTTTTTGGTACAGAAGACTCTATTCTACTCTAATGATATCCCACGGATTACTGACATTGTCTTGTGGATTCGCAAATTAAACGTTCACGTAGTACGTAGAATTAAAAATAGAGAATAAGCAATGACTATCGTAGAAGCGTTAATATTACGCTGCGCTCTTCAACAGCATATCAATCATGCCGGTGACGATCTGATTAAATTTGCAAGATCTCCCGAACTGATAACCGAAATGAGGCGGTCCAATTGCAAGTCTATTATTAAGGCCTAAGTCTAGGACGTCCTACTGTTGAACTATTTTAGGATATAGACTAAACTTATTTGTACATCGCGTCAAAGTATATAACTGTAAATGTACGAGTCTAATAAAAAGGGTTCAAGTCTAAGTTATGAAACTATAACAAATATAAAGACAGACTGGCTATTACGTTTTTAATATTAGTTTTTTTTTATTAGATCAGGTCGACAAATAAACCTTCATACCGCTTGATAGTAACTGTCAAAGCAGCCTATAGATGCTTGTAAGATCACAGAGATAACAAAATGGAGTTCTTATTCAAAGATCAAATGTTTCAGATCAAAGTAGTCTGTACAACAAAACGCTAATTTAATATCATCTAACCTAATCTAAGATTTATTTTATACTCAACCACAGAAAATACTCTAGTGTACATCACATTAATATTTGGGAATCAAACTTTGGCACAATACACGAAACATACTGAATCTGTTAAGATTTTCAACAGTGTGAGATAACCCTTCTAGTAATTCATGCTTCTTGATTATTGTGTAGAATGACCTCTGATTGTGAACTCTGTGGCGCGTTCGCCGTTAATTAAGTTTCGGTTGAAAATGACCCTTAATTTAATCAGGACCCATCCTGATCTTGTAATATTGTAAATGCGAAGTTACTTCGCTTATAATGTTTAACTTTGAATTCAGATTCTACTCAGCTGCATTAAATCAATAATTCGTTTTAGGATAATACGGTCCAACTTTTATTTCAACTTTGGGTTGCATAAATTTGAGTTAGAAAGCTACTGCGTAAATCACCCGCGAGGATTACGTTCTCGTAATAAAGATTTATATATATCTTTATAATATAAATAAGGTGCTATTGTAAACTACTTGTACGAGGGCTACCTCACGTAACTCGATCAAAAAATATACGACGTAACATCCGTTTCATTCCCATTTCCCTTATCTCATACTTAAAGGCTTCACTTAAGTAACTATTCCAAGAAAGGTCATGCAAAAAGTATAATATTTTCAAGTTAGCCTATAAGGAAACCGGTAGAGTAACCTCGACCCTTTTTTACAGGAAAATAAGTCGTTCGAAGCTCATCATGGCCTCGAGAGTTTTTAGCCCGTGAAAGGGTTCGCTGGAGTGGCCACAATTTCTGATTTGTATGTGTGGTCCTGTAGCTAGGTTTACAATCAAATATATAAGATGTTTATTTTATTAAAAAAATATATTACTAAAAACATTTAGAATATCTCTTTCAGGAAGAATGTCAAACCTTAGTAGCGAGCTGAATATTCACTAGTTATTTTTTCATACTCAGAGTCAGCGCCAAATGTTGGATGTTGTCGGTAATTACCTAAATAAACTTAAATATAAAGCAATCCCTATTAAATAGTTATAAATAAATAAATAGCAAAAACACTTTTTAACGACGTTTAAGTGCTTTATTATGTAATAACTGAGAAAAATGTGAAATGTCACTAAGTTCTAGGGACCCAGTCGCAGAGCTAGTATTTGTATTCTCTATAGACGGTGGCGCCACGGACGTGAATAAAGACTTCGGTACAACACAGTGCCCCGCCACTTCGTCGAGGAACATTAGTTTGCTTAAATCATTGGCTTAGCTATATAAGCGCCTGCTCTTCTGGTCTCAACACGTGTTGGGCTATGGTAAAGAACTTATCAAAGACGAACAGTTTGGTTTACGTGGCCAATATTCATGCGTCTATCAAATGCAAAATAAAGGAACGTATTCTTTAGCACCCCAATATACCACGATGATGTCGTTGTTCTTTGATGTCGCGAAAGCGTTCGACTAATTCTGGCATAACGGCTTCGTGTTCAAGTAGTAGTGCTGGACATACTCTGTTTTATCATTAAATTTTCTCTTGAATCGGTCTATTCGATACCGTGTCAATGGATCGTATTCAGCTAGTCATCTGATACGAGCATACGTTCCGCAAGGCTCCGTGCTCGCTCCCCTCCCATTCTCACTCATGTCAACGACATGTCTAGGACTCCTAACGTGGGGCTAACTCTATTTGTGGACAATGCGGCCCTCTACTACGACCTAGGAGATTGGTTCTGCAAGTTGCACATCAAAGTAAACCTCTAGAAGAGCGCAGCAATGCTCTTCTCGAGATTCTCTAGACGCGGTATGGAAAGTATGTGCTACGATATGGCTGCAAGATGGTGTTTAAAATGTTCAACCGTTTTGTTCGATATGTTAGTAAAACTAAATATTTTGGCGTCACTCTAGGTAGGCGTATAAGCGTATGATATTCAGCCCTTACGTGTGAATAGTTCAAAATATAATAAAAAAAAATATAGGGCCGCCTTTATTCTAGGTAGGTTACATTTCTATATAGGCTGGTAAAGTTAAATGCCTCTTAGATACAAAAGGATAATTTATAAAATGTGCAATCGCCCCGTAATAACGTACCCAATCGTCGTATTTGTACACATCCCCGTGGATTCTAAAATCATTTTAGAAAATTCAAAATAAATTCTTAAAAAAGGCGACCGACTACCATTAAACGCGTCCCTCCCTAGCCCTCTCACAAGCACTCTGCAATCAGATAGACTACATACTTCTTTCGTAAAGTAATACTCCGTACTCATCGGCGAACGTCCCTGTTCTATTGAGTAATTACCGGCTGCACTAGTGTGGGCGGCCTCTAATGCAAAGCTTAATTATATCCCAAACGATGGCCGAACGAGGCCTAGGTTGAGCCTCAGAGGCGCCCTCGGGTGATCGTCATCAATCTAGCTCAGATCCTGCAAAACTCGCGGGAGCGAGCGTAGTTAAACGCACGGTTACCGCTGCGAGGCATGGTGGAGAATACAGACATGGGGTAAAAAATAAGCAACCTCGCCCTCTCTCTCGGTAGCGTTAAAATTGGCGTCTAAGTTAAGCATTAGGTCCGATAAAAGATAAAAATGGCACTGCTCAAATTAAAGCAATTAACTAAACTTATATTGACACAATTTGTCATTATTACAAAAAGTCAAGTAAAATTATAAGACTTCTAATTTGAAAATAGATGTTTAATCAACTTTCTACCTCTTATTTTCAAGGGAAGTAGTCATGTTTTAATAAAATACCTTTTTAATACTAATCTTCTATACCATACCCATAACCCTACTTTTTTTATTTACTTAAGTTTATTTAATTTTAAAATGCTGCCTTTGTTCTCACGTAGCTTTGTAACTGTGCATTTGAGCTGCCCTGGTTCAGGTGGATATATCGTTATCTGTCGGTTTTGGTACCTCAGTCGCCTCTTACATCACCTGGTACAAGGGAAGGTACTTTTCTACTCTGCTGGTATCCCACGGCAAGTTTTATCAAATAACGTACAGAACCCTAAAGTGTATTGGTCTTTCGATATCTAAGAGCTTAAATAAGATTATTTATTTTTAAGACTTTTGATTAGGTAGAGAAAAATAAACTGGTACAGGGGGAGGTACCATTTTTCGACCATGTCGACTAACTATCATGTAGTCTGCTAAATAGTAAGCAACATTGCGGACCATGAGCGTTTGCTCGTAATATCACAAGGGTATACTAGCGCCTTGCCAACCTTGTGACTTAAAGGTATATCTTACATTACCTAGTGATTTCATTACCTGTCGCACGTCTTAAAACGGAACACAATAATACAAACACTGCCGTTTGGTGGTAGAAATAGGTGTGTATCAGGTACCAATGCAGACGACCTTTCTATAAAGTCTGTTTCATTTAGAAAATTATTATTGTTGTCCCGGCATATAAATGTATAATGGCAACCCTTCATTATCAAAGCCTCCATCAACCGCAGAGTGAAGGTTTTAAAATAAAACGTTGCGTTCGGGAATTCCAACGGGCCGGGCTTAGACCAAGGCGCGGGTGAACCCCACCGCTGTTCACAGCGCGGTGACAAGCTGTTTAATGTCCGGATATTTTTAACTTTTATTCTCGTGTCGGGTAGCGGTTGACATGTACCCTTTTCGCACATTTTTAGCTATTACTCGCGTGATGTGAAAACTTTTTGTCTTGGACAATTTAATGGGTCGTTATAAGTTGGGATGACGTAGTATGGGTGGGCATTAAAAATTTTATATAATACCTAGTAAAGCCCGAGGATTCAATTGAGTTAAATTCGGAATAACACAGTTCCACTTTCCTGATTTTGAACACAGAAGACAATCTTATTTAAAACGCACTAGACGAAATGTTATGCCTTTCTATTTGGAGATCTTTTTAACTTAAAAATTGCCGATTACTTCATGAAAACTTTCACAAGCGCGGTTGGGGGTTAGAAAGAGACAAAAAGCAGCCTATGTTATTCTTTACTCCTTCAACTTTGGCTTTTAACATTGTACTACAACAAAACAGAGGCATTACTAACAATATTATGCTAGGCTGGACTATATTTATTGTTACTATTTTTTTTTGTGTTTACTGTATATACACAGTATAGTTTCATATTCTATGTATTTATGTAATGTGTGCGTAATTAATGTGTTGTATTAACAAACCTTGTATTATATTAGACCATATACACACACATCCACACCTACATGCACACTACAGAGCATAGGTGCCTATAAGAACAGGCTAGACCTAGTTTAGGTACCTAAGTATTAAAATGTATTTTAGTTTAAGTTTCCTTTTGTTGTTGAATAAAGTTATCATTAAACTATTTCCACTTAAAATATAACATCGTCACTGTTTTGCCAAGACAACCAACAGATGCTTTCCTATTTATAACATTCGTACGGATAATTCTCGTAAATTCAAAGGGTGTTACGGATATCGTACTTCAGAGGAACTAACACAAGTAATTTTTTATCACATAAATGTTTATCGTGGATTGAATTCATGCGCACAAATCTTTAGCGCACAAATTTTGAACACTACCAAATGTCAAACGGTTACCATCGGACTAGTAAAATGTTGATAAATACAAACAGGTAGGGTAGGCAGAGACTATGGAACTCTGATACGATCACAAGTGATACAATCATGGCATATCTCTTCGCTTTCTTTACTCACATTAGTCTATATTGTCAATGCAATTGTTAAAAGATCGTAAAGAAATAGTTAAAGTAGCCCTTTCATGTCATACTGACCTAGCTCTGCTTTAAAACTCTTCCTGTTTAAGTTACATTTACCTAGGCCGTCCTACACAAACTCTTCTATTCACTTCCGCTTAAGGATTTGTATAGTTAATCTTCTTTCATAAATCCTTTCTACATGTTCAAGCCATATCAATATGCCTTTCTTATTTTTATCAGAACAGATGTATGTTCTGTCTATCTATCTATAGCACGGGAGGTTAATTTTCAGGTTAAAATAGCGGCTATAATAAAGCTCATATGATTTTCCTGATTATATTTTTTATTATACCAAATTTCATTCTAATCCGTTCAGTAATAAAAGAGATTAGCGTGCAAAAGTTAAAATTAACAAGTATATATATATCGGTTATCCTTTAATTTTAGGTTTAAAATAAACTGATGCGTTGCTTCTGAAAACGAAGAAACGACAATTAAAGTCTATTCTTCCACCAATTATTCTTATTTATCTATCTTAAATCACAATAATCTAAGACAATTAAAGTCTATTCTTCCACCAATTATTCTTATTTATCTATCTTAAATCACAATAATCTAATACAATGCTATTTTTTCCATAACCTCTCAACTGACCATTGACCTCAGACTCTAGCGCTTGTCAGCTGTCAATGTCATTCAATGTCGTTCAAAAATTAAAGAAATATTATTTCTTTACATATATTCAGAACAAAAAGTAAACAATTTCTTTTTCCGATCTCGATAGCGTACACGACGTTCCTATTCAAATTATTTGAAATAACTTATGTTCACACAAATTGTGATGTACCGGCATAGTAGAATAGTGCCTACCCCTGTACTAGGTATCATAAGATTTAACTGTAGTAACAGAAATGACAGATGGTGGCGGGTACAAGCACAGCCTAGCTCAAATGCAACAGTACAGAGAGAGGCAGCCATTCCCGTCGTGAAGCTACTCTCTGCGATTACTACTGCCCATCCAGTGCCAGTGCAGTGGCAGGCTCCGATGTGGTACTGTAAACCGCGACAGTACACTGGACGTGGGCCAGACGTCACGCATCGCCGTGAGTCCATGGAAGCGTTTATCCTGGCTCGAGGACTCGGCTTGGTTAACACTGAGAGTGGACCGTCGACGTTTGCTACTGCGAATGGATCGTCCAACATTGACCTCACCCTGACTTCAGGAGGCATTCAGATGAGAGGATGGAGAGTGCATGAAGACAAAATTGAGAGCGACCACCGTCTTATCACATTCCAGGTGGCAGGCCAGTCCGCTCCACGCGCTGAGCCGCTGGAAGTGAAGTAATTACCTCAGTCACTTTTTAAGATACCTGGTACAAGAGGAGGTACTATTTTACTCTGCCGGTACTCCACAATAACTAATATAAATATTATATTTAACAAACATATATTTTAAAAATGTGTATTTAAGTATTCATTTGTAATTTATTTCTTGTCTGATCTCCAAAACATAAATGTTTTAAGTAGTCAAGTTTATAGGAGTATGATATAACATAAATTGTACTGCTCTGAATAATGGCATCATACGGTTTGCCGATAAGGTAGAGGAACTTAAGCATCTCCGCATTTTCGCCCTCTCACCACCGGTTCCATGCATTCGTTCCTCACACGTGTATATCCATTAGTCATTACCCGTCGCCAGTAATCTCCTCGTCCGTCGTTCCATTACCAACCTGCATATTCATAGTGACATTTCGCAAATTGTCTACAAGACAGTGAGTTACCTAAACAGGAGAATATGTATGTATATATGTCGCAAGAACCGAATCAATTGAGGTTAGAAATAAAAATGTACTGAAAACGGTTAACCCATATTTTATTTGCTTCTGTAGGTATACTATTTGCTGTATTTTAAGTTCATCGGTTAACTATGCCTGACAGATTTTCAACATATTTTTATGCGTTTGATCGAAGTCCCTATTGAACTGTTTTCATTTGCCACATTAGAAGGTTAAGCCAGAGTTGTGACGTGACTTAAAAATTAATTCGGGTAAATTTTTTTTTCACCCAAACATACGTCGGTGTCACATCACATATTGATTTAGTTCTTTCGACCAAGAAAAAATTTAGAAACCTAAAATAAACGAAATATAATTGAGAAAAACTCGGCTTGAAAATTCGCTTTCTAATAGATCTTATAGCTAAATGATCAAAACTGTTATAGGCAAAAATCTGAAAACTCTTGAGGATAAAATTATTGTCCTACCTACTTATTTCCCGTTCTTATCTTACATTCAGTTACACTTCACTTCATAAAACTAAAATATCCATTAGCCCCAAACGTCTCCAGTAATCTCTTCAGACGTAATCTATTTCACAATCGTAGTGGTATTTGAAAACAATTTACAGATTTAGTGAATTGCAATAAAGTCCTAACAACCTTCTCCAAATAACAAAAAAAAACGTAAGTTTTTTCTACACCATTATTATTTATTTGTATATATATAACGAATGTTTATTCATGCAGCTTATAAAAATATTAATTCTAATTAAAAATGTTCATTCATTTTTAGAATTTTTGTGAATTCACTCCATAAGGGGTGCAAAGTTAGCATGAAACTTTTTTTTTGAAGTTATTCGAATTAAAATTCTCTATGAAGGTTGTTCATTGAAAGTCATAAAAAACATATAAAGAACTCATCCCTTCAGGAGGTAAAAGAGAGTGCAAGTTTAGAATGATTTTATTTTTTTAGTTTAGATGAATTTTTTCAGTTATTGCAATAAAATGTTAAATTTCAGTTATAATTAATTTTTAACTTTATCTCTTTTTGTGAATACAAATAATCGAACTCCCTTGACAACTATTGTTGTAACTTACTACTTTTATTGTATTTATTATTCTTACGGGAATCAGAACTACGCGTGTAAAACTGCGGGACGGTACTAGTTACAAATCATCATCGTCATATCAGCCATTGGAAGTCCACTGCTGGGCAATGGCCATCCCAAGAAAAGGGGAATTTTACCCATAACTGCTGCACTGGGCATGCTTGATGGCAATCGCAGAGGGCTCTGTGCATATGCGGATCTGTTCTGAAAGGATATACCACCATCTAGTTCACCGGTTCACTGGTTCTGGTTCTTTACTGTCGTGAGGTACTGGTAGATGAGCATATTTACTTATCATCATATCAGCCATTAGAAGTCCACTACGGGACATAAACCTTCCAAAGCAGAGGAGAATTTTGCCCATAACTACCGCGCTGGGCAAGCGTGTTGGCAATCGCAAAGCGCAGCTTTCACAACGGGATTACTGCCTATCCCCGCTCTGTGCATTTTTGAGCTACACTGTATCGGATAGATATTCCGGTATCTGTCGGTTCTGGTACCTTAGTCACCTCTTACGACACCTGGTAAAGGAGGAGGTACTATTCTACTCTGCCGATACTGAGGCCCCATCGGCAAAGATGCAAATAATTTCGTAGTTTCCTTAATAATAATGCTTATCTTACTTTATATGACGCGGTTCACGCGCGAGGCGCCCTCGATTTTTTTCAATTGCTTATTTAACGACTCTTGTACAATTTCTTATCTAAAAATATAATCTTTTTGAAGTGTGTGAATCGATATTTTGTTAATCAGTGTTATATAAGCAAATGATGATGCAATTTTACCAGAACAAAATAGAAATACAAAAATATGTTGTGATTTGTTTAATAGATACAAAGATTCAAGAAGAAGGCTTATACATAGGTATAATTATATAGTAGAGAAACTTATCGTATTAGAAGTTTCTGAGGTAATGTTGATGCCGACGAGATAGATCAAAATAATGTAATACATTGTTGTACACCATTAAAAGGTCTACAAGAAAGGTCGCAGTAAACCATTACCTAGGGATAACCCGCAACAACCATTTTGTACCTTCCTTGCAATGTGCGAAGCCAGGACGGGTTGCAAATATGTGTTCAAAGCTGTGAGTAGTATTTATAGTAAATAAACACTACACCTCATACTTTATAAGCAATTTATTTCGGAAACACATAAATTTCTGATATAAACCATTTAAAACTTGTGTTACGGATCACAAGTAAAATAATTAAATGCATTTTTAACACCCAGACACAGTGCAAACATAATATATATCATATACGGATCTACAAAAACTATTGGACAGATTTTGAGTATTCTTTCACTTTTTACTTCTACATTCTACCCTAGAATTTCTATTAAAATGTTAATAATATAATCCAAGGTATGAAAAAAATTATATAACATGATTTTCATATCACATGCGTAGCAAAAACTATGAATGGTCGAACAAAGATAAGTACCACATATTAAAGAATATTTAGAAACTAAAAAAACCTTGCGGTACCGTATGTCATGGCAAATTACATTTTTAAAATAAATCTTAAAATAAACTGCATGTCTATATAATACCATTTTATTCATGTTTTATATTATTCCTTATCTAAGTAAACCACTTTTATTATAGACTATTTAATTACTCAAGCCAAAAAATATTACGAATTTAAAAACTTCAATTTCATTATATACGTTGTTACGGGCTTCGTGCTATGATTCGGGGTCGAATCGTGTATACAAAATTTTCAAGAATACGACGAGTTTAAGCCAATCTGTATATGTTTAACCCAAACGTTTAAAACAATTATTTACACATACAAAGCCTGGACGGGCTGCTTGTCATTGACAGAAAAAGTGTGTAGCACTATGCGGATCTCGTTATCTCTGAAGGATTATACTAATCAATGATAAAGTATTTGTTGCCAAACATGAAACTGATGTACCGATCTTTAAAAAAAAATTACAAGATATTTGAAGATCTATTATTTTCTCAAAAATATACGGTTTCAGTAGATTTAGTGTATGATTGTGAAGTAATGAAAATATATGATAAACTATCAAATCTTTTGAAAAGGATAGATTAATGATTTTTTGGTAAAATTGCATTGATTTCTGATTTTTACTTTTTTCGTGATAATAAGAGAAATAATAAAATAAAGGAAAACAAAACTATGATATATCTATCGAGTTACTTCATTGTCTACTGGACTAGCATTAGTAGTTAGCATGAAAAACTGGAAATTTCTAAAAAAGGTTTAAATTTTTTTTTTATCGGAAATACTGTGAAGGCTCGGTGTGAGGAGTTTTAAACCTTTAACCGACATCTACGCTTGAAAAAAAAAAGCTAATTCTGGTCTAGATCTAATGTTTCGGGACTTTTTATTGATTTGATTGTTCCTTAGTTTATTATAGAGTTTTCTTGATAGTTAATATCTTTACAAGTATTATCAAAATGTGATGAAAAGTGCAAAGGGTTGAAATTTCCAATCAGTGAATTTTATTATTCCTAATTTCCTCTTAGCGCAAGGCAACTTTTAAAAGATAAAGGCTTTGGATCCCTATACATAGACTGCATGAATCCATATAATAAACTTTAGAGTATAGCTTAGCAAAGTCAGGTATATCAAATACATCTCATTTTCATGTAAAAAATAATAAAAAATTATGCAAAGGGTAACCTTAAATAGTAATATTGTTCACCTTTATATCTGTATCAATGAATACATGGGCTGCGTTGGTTCGGATAGATATGCCGCCATCTATGGAGCACCAATACAGTATACATACATTCTATAGCTGATACGACAATGACGACTTCCTTGTAAACAAACTAGTTTAAGTTGACTTTAACATAAAAGATGGGAAATTAAAAAAATAGGATATATAACTGTGACGTACGGAATCGAAGCCACAGAATGAAATCAAACATATTGATATATTAATCATTGATAAAAACACGTGTGTAGCACTATGCGGATCTTGTTATCTGTAGAAGGAAGGATAAAGTCGATGAGAAAGTGTGTTTTTTTTATCTTTTTGTAACAAACAGATAAACGGATAAGCCGATGCGAAAGAAATTTTTTATGTGAACAGTTTAAACTCTAGGATAAATACAGTATTTTTTAATGAAAAATATTTAGTTTATATTTAAAAAAATGTAATTTATTTTTAACAAAGGGATTGATATAATTTATTGTATTTTTTTTATTTTGTTGTTATATTTACAACTTTCTTTAAAGTGTCTTTGTTTATCGTTGTGAAAGTTGGCTGAAAGGACTAAAACTAATCATCGTACAACTGGACAACATTTATATGAAGAGTATTTTCATTTTCTCTGTGTCTAGATATAGGAATAAGAGTTTAAATATTATACATATGATTCCTTGATAGTTTGTGCGTATCCGTAGCACAAATGATATCAGCGACTTATGTATATAATTTCTTATTATTGTTCGATTGACAATGAAAAAAAAACATAAATCACTTAATTTCAATCTCAACGGGCAAACGAGATTTTATTTTTAAAACGTGAAAAATCGACTTTGTAAAGCTGCTTTTATAATAATAATAAATGTGATCTATGCATTGGGATCGAAACCTCTGACCCTTTAAAGGTTTTCCGGAGTTTTCCTGAGGCATTAGGGACATTAAAACCCACCGATTAGCGGTCTCATAACTTCGCGCCCTTCATCACACCAAACCTTCTCAGCAATCCTATCCTATTTTAATATGTTAAGTCATGTGTGTGTGATTGTTAAGTTTGAAGCGTACTTTATCAAACATTATAAAATGATCTGATGATTTTTGGCACTGATAAATTTTTGATAGATATGCATTGATATATTTTCTTTATTTATTTATTTATTTATTGATATAAATTCGTAAAATTGAAAAAAATAATAAAATTACGCAAAATAAAACAAATTCATGTATACATTTTTAAATGTAATTTCGATTTTCGTCCTAATTAATCTAAAATGGTGACTAACTTCAATTAGTTCTCTGTTTACCCAAACTAATTTCTGTGCAATGTCTCTTTCTGTGAAATGAAAAACCTCCTTTCTTGGAGAGGCTTATGTCCAGCAGTGGACTGTGGACAGTGGTTTCAATGGCTGGTATGTGTGATGACTGGTGAAAAATACCACAAGCAGTATGAAGTCTGCCATATGTAAATTCTTTCATATATGTGTAAAAAGTTAAATAAATAAAAAAAAATAACCTAAAAGTGGCTGGAATGCGAATAAAGCTTGTTTTATCGCATCTTTATTATTGCAGACTATCTTGATTATCACAGCGTAAATAGTGAAAGTCATGAAAACAAGGCATAAATGTCAGCGTTGTATTATAAAGATATCACAATTATTTTACACCAAATCGATCTAATCATATCATTAATGTTAGAGAAATGTTACAATAGAAATAGGTTTGTTAGAATAAAAACTCTAATACCCTTTTTGTAGTCCAGTGCTTCTTAAACAGTAGCTAGTGTACTCGTACAAGAGCAAATATTTGACCCACGATAAATTTTGAAGCACTAGGTGTAGATTAATACTGATATTCTCAGGATTACTGAACTTGGCGTGAGATACCGGCAGACTTTCCATGAGATACCAGTAGAGTAGAATAGTACTGCACTGGTTATTTGCAGGCAACTAAGGTACCAGAACCACTACCGGTTTAAGGTACCGGAGCCATTAGATAGCGGTATATCTATACGAAATAGTGCAGTTCAAATGCACAGAGCGGGGATGGAAAGCAGCATCCCCGTCCCGAAAGCTGCATTCTAACACGATTGCCCAGCGTGGCAATTATAGGAAATAACCTTCTTTCTTGGAGAGGCCTAGTCTAGCAATGGACTTCCAATGTTTAGTATGATTAGAATGACGATACTAAACATAAGTTTAGACACCATATTAATATTTTATTAACCTATTTGGTTTAATATTAAAAATATTACATTTTAAAATGTTACATGAAATAAATACTCGTCATATTTATTAATGGGTCGTCATACTCAGTTTTTGTTTAAGGTAACAATACAAAAACCCCCTGGATAACCTGGTCAATGTTATGTTGGAATCACCATTGTATTCTTTTATTTATTTGTACAGAGGTAAATAATTAAAGTATCAAGGAAATTTCGCAAATATTTAAACAATACTAATAAAAAAGGCTGTAGATCTAGACGTAAATTAGTTGGTTCCTTCTTGCGTGTAGGCGCCAACAATGTTCCGGTTTTATTTTAAACTAGCTGTGCCCGTGATATTGTCCGCGTTTAGTAGTTACCTTGGGTACCATACCTTTCAACTTTAACTTATATAAACTTTGAGTGTTATATTTAATAATTTTTAAGCTTCTAGCTCGCTGAGATGGAAATATCGCTATTGTCAATAGTTATATTTGTTACAATTTTTCATCCGCCTTTTCGACCCCTGACACTCATAGTAGGTACCGGCAGAAGAAATTAAAACCTCTCGTTGTACCAAGTATCGTAAAACGCGACTAAAGTACCCAAACCGAAAGACGACCTATTCTATGTGATTGTCATCACGCTTGTATAAAGCGGCAATTAAAGGTAACATTCTGTCTTTCTTGGAGAGGTCTTTGACCAGCAGTGGATTTTTAGCTCCAATAATGAATTGGTTCATTAAAGGTAAAATAAAATGTACTAAATTTATTGTCATGTTTTATTGCGTCTTTATTAACACTAATCGTACATAAGTACATACATTATAATTATTCTTTGAATATACCAATGAAACACAAATAATAACTAAAACACATTTTCTTTCTTACAGTATACAAAAACAAAAATTTGATTAATTACACTATAAAAAAAAATGGTTGATTAAATTAAATATGATTCTAGTTTTAAAATGAAATTACTAGCCTATGACAAACAATGTTATCTCAAATATGTATATATTTGAGATAACAATGTTTGTCATTCGGTTTGCTTCTTTATTTTATTTGATGTTGACATCTTTTATTGTATGTCCTAGGTATGTTATTAAGGTCAATTTTATCGCATCGATACATAATCTCACGCACCCGTAAAGTATTGAATTACCATTATAACGGTTTTAGTATAATTTGATATAATTAGTAATAATTTATTTCTTAATTGGCGGGCCTAATAGCGCATTTGGTAATGTTCCAATCGTTTGCGCCCTCGGTTCGATTCCTACCCAATACAAATACTTGATAGGTAAATATTGTTTGTTTTCTATCTGGGTGTTAAATATCTATATTTATATGTAATATCCGTAACAAAACTGCTTTAAGCGACTTATCTTGGATGTGTAAATTTTTTTTCTGTTTAATTTACTTAATAATAGAATCGAATCCAGTCAATTATTTATAAGGATATTACATGGACTTTCTGATGCGGACCGGATACAACCGGTTTTTATTAAAAATGACTTGTGATAGTCTTTGTCCAGAAGAAGTTCCAAAGATTTGATTATTGGTATGTTAGATTCGATTAAATATGTATATGCGTATAACTTGAAATCTAAACACTTTTCTCTCAACTTTATTTTAAAATTTCTGAATATAAATAATCATTTATACGATGACGATGAACTAGTCATCATTAATAATTTCGAGTACTAAAATTAGATACGAAATGGTCCTTTGCATGACTATCATTGACAGAAGCATCAGTTACTCATACATATTGATCTCGCATTATGTTTAGAAAATCAGCAAGTATCAAGACACGAAAATCTATAAGATACCCCATCTTACATAATCTTCAACAACTTCGTTGATTCTCTTTGCGTGCAATGCGTTGGTATTTTCCATAATTTTGGCCATATCTTCTATGCTGGCTGCCTCTCCGACTTCCGGTGCAGAAGCCACATCTACTGTTATTATGGGTAGCATCACTGTAGCGAGGATAAGCCCATATGGCAGGTTCTAAAACAATGCATCTAGTGATAAACAATCGAGAAGAGCATTGAATTTTTAGTAACAAATTTTATTTGCTAGAGTCATCTTAGTCAAAATTAAGTAAGTACTTATTTACCGTTTAAAATTATCATGAACTAGACCTCATACAAGGGTCATCTGCGTTGGTACCTCACCTTCACCTATTTCTACCACTAAATATGTGTTCGCAATGCTGTGTTCTGTCTGTGTTTGTGTCATTTGACCTTGATTTTAAACATCATCATCATACCAGCCATTGGAAGTACACTGCTCGCCATAGGCTTCTCTAAGAAAGGAGGATTTTTGGTCCATAACTGCCGCGCTGTGCAAGCGAATTGGCAATTGTAGAGTGCAGCTTTCGCAACGGGAAAGCTGCTGCCAATCCCCGCCCTATGCATGTTAGCTACACTATTTCGGATGGATGTACCGCCATTTTTCGGTTTTAGTACTATAGTCACTTCTTACGACACCTGGTGCAGTGGGAGGTACAATTCTACTGTGAGCACGGTTTATTGCAAGAGTCGCGTACAAACTACCATAGTTTAATTTTAAGAGAGATTTAAGGATGTCAATACACACATTTATTTAAATTTCTATATCTGGATATCTAGAATGTCGAGGTAAACTTGTTAAGACAAGGCTATTAGTGTTATCTTCATATGAACGCACAAAATCGGACTAATACTATACAAGTGAAATTTTATACCAAACAGTTAAGTATATAGTAAAAGTTATGCCAAAAAAACAGAGAATAATTTTTATCTTCGAGACGGAAAATTTTATCAATTGCTTATTTATTTGGTTAAATTCGAAAACTGTCGTAGAACCATTACCTTAAATAGAACTACGTAGACATGATTTGTATTTACGTACGTTTGTAACAAATAACCTCAGGTATTACTGAACTCTTTCAGGAATAGAAAATAACATTACCAGCTATATATACATATGTACACATGTAGCTAGCATATTGTATTACGGGGCTGATGTTGCAGATAGTAATGATCTTGTGCGCCGATCTTGTTCGATTCCCACCCAGAGCAAATATTTGAATTATGATATTTGTGTTTGTTCTGTGTCTAGGTGTTAAATATATGTATTTAACACCTAGACACATATAGGGGAATTATGTGAGTAAAACCGTGGAGCGTCGCAAGTATTAAATAAATTTGCAGTTTAGTTGTTTCTATTACAGAGGGATCGATATAAATTTTTATACATACTCCTTACCCTAGCGAAGTCAGGGACGGATAGTTCATGTTTCTGAAACACATTATCAGTATTTGTTTTTTGTATATATACTTTCCTTAGCAATAAATTTATGCCATGAGGTAACAGCAGAGTAGAATTATACCTCTCCCTGAACCAAGTGTCGTAAAAGGCGACTAAGGTACCAAAACCCACAGATGACGGTATATCCATCCGAAACATTGCAGCACAAATGCACAAGCGGTGATGGGCAGCAGTGTCGTAGTCGCAAAGGATGCGCTCAGCGATTGCCAACACGATTGCCTAGCGCAGCAATTATGGGAAGATTCCCCCTTTCTTGAGGATGCCTTTTTCCAGCAGTAGGTATTATAATGATGATAAGTAAGAAATTTCGCAATAGACAAGAGGATCAAAAAGTTTCAGATTCCTCTGATTAACATTTAACTTTAATTGAATAATTTTATTTACCTCTTTCAATTCAAGGTCAAACAAATTTCTTGGGAATGCTTTCTGAGGGTCTATGCTCAGCCTCTTCAGCGAGCCACACAGATATTCATAGTAATGGTTGATAAGATTTTCATAGTGGTTTTTTCGGAATTCGGCATCAGATCCTGAGAAGATGAGGTAGAGTAGGTCCACTGCAGCTGCACCAGCATGTACGGTCTGGTAATCAATCATTATAATTTGAAGTTTCT
The DNA here is from genome assembly GCA_020976665.1 of Heortia vitessoides. NCBI lineage: Eukaryota > Metazoa > Arthropoda > Insecta > Lepidoptera > Crambidae > Heortia > Heortia vitessoides. Next base: position 14,582,563 of record JACJUM010005602.1, on the reverse strand, counting down.
CCTCCTGAAATTTATAACCTTAGTTAGCCAATCCGTGTAATGACAATTAATCAAATTCTATAAAATATCACTCATATATTAACTTATTTGATACACGCTTTCTTGACTTTTTATCTTTATAAAAGTGGGTACCTGGTGCCGTAAGCGGTACCAAGAGGAAGACATATTCCTGAATCATCGCGTTTCAATTCAACTGAGTGGGGATAGGCAGCAGCATTTGCGTCACGAAGCTACGCTTTATGATTGCCATAACGCCTGCTCAGCGCAGTAAATATTGTTTAGATTCTCCCTTTCTTGGGCAGGCCTTTGTTTATCTTGCATACGGCTGCTATGAGGATTTGACTAGCAAGTTACTTAAAATTATTTAATTTGAAAGTTGAAACATCAAATAAAATTTGTTGGTCTACCTTCTTCAGTACCCAATTTCGTCTGAGGCACTGGGATCGTTAGAAGGAAATATGTCTTGAAACAACGCGGCTCAATTAAACTGAGCGGGAATGGGCAACAGCATTCAGATTACGAAGGTAAGCTCTACAGCGCGGTAATTATGGACTAAAAAAAATCTATGTGGTTTTGATCAGTAGGTAGTTACGCTAATTAGGTCCATAATTCAACTTCCCATCCCTGCCTGTATTTCAGCTCAGTCATGCCGGTATCTCAGTCGTCTCCTACGACAACTTACATGAAGGAAGGTTCGATTCTACTCATCTGCTATCCTAAACTAATAACATGTGTATTTATATATCTACAGCTGTACATTACCGGTTCTATGTTTGAAGCTCGTCCCGGTATTAAACAACACGATGATTTCTTCTGTTGTTTATTGTTTTCCTGTTGAGTAAAACACCCAAAATAAGTTAAATAAACAAAGAACAAGAATGTTACTAATACTTTTAAAAAATTCACGCCTTATCGCATGCGTATAAAATTTACACTATTACGTGCCACTATTCAGAAATTATTTCCTTTTATTATTTAAAATATAGTATTAATATAATATTATAGTGTGCTTTTCTAGACAATGATCTAGCTCTATGCCAAATGTCAATCAGATTCTTTTTATATATCTGGTGTTATAAAAACATATTTCACGAAGACTTAAGATCCGGGCATTTCCGAAAATAGAATATTTATAAATAATAAATTTTAAAAAATATAATAAATATTTTAATAAATAAAAAAAATTGAAAAATAAAATATATTTTTTTCAGCAGTAGGCCACTTTTCATTTCAGACCATTTGCATTGGTACCTTACTCTGTTTCGACCGCTAAATATTAGAGTTGGCTTTACTGTGTTACGGTTTGAAGGATGAAAGAGGCAGTGAAATTACTGTGTAAAGGTAAATACTCGTAGTATGTTTAGTTCTTAATTGGTGACACGCAAATAATATCTTTCTGATATTAGGATGCGGTCACGTTTACCAACAAGCAATCCGTATGCATGTTTGCTGACTTCATAATACTTTGTACTTATTATGTGATTCTTTTAATCAATTTCAAGATTGAGAGTATTTGTTCAATGGTCAAAATTCGATCGATTGTAAAATCTCTCATATTTTATTTTGATATATACAATACAATTAATGTTTATTTCGTTCTCGTTTCATATATTTGATTAAATGCTTTAATTGAATTAACGTATTTGTAGTGCTTGTTGTTTTAATACAATAGATTTATGAACTTATTACCCCATTAACATCAATTGTCTAATGTCACACGAACGGATGAGTTCGCGCTAATTCCTTAAAAATAAGGACATGTTATCTATAAAAATATTTTAAATATATATATATATACGCTATATTTTTACATTAAGCAGTCGCCAAGTATCTGGTTATATTTTACCTAGTCTTCTATGGTTATATATCAAGTGACAAATCTTACTATATCGGACAAAACATAATGATATTTGGCGTAGTTTACCGACAGAGTAAAGACAAAATTACCTTTACGTATCTATTCATTAAATTGCTAATCCTAAAGTCACCATGTCGGAGAACCGGCCTCCTTTGAGGTTGGTAAAACTTCGTGAAGTTGTCCATTGTGGATGTATCTCCGAAAAACTTCTGGAGTTTGTCTATATTCTCTTCTTTTACTGCTTTCATTGACTGTTCTATCACTTGTGAGAAGAATTTACCCATTACATCGCCTCCTGGCATTTGGTACTTCAAGATTTGCGTAGACTTCTTCCATTCCTCTGGATATTTCTCTTGATATGCTATTGACAGTGCGTGGAACTTTGCTAGTTCCTCGACACTAGCAGAAGCATATTCCCAATCCATGGACTTAATTCTATCAAAAGCTTCAAAACCTTCAGCTGTCAGGTCTTGCAGAACTAAGGTCTCTTCCAAATGCGTACCGTCGTATCCATAGAACGTTGGAATCTGCAACCTATGTTCTGCTGGCACTTTGTGTTTTTCTTCTAACTCCTGGAAGACTTTTAAGAGATGAGTGTAAGTGTGTTGTTCTATTAAGAAGAAATCAGTTGGCGCTTGCAAACGAACAGTCTCTCCTACTGCTGCAACTTTGGCAAACAATTTGATATCTTTCTTTTGTGGAGCAGAGATTGTTATTAAAAACAGCTGCGAAGTAAAATTTGAGCCACCTGATGATATGGGTGTGATCTTTTGTTCACATTTCTCATATCCTAACTCGGCTGTTATTCTTTCTAGGTTTCTTTGAAGAACAGCTAGCCTCGCGTTTGCCATATTTAATGTTAAAACTTCACCGCTCACTAAAAACCAATGCTATGTTGAACATATAAAGCAATACTACAGCTAGTGTAATCAATTAACTCATCATTGTTGTCATAGATTCGCTTTATCTTATCATTCTTATCTTCTAAATATTGAAACGTAATAATCATTACTAATAATAAAAATACAAAAGTGTATTTGTTAGCTTCACATTTGTAAGGCTAGTTCTCCATTCTTTGAAGCGTTGTATCTAATAAAATGACCCCATTTTCACAGCGAACTACCTACTTTAAAGAAGCGAAAATATTTTTACTAGAAAAATACAAGCATTGTTGCGTATTTTAAAATGTAAAATAACACAAACCTTTAAAGTAACAACTGAAAATAAAACAGGTATTGATAAATTTATCAATAAAACAGTATAGCATATGATTTAGTCATGCCGCAAGGTGTGTATTACTATGCGGATCTAGTTATCAAGAACGAAAATAAAAGTTATAATGACAATCTATGAGGCCTGATTAGTTGATCTTGATATAGGTATATTCGTATAATGATTTACACTGGATACTATTTACCATATCATGCCACCGCGACCGTTAATCTAGATTCTAGAACATTATAGTTTCAAGAAAATCATTGTTGATTTCATTTTTGCGTAACGAAAAGTTTGTTCATATCTGGTGGCTTATATTCATTTCGCTATTTTATTTGAACAAGATAGTAATAGAAATAAATTCCCACAATATCACATACATTGACCTGATTCCGGGATAAATCGCTTAAAGCAGTTGTGTTACTGACATCAGGCAACAGAGAAATCACATATATACTACTTAAATACATATATTTAACACCTAGACACAGAATAAACATAAATAACATCACATAAATATTTTTAGCCGTAGCCGGCAGAGTAGAATAGTACTTCCCTCTGTACCAGGTATCCTTAGAAGCGATTAAGGTGCTGAAACTGACAGATGGCGGTATATCTATCCAGAACATTGCAGCTCAAATGCACAGGGTGCGATGGGCAGCAGCGTCCCCGTCGCGAAAGCTGCGCTCTGCGATTGCCAACACGCTTGCCCAGCGCGGCAATCATGGGCAAAATTTCTCTTTCTTGGGGAGGTCTATATCAGTTGACTTCCAATGGCTAGTATGATCAAACAATTTTTCCTGTGGAGAGGAAAACCCATGGCCTTTGGTACTCAAAATAGGATCAGTACCGCCGGCAATGCCAGTACTGCAAACAATAGCAATAAATATTTAGCTTATTAAGTTGATGGAGATGATGAGATAACTCAAATGATTTTGTGAAGTATTAGGCTGGCTATTTAGCGTGGAGTATCTGCAGAGTAGAATGTAATAAATGGCTAAGTTACGAAGTAAAAAGTTCATTAGAAAAAGTGTAGCTCAAATGTACATGGCGGGGATAGACGTCAGCAAACCCGTCACAAAAGCGATGCTCTACGATTGTCACCACCCACCGCCAAAAGCAGCTCTCCCTATTTTCAGGAAGTCTATGTCTAGCAGTGTATGAATTTATTCATACAATTCGAAGCATGTGATTGTTGTGGAAAATCCCCCGGCTCTACCTAAACATGTGAACAAATGACGAAATTTATCAACCGATATTTATGAATCGTTTGTAGATAACAGTAATTCTGCAATTGTGAAAATATATCAGATAATTGTATCTGTACGGGAATTACTCATGCCCGGGACAATAACAAAACAGGTGCTAGAAATAATTAATTTTTTTATTTAGATTGGCTTATTACGGGTAATTTCATAGATATCTAAAATACAACTTTATTATATATACTAGTTTAAAGATTTATATGTATAACATCAATTTTATATATATATATATTAGTGATGTTATGTTTATACATATATATATTTCTCTTCTCACTCTTAACATTTGTTATTACAAGATAGAAGAATCGCTTATAACAATATTATGCTAGACTGGACTATATTTATTGTATTTATGTATTTACACAGTATAGCTTCATATTCTATGTATTTATGTAATATGTGCGTAAATAATATGTTGTATAAAAAAACTTGTATTATATTAGACCATATACACACACATTCACACCTACATGCACCCTACAGAGCATATATGCCTATAAGAACAGGCCAGATCTAGTTTAGGTACTTAAGTATCAAAGTGTATTTTAGTTTAAGTTTCCTTTTGTTGTTCAATAAAGTTATTTTTATTATATATGTATATATATATATATCTGGTTTATATCTGTTATATATATATATATATATATATATATATATATAACAGATAAATATAAAAAAGGGTCACTACCCTAATGTTTTTAAACCTCCAAAAAACTAAAATAAAAAAAACGGGTCATAGGGTACCAACAGAGCAGATTAGTATCTCTCTAATACTCGGTGCTGTAACAAGAGATTGAGTTGCCGGAATTAACTAATGGCGGATTTTATACATAATAAATCAATCAAATAAATAAAAACTCTCGTTATCTCATACCAATACATATTAAACACACCCACTCAACATAAAAATATTTGTTCCAGGTGGAGATCAAACCTTAGCACACAAGACAGGACTCGTGCCTTCAGACCCGTCAAATGCAACTGGGCGTTAGGTCTATGTCCGGCAGTAGTCGTTCTACGCCTGTGATAGAGATTACTTACAACACAATTTAAATGACTTATAACATTAATGACCTTCTAGAGTCAAAAGAATTATTTGAACATATATGTGAACTATATGTGTTAAAGGTCGTGGGTTCGATTCTCACCCAGAGCACATATTTATATGATGAATATTTATATTTTCTGTGTCATATATATATATATATATATATATAAATACATGTCATATATATATATACATAAAGCGTTCTCTTTATCTTTATAGCACTCGCTGACATTGATTTTCACCGAACAGAGATATCCTGGCTTCATCGGAGAACAATACCCTATTCTAGTCTTCTTGAGTTCATAACTCACAATTTCAAGCAAACCTAGGCCTGGCAACTCTGTGCTCACGGAGTAACTTAGGGCAGCGGGCCGGGTGATACCGTTGCCAGGTCATTTGAACCGTCGAGCGACTCACATTAGCCTCTGAGCCACGTAGCATTGGCTGCAACTCTCTTCGAGCAGCGCAATTTTGGTAACTTTTACCCCTTTCTGTAACATTATTGAGACAGTTAAACAGCAGTAAATGAAGCTTTGTTATTAAGAATATTAAATAAATTCATAAAATTGACTAAAAGTTATGAAAACCGATATTATCTTTTGGAACTTTGCACCAAAAATGTAGGATTAAAAGTGGTTTTCTGTAAAAACGAAAATGAGAATATAGAACTTACTGTTTTAAACACCACGGCATTTTTAAAACCGGCCAGTAACATGTACAAATGATTGAAATCATTTTGATACCGTATTATTTTAAAGAAGAAATAAAATCAAAACCGCCCGTTTTTATGCAAATGAGTGTATACTCGTATATATCTAAGTACTGAACTTGTAGTTCCTCTGTTGTCTGATATCTGTAACTTGAGTACGTTAAGCTTCTTTTCTCATTTAGGTCAGATCAGACTAGTCACGTATGAGATTTAATGTGAATTTGTGAATTTATTTATTATTACAATCATACAAAATTATTAATATAACTAAATTACACGAACAAGATTATACTCCTTATCCGACACATGACTATCTTCACATCAGCATTAATTTATATAAGTAATTACGGTAAATAAGTAAACTTTTAAAATATGTTAGTAATTATGAAAATCAGAAAAAAATCAAATAATAACTAAACCAAATAGAACAAAAAACATCGAGGAATTTATAAAAAAAAATACAACCAATTGATACAGAAGATAATGCACATCATATGGCTATTAGTCTTGCTTGAGAATATTTAGGAGTGATGTTAAAAAGCGAAATCAATATATTGTTTACAAAAATCATATAATAAACAGAACATAAAAATAATTTCGTCTTCTTAGAAGACAGCCACAAGAGATCTTTCAGGTAATCGTAGCTTCTAAAGCTTAGGATGCCTGTGCATTCCACAACATGCCACAGTAAATCATGTATGGTTTATGCTGTTTGTTTGTGGAATGCGCTTTAACTTAAGAATCCGATGTGCGCGGTCTTTGCCTATATTTAAGAAGAGAGTGAAGGAGTATTATCTATCGCTGTAATTACTTCGATTCTCGAAACTAGCATTCTTATTACAGTTTTCTTTTATAGTTTTAAAAGTTTGTGTCATGTATTTTACGTTAATATTATTATTTTTTTATTTGATACACCTCATCCTAACTCGTGTTTTAATATGTTTACCACACATTTTTCATGCAAAGATTGCCTGGATGAAATTATTCTATGCTATAAGGCCCCCAATTATACTTCACTATGTATTACATACTATTAATATTGTTTGTTAATTTAGATGTACATATATGTGTATTATTATTTGGATCAACGATGATCATTTATTAAGCGAAAAATCATATATATTGAAATTTACTGAACCGATCTATCTGTGTATTGATTAATCTATGACCGCTTATCGTGCGGGAGACGTAGGTCATTTTGCGTGTTCACTGTAAATGAATGATTATAATATTATTCAGTGAGGCAGCTGTTTTGAAGCCGGGTAACACGGGAGTGGCGAGTGCTAATATGTCATGGGAATGTAGGTCAAAATGGTAGCCCAGAACTTTTTGCGTGACTATATTAGGTTACCCTTATATACATGTCTATAATGTACAACAAATGCATTAGTATCTCTACATATCTTGCTTTATTCAGATCTTTATTCAGATTCAGACCTTCTGAAATAGTCATATAATATAACCTTCATTATATAGTATAAAACAAAATACCTTTCCGCTAGTTTGTCCCAACAGATTTTGATGCGGTTTTTTTAAAGATAGAGCGATTTCAGAAGAATTAATATATGTATAATACATGTATAATATAGTAAAGAAATAATGGTAGTTCTGAAACTTACCAATATGGTATTGTAAATTAACATAGTATTTTTACGATTACATAGCAAACATTGGCTGAGCCTGACGAGATAGATCATAATAATGTACTCTGTAGTACACAACACTGTTGTTGTATACACCTTAAAAAGGTCTATAAAAAAGTATGCAGTGGTATATGTCCATCTTTTAGGGATGTACCTCAATAACTATTTTTGACGCTCATTGCACCAGTGCAAAACTGGGGTGGGTCCCTAGTTATATATATATTATAATTCTGTACGTATAATACTGTACGTTTTTATTTCACTGAACTCTACCTAAACGGCTGAACAGATTTTAATATGTGCATTGGGTTTAGACTCTATTGCATACTGCATTGGTTTGAGTGCAGTCTGAAAAACATCTGCTTAATTACAACCAAATGACGGGCACTAGAGCCGAGAACTGTACTTTAGGGCACCCTTGAGCTATTGCCATCCCTTATTCTAGGACTCGTTATGCTGAAGTTGCGATTAGATTTTATGTCTGAGTAATTCAGCAATGAGGTGGTCTAGAAAATAGCGGTGGAATAAAGTAAATGTAAGACGCCTATAAACGAAGTCGTCTGTAAAAGAACCTTTGTAAGAAAATTTTACTTCAGTTTACTTCAGTTCAGTAATTTCATTAAAGATTGTTAAATTTATTCTAACAAGTTTATTAAATAAGTACATTTAGAGAAAATAATATTGATTGGTATCTTTATATTACAAAGTAAGTAAACATTAATACTGCCCAGGAATAAATTGTTTGTTACTACCGGCATTGTTAGGAGTTCTATTAACAGAAATTACTTGGTTTTACCGCAACTATTTTTTCTTGCTGGTTCCTTTCTGGTGACTTGTGTAATGAACTAGCTTAACCAGTTAAATAACCTAATTTTCAGATTAGTTTGCTTTTATATTTGATTAGACTAGTTTAAAGTGATCCTAAGAATCTCGTGTAGTCATCAGTATAGAAATCTAGAATGTCTTATTATCTGTTTATTTTTTGATAATTCAAAAGTCCTTCTCATATTTATCCGCACATAGCGGTGCCGTTATATGGCAACCTTGGGGCACCGGTGGAGTAGAATAGTACCTACTCTTTACTATGTGTCGTAAGAGGCGATTGAGATACCCGAACCGACAGATGGCGGTATACCCGTCTGAAACGACGCAGCAAAGGAACTACAAGGCTGGGGATGCGCTGAAGCATCCTCGTCGTGAAATTGCGCTTTATGTTTGCCACCACGCCTGCCTGGCGCGGCAATTATGGCCAAAAGTCCCTTTATCTAGGGGAGATTTATGTATAACAGTGGACTTTTAATACACGTACATATACAAAAATCGTATAGGTTTGTTTTAAAGAATGATTTGTCCCTAATCTTTCTTTAAGAATATTTTAAGGTGTAAAACGAACAATTTAAAATCATAGTTAATCTCAGTGGCAGTTAAGTGTAGTCAGCGGCCAAGATAATCCTGTTCAGCCCTTTGGATTATTAATGAGCATAGGGCCAGTACACTATAAAGTGGTTTCTCTTGTAATTTTAATGAAACTGTTTAGCATAAAGGGTTAACGAAACATTTATGTCTTTGCAGGGTTAAGTGTATGAAGCTTAGTAAATTGTGTGGTAATTGTGAACTCAGGAGATTATTGCCACTAACTTTACAGTAAATATGTTTTTTGATTAGTATTTTTCTTGATGTTCAATGTAGATTGAAAATAAAATTAATATTAAACGTATTCTCTAATATAATATTATGTAATTACGAGTATTCAATATTATACTCGTATGTGTGCGAAATATGAGAATGTCTTGTTAGTTTTACTCTAGGAAGACCTATTTTTGATAAAATTAATGGTATGTGGTTTATGGAAGTTTCTTTTTTTATATTTTTTTCTCTTGTGATCTAGAGAAAAAGGAATACATGAACCGACAGATATGATGATCATATGATAATGAGCGTATATCATATATATATATATATATTTATATATATATTTATATACATATATATATGCTGATATATCACCTAACACTTATCTGATCTGTTTATATATATAAAGTGCATGTGTCAATTATTCGAGTTCTTTATTAACAGTTACTGTAAATGACGTTTTTAAGTAAACCTCTATACCAACATCTATATTCTTTTACCCACTAAATGCAGGTGTGGTGGGTTGTAGATTTCATACTAACCTTCCCCCTCCCTTTTACCCCTTTAAGTGATGATTTTCGAAAATATACTTTGTGTGAAGAACCTTTTTACAGAATTTTCGAATAACTTTAAAAACAACAAAGTTTTATAATAACTTTGAGACGTGTTTTACCCCTTTAGGGGTAAATTTAAGGAGTTACTACGAAAATTTCAAGTTCTTTTAATATATCAGTCAGTCAGTCAACTTCTTTTATATACATACATTAGAAAGAAAAATAATGTTAAGAAAAAACAAATTATTAATTTTTTTATGACTTTAGGTCCATGGGAAATAACCTATTGGTATAGATTCCCTTGCAAAATATTCAAAATGTGGCTTAGTTTCTTCTTCTTTGGAATCCGTTGATTTAAAAGCTGACTTTTTACAGTTTCAAAGGACAATGCCCACATGCAATTAATCTTAATTTCATGATACTTCATATGGTCCCGATAAAAAGAACTTTTACAGATAGACGAATAATCAAATGATCAGAAGTTCATATACGATATAGAAGTTCTGTTATTCCTTTTGTAAAACCCTTAAAATTATTGGTAAATGTATACAAGCTTTTCGTGAATTTAGTTAATATAAATAACAAGTAATTAATAAAACACACATGACGATCAATAAGTTTATTTATTTTCTTAATTAACATATTTACCTATTTACACAACCGTATCCAATTATTAAACTAACTCAAACAAATTCTCTTTTGATTAATTTACCTTAATATCTCTTATTGATTAATCTTAATGTACCTTCACTATAATTACATTTAACTCTATTACATTATACTTTGTAAGTAATAACTTTAGTGTTCAAAGTTTAACACAATCTAGTCTAGGTTAATTTTATAAATGCTTTAAGAACAAAACAGATATCTTTACATAGGTAACTACATTTAATATTTACAAGTTTGTGTGGATCGTTTATATATAGACGTTTAATACCGATTAAACATTCATCCATTAAACTTTTCCTTTTGAAAATTAACAATTACCGTCGTTAGTTTAAACCGACCAATCACAATGATCTATTATAAAGCTGTCATCGACACTCGCTTCTGATTGGTTGGCAATATTAAAAGGTTATAATATAGTACTTCCATCATTTTTCAAATGCTTATATAGACAAGAAAAATGTTTATAACATAATCAAACTTAATTCATCATTACAAAAGAATTAATAATAAATTTAAGACTAAATAATGTATACAAAATACACCGTTTTAGGGATCAACGGCATCACCATCTTCGCAAACCTTATCCAAAAAATGCCCGTTTACCGAATTTTCGCTCCAAAATATTGACAGATACAATAGTCCTATACAAATATTAGAACGTGACGAGCATTCATTTACGAATATATAAAAAACAGGGCAAGGTCATACCCGCTCTCACAGATGAAAACCTCCACCCAATCTTATAAATTATTTATACTCTGTGATTTTCGTAAACATCATAGTTGAAAGGTATTGCATGTGACATTGAACAAAATCCGCAGGCAACGGAAAAAGCTCGCTTTCTCGCCGTAACGAATATCCGATGTCGAGTTACTTTTCCTAACCTAAAAAGTGAATTTCCACGCAATGTGATTCTCCGCACAAAACGTCCCGCCCCAGGCCAAACGACACTAGTGTACTGCGCAACAATAGATAATTTGCTATCTTTAGCAACAATATCAAGAACATATACAAAAAAAATGTAATACGACCGATTCAACTTCAATGCTTTGAAATTTTGTATAGACTGATCTTTTATAAACTTTTATTATTATCGTCGAATTTCAAACTCTTTCTCGCAGTTTCTTTTCTTGTGAGTGAACGCGTTCTGCATTTTACATTAAACTTAGATTTGAGTTAGGTCTGATATTTTATTTTGTTTAAAGAAGGCGTAAGCCCAACGACCTCTTTGCGAGTCTAGCGATTTGTAAGCCCACTTGGTTCTAAAAATTATTGACCGTATGTCTTATTCAATTATTTGATCCATAAAGATGCACTTTTTTCATTTTCTGAAATATATTTCGAATTGTTGATGCTATTTCTACTAACACCGTGCTTTTATTTGAATGTGTAAATACGTAAAATAAAACACGTAAAATTACAATATTATTATACATTTACTGTGGGTTACCGGTAGAATAGAATAGTACCTTCTGTTGTACACAGGCGACTAAGTACCGGAACCAACAGATGGCGGTATATCCATCCGAAACCCCGTCCACAGTATCCCCGTTGCAAGCTATGCTATTCAACATTCCCTCTTTGGGGAGGCCGTGAGCGTGCAACAGCTGGAAGGATGATGACGATGAAATCAATTTACGCAATTATGGTAATAGTAGTTTTTTACTATTGTAGTTTTATTTTAACGTATTAAAATAAAAGGTATTTTAGGAAAATAAAGCAACAAAAGCATTTATATGTTTCCTATTCTTTTTCCTGTAAATTCATTTTGTGAAATTCGGAACAACCCTTTAACAAACTTTCTTATCAAACTCTCTAAAAGCATTTCTGGTACCGTATAACTTTTGTATTTGAAAATGTCCAAGGGAATTACTAGATCGAGTTGTAATAAAACTTCTTTGTGCTTTGAAATTTTTAAAACAGATGTATTAATTGAAAGTTATTGTTTTATTATCAATTTTGTTGCTAGGTGGCATGTTACGAACCTAGCTTAGAAGTCGTTAGCTGAAAATTAAATATATTTGCAGTGTGTATTTACTAATGTTAATGTGTATGGACGGCTTAAAAACCAAACTATCGTTCACCCAACGTTTTGCATTAAAAATTGATTAATTCTACTTAAGCTATAAAACATCATGATTCAATCAACTTAATACTTCGTCCAAAATTACTGTGCAATATAATTCATGAAAATTATAAATGAAACTTTCAAGACTGTTTGGTCACAGTATTAGCTACTGAGCCTTTACGTCAAGGCGATACTACGTCAATTCTATTGGGTATAAAAAAATCGTATCTATATTTGTACTAGCATCCCATGAGAGTAACGATGACACTGAGGAGAGCCGCTGATAAAGGATATTGAAGACGGAGCTGACCACCGTGCTGCATTGCTGCTGGGTGCTCGCCTGTGAAAGAGACGGGTATATTAATGTTGTTGCTACTGTCAAGTCGAGATTTGGGGCTCAGCTGCCAAACCTTAATCCATTGCAGAAATCTCAAAACAAAGTCATTAAAGCCTTAATTCAATATCCCTTCCACAATTCAATTATTCGTATATATAAAAAAACTAAAACGTTTAATCTATCTTAATTATACAAGTTCAATACATGCATGTTAGTAAAGAAATAGTTACAAATTCTGTCAAAAGTAATAAAAGGCTGTTTATAAAAGACAACCCCCACAATCTCTGAATTAATAATAAAGTGCTAAAAAAACTATCAGCACCTAGAACTCTCTATGGAAAGAGGACTGTACTGTTTGGAGGAGCACAGCTGTTCAATGAGCTGCCTAACAACATAAAGGAGTGTGAGAGTATAAACATGTTTCGCAATAGGCTGAAATTGTATTTGGAGTGTAATTGTGTATTATATTTAATTATTTGTTATAACTGTAATATCTTATTGTAAATGAATGTAGATTCATATGAGAATAAAGATCTTTAAAACAATTTGATATTGTTAATATTACTTTCACGGATTCAGTATATTTTTAAAATAAACGACAACTTGTCGGAATAAGTAATTTCACCCGCTGTCTTCATGATATTGTTAAGATGCATCTGTAAGGATACGGTATAAACAAAAATATAATTTGATACACATCATATTTACTCTTAATGGCCTATGCTTCGTATTACTGCCTCCCGCTTTTGAAGTGGTGGGAACTTGAAACTAACCTTCCCACTCGTATTAAGTTTCTAATTAAATTCGTTGCGGGTTGCAAGATAGTTTAAACTTTATTTGGCATACCTCAACGACACTAAAAGTTTTCTGACTTCGGTTTAGTTGGTATGTGCAGCTTTTGGCTCTAGATACCATTATAAAAGCAGGAAAATAAACAGTTTACTAAGTAAATTTTAACTAGCGTACGATATGCGTAGCAGTACTCTACACGCTCTTGTTATCAGAAAAAAATCACTAGCTCGTTGCCAACTTTGTAATCTGAAGATATTACAACACATTACCCAATAATGTCCAGCAGAGTAGAATAGTACCGCACCCTGTACCAGGTGTCGTAAAAGGCGGCTAAGGTCGTACAGGTGGTGGTATATCCACGCAAAAAATTCAGCTCAAATGTACAGGGCGAGGATGAACAGCAGCTTCCCCGTCGCGAAAGCTGCGCTCTACCATTGCCAACACGCTTGCCCAGCGCGGCAATTATGAGCAACATACCCCCTTTTTTGGGGAGGCTAATGGCTGATACAATGATCATGATGATGACCCAATAATTTCACTGCCTCTATCACCATTCTATAAGGAACACCAGCACTGCTGTTGGCACACTAGTTAGGCTTAGAGTAGTACACTCGCCGGCGATTGCATCATATCTTCTCGCATACATCGCATACCAGTTGCATATGTGGGGCGGGGCCCAATCCATGCAATCGAAAAACTTGGCCTCTTCCTCGACGTGACGATGGAACTAACCTGAGTACGTAAAAATCTGCTATTTGGTGATGAGGGATAGGTAAAAGTGCGGTATGATATTAGACGACCTTGCATGATCTACCGCTACCGCGGTATAGTAAATACCAAAACACGTGACAGAGCTATTCATTTTTGGCGTGTTAATGAAATAAAGCAAATCTTCCCACTCTGTCTTAATATATATTTTGTCTATCTTTGTACGTATTTTATTCCAGCTCCAAGTATCAACTCTTTTTGAGCTCATATATTTTTGTGTCAGGGAACATTGATATATGAGTAGCCTATTTCATTCTATCTCCCTCCTTATCAGTATTAGAATCCCTGGTTTTCCCTTACGCCCTATTTCATGGTTCAGTTCATTTATCCCATATGTCATATTCTAGGATTGCTGATGAACCGTTTTGATCTTTTAGTGGGCAGAGTAAAGTTTATTTTTCCGTGAACCATATTTGAAAGCTGAATTTCGTGTGACGTGACATTATTAGCATTGATAAAATACCCCGTGTTATAAAATACTACTCAGTCCCTGTGACTTTGTCCGCTTGATAATCAGTTTCATCAAGTTTTACTTGAATTTAGTTTTATGAATCGATCGTTATACTATCTAATGTCTTAAAAAGCCGGTTTACTATAACATATAATATGTTATATATATTAAGAAAATATATTAATGTTTAAAGATCCTTGAATATCCATTTTGTCATATAAGTTTTTCGTGTGCGCTAGTATATTTTTTCATATGTAAAAACCTACCAAACGAGTATATAGTTATAAAGAATAATTGTAATTTTTTTAACTGAATTTTGTTTCTATTTGTTTAGACTTATAAAATAAATTTAACTTATAGATCCCTAGTTCAATCGCTCATTTATGCCAAATTCTTTGACAGAATTTACTGTAGGTACTAATACGATACTCTTGCAAGCATGAAAAAATGTAGCGAGTTGCCTTATACTTTTCATTGTTATGTAAACAAGACTCCCTGTAGGCACATCTCAGAAAACTTGTTGGAACAAATAGACCTTATATTCGTTTTGAATTGTTTTTTAAATTTTCAATTACTATTACGGTAAACAAGCATCCAGTCCGCGTGATGATTTACTGATCGCCGTAGCCCAAAGACGCTTAGGTTCCGACATGAACTATGATAGCGCGTGGTTCTTCTAAGTATTCTTCCAATTGCATTCTTTGAAGTATATTATAACACATTTCCACGGTTCTTATTTTAATTTTAGATAGATTCGTCTCTGATGGATTCACTGTTTGATTATTTTTACTGCCCTAAGAGTTCGCAAATTTATTTCTGCTTGTTTGGAGTACAAGTAGAACCGGGCAACAGTCTTCCTTTAACGGTACAAATTTTTTATCATCAAAAACCATTGCTGGACATTGACTTCCCTAATAAACACGAGAAATTTACTCATAATTGTCTCACTGGGTAGGCACAGTGAGTTCATTCCATCCATGCTTATCCCCGCCTTGTTGCATTAAATATACGCAATTGATATATATCTGTTGGTTTTGGTAGTTCAGCCGCTTCTTTAGTAAGAACCTTCACCTGGTACAGGGGGAGTTACTATTCTAATCTGCCGATACTTGGGTATAGGCAGATGTGTGATTGCAATATACAAAATTATTTCTCGATATTTCCAATGTCAAGCCGTCTGGGCACATTTCAATGTCAACAAATCGCCAGACAAGTTGACCCACAAACAGGGGACTATCGGATAAATTCGGATTTATTGACCGACGGTGACAGTTGACAACATTTGTCCGACACTCGTAGACTTAAAGACTTAAACAGGAGTTGTGCAAACCCTCAGGCGGGAGGTCCTACAAAATCCCGACCTCCAAAGTTAAACCAACTTTGTGATTCGGTTAAGGTCCGTTCAGAAACTATTGGAATAATTAATGTTTCTGGATATCACTTCGAACAGATCCCATTAAAATTGGTTTGAATCACCTTAAATAGTTGGATTTGAGTTGGGTACAATTGTAATTTTCAAAGTTTTCATTGTTGCATAAATCAAGAACGTTTCAGCCTATTTCAATCGCCCGCCCGCCCAAAGTCTTTGGGTTGAAAAAAGAAAACATTACATACTTCCATATACCTATACTTAATATTTTAAAGTCTCTTTAGATTTGTTTGTTTAAACGGGCTAATCCTAGGAATCGCTTGTCAAATTTAATAATTATTTCAGTCTTGGATTTTCCATGAATCAAGAAAGGTTCTAAGTTATATAAAATTATGCTAGGGTCATTTTCAGCGTAGTATAAATGGCGCTAAGTTTGTTCTACAATTTAACGCGCGTGAAACCGATTGCTTCAGGTAAAATATAAAATTATAAAATCTTATTCATTATTTCTGTTTTTAATTATATTAGCATAGTCTTATGTTAATATTTGTTAAATTTATGCATGTATCTTCTTTTATCTACGAATACATAATTTTTGTTTAAGGAAAGCTTCTCGATTTCCTTATTTTTGAATTGGTCTTTTTCTTTGCGGATTCCTAGGCAAATCTAACTTTGCTTGCAACTAAACAAAGCTCCTCTGTCTTCTTGGCTACAAAAGATTCGGAGAAGAGGGAATTCTAGACGATGTGAGAGAGCTGTTGTGTGCGTTTATAATAAAATTAATAGGTAATAGATTTGTTCAGTTTTTGACATAGGATAACTACCAAAAATTACAAGTATACTGCATTAATAGATATATTTAACACCCAGACACAGAAAACACACATATCACCATATTAATATTTGTTCTGAGTGAGATTCGAACCCACAAACCTGAACGCACGAGATATGATTACTTTTATCAGGCCTGTCGACAGATCTTTGATGCGCTTTTACACAAAGACTATTGAAAAAATTCTATGAAACCACAAAAATATAGCGCGTCCCGCGGTTTCATCTACGTTACGTTGTAATAGAAATCTAGTATCATCTATGCTCCATTGTTTCTGGTCCTAGCGTAATGTTATATAGAACCTACGAGTATATTATTTCTCGATAAGTCGATATCTCTGTAAGATACTGAAATACCTTATAGTTATCTCAGTCTTAGTTTTAGTCACTCAGCTTCTCCTTTTAAAAATAAAGATATAACATATTATTGATTTAACTTTGACAATCAACGATTTTTCCTCCCCTCTATCCCCCTGGAGGGGTAATATTCAAAAAAATATTTTACAAATAATTCATTGTTTTCAATAAAGAAACATCACACTAAATTTTATTTGAATAACTACAAAAGCAGCAGTATCATACCGCCCTTTAAAGACTAAAACTTCATTAACCCTTTCTTAATGTTCTCCTTACTCTTTTAGTCCGAGCACTGCGTTAACAGTCAGTCAGTTATTCCGTTTTATATAAAAATGACATATGATATATAATAATGACATGGGCATATACATTTTCAAAATAGTATCATTACCAACTTTTACCACCATTACAAATCTTGTTTGAGAATAGGAATCTTATAGAAAGTTAAATATTTAGACAAAGGCGTCGATATGACATGACATGACATGAAATGACTAAGTTTTAAATGCGTAATATACACCAAGGGTGAGAGAAGCAATGAAATTACTCGAGAACGTGACAATATATATTGATATCTCTATCGTTTAAAGGTTGTAGTCAACTTAGTAATTACAGAAAAAAATACTCACCACTTAGTACATGAACCATCACAGATCTGGGGTTGGCGTTAGCTGGTCCACAGGTATACCGCCCAGAGTCTGGTGCCTTGGCTCGCTGCACCAGCAGGTGGGATGTGGTGGTCTCTCCCTTCTCAGTGATCACGGACACGCCTCCGCGGGGTGAGTCATAGTTTATCTCCTGTAGAATTTGGGTTTTATTTATTATATATATATATATATATATATATATAATAATTAAATTTCTATATTAAATAAATATAATATGGTAATAAACTAAAATGTAAAATTATTTCCTTGTAGTGTTTTCAATTACTAGAGTCAGGTTTGTTTGTTTTGATCAATGAGTTCATGTAGTTTGTATGAAAAAAATATATAAGCCAATGTTTCTATGTAGTATAAATAAGATACTAACAATAATATAAATTCCTAAAACATCTAATACTTCGACCTGATTTCGTCATCAATATCAGACAACAGAAGAATCACAAATATACTACTTTGAATATATGTATTTAACACCCAGTCGAAGAACAAACATAAATATCCTTATAAAAATAATCCTGGGTGAGGATCGAACCCACGATCTATGGGGCACAAGAAGGCAGTAAGACTGTCATTACCATCATCGCCATTGGGCCCGTCAGTAAAAGAAATAGTAAAAACGTTAGAATTAAACCTTAAATTAGCATCAAACCTTTCACCATAATTTCGTATACAAATTATTTATTCATTCTGTAATTGTAATTTTTTGTATTGGAGTGATCGATACTCCTGAAAAATTATTGATATTGGTAATTCTTATACAAAACGAGCGACCAGACATATTTTTGCGGCCGCTGGTATTGACGTCTAATATAGTCGCAAATAAACACTTGCATGACATTTATTGACTCCTTAAGGTATATAACGGCAATGTTACAAATACACCATTTCGAAACATAGTACCGTGTTACATAACAAAATACATTATGCTGTGGGGTACGAGCACAATAGGATTGTACTTCTGGGTGACAGATGTACCAGAACTGAAAGATGGTGGTATATACTCTCATCATCATCATCATAATACAAGCCTATGAAAGTCTTCTGCTGGACATAAGCCTCCCAAATAAAGGAGGTTTCTCGGCCAGATTTTAAAGCAGCTTTCGCGACGGGGATTCTGCTGACCATGTGCATTTCAGCTGCACTGTTCCGAATAGATATACCGCCATCTACCGGTTCTGGTACCTTAGTCGCCTCTTACGACACCTGGTGCAGTGGGAGATACTACTCTACTCTGCCGGTACCTCACGGCAAACAGCGTACTCAAAGACAGCATTTCTGTCGTGAAACTAATTGGGGAGCCATGTCCCATAAGCAGTGGAAATTGTACAGCTGCAATGATAATAAAATATAATAAAGCTATTTAATGCCAAGTTACAGTTTAAAGCAAGTTCCAGTAGATATAAATCGGATTCGGATTTAGTTAGTAATAATGTTATATATTTCTGACTGGGATCGGATACGGGACCTTTCGAGGCTAAGACGGATTTATCGTATATTTTACCCCCTTTAAAATACAAAACTGGTTTAATACGTATTTTAACAATAAAGTAGAACGAAGTTTATTAGTTATTTAAAAAAGCCTATCAAAGACAGATTGTAATCGTTAAAACAACAAAAATAATAACCTATTAATATAGATTTGCTTATTACAATTTTACACAAATGATTGATGGTCCCGACAACCTTATCGAGTTATAAGAGTTATTTAAACAAATAGGCTATTTAGAGTCCAGAATATTTGTCTAGGCGGACCTTAACACTTAGTTTATAGCAGGTTCATTATGCGCTACCAGAAAAGATTCTGCAATAAAAACTGATGGTCATAAGGGTTATAGGGAGTCAGCGCTAACAAATCGTAGCCGTAATAGTAGAAGTTAGAGCAATTCAGTTTCATCATTAGTAAAATTATTAACGTATTATTTTTTTAAATAAATCTGTATATATTTGGACATCAATAATAAATGATTGTGTGCACCAAATAATTCAAAAAAATACCTTATTATACCTTAAATCTCTGTCTTGTCTGTAAAGAGTGATATAAACTGAAGATGACTTCACGGATCTTTCAGCAGTAAGTTCTGCCTACTACTCTACTTTTAGCCAATTCAAATATCTACTTTGGTGGGATATGTCATTACTTTGGTGCTTATACAAATCCCCTCATTCTTTGTCTATAAAAATTCTTCAAACATTACCCTAATGATTAAAATAAACTACCAAAGAAATTTAATATTTATAACCTCGACTATTATTGTCGTTATATATCCTTGTATTTACCAATCTATGAATTATTATTATTTTTCTGGAGTCGGGGGGAATTTTTAAAATAAACGACCATGTCTTACTCCCACCTATTTGTATAGGCTCTAGTGAAACATAGATAATGTTGTTTATGTTTGTTTGATAATGATGACAATATTTATATTATAAAAGACTTCCTCCCTATACAACCTTTCAAAAATCTAAATTTCAAAAACATCTGTCTAGAAAATGTGCTTAGACAAGACTACGAATACTTTATTTCAGTATCTCAAATTAATACAGAAACTCAAGCTTTTAAAATGTATTTAAAAATTACCTGAGCAAATCATGTTTTTCATCAAAACTCGAAATATACAAAGAATAAAATATAAAAAGATTCGTCATTCATCAGTAAATTCCAGAAATTAAATACAACTCTATTGCCATTTACTGTTCATTTAAAAACCCGCAGTCTCATTTCTGTCTTCTCTTAAAAACCTAATTAGTCGAAAAGTTTCTTTGTCAACTGGTACAGTTAAAACAAACACTTGTGCTAGTCAACAGAGAGTTCATTTTAATTAAAGTGTTTAACTAAAAACAGTTGGGATAAATGGCTTAGCAAACTTACGAATCCTGAAATAGCATGTAAATTAATTGCACATATCGCTAAATTAGACTTGCTGTGTTACCGACAGAGCGCAATAGTACCTCCCTTTATACTAAGTGTCGTAAGAGGCTACTAAGTTACCGGAAACGACAGATGGTGGTATATCCAACCGGAACTAAGAAGCTGTATAGCTCAAATGTTCGGGCGGAAATAAGCAGGAACATCCCGTCGCGAAGCTACGCTACGCTGATTGCCACCGGGATTGGACAGCGCATTTATGGGCAACATTGCCCATTTCTTAGGGGTTTCTTGGGGAAGGGGGTGAGGGGAATATGTCCAACTGTGGACTTCCAATGGCTGATATGATCACGTATACAAGTTTAAAACTAAATATGCTCAATTCTCGTTAGAGGTTTCCCTGTAATATTGAGAGCGTGTTAGGCAGTTTCAGGGTCATCAGTTATTTGATGAATATATAAATAAGTCGGGCCTACGTAAATAAATATGTTGACTTTGGTTTTATTGATGTCTAAAGTTATTATTACATTAAGTTGTTGTTTTGTATTGTATTTATTCTTATACTGAAATTGTATTGTCCCTAAGGCGAGGTATGTGCTGCAATTATGTTCACGATATCGGCAAGGTCTGCCAATTACCAAGTTGTGACAAATATTGGCACGGAGAGATAATTGGCACAACTGTTTGGGCGGGGAATTACCAGTCGTCCGGCAAATGATCACATTACATATACCACTTGTATAGATAGACATATACATTTTAATACGTACACTCATACGATTATTACGATATTTTGAAATTCGGTATAATCCAGAAAATATTAATATATATACTAGCTTGACATCTGCTATTTTATACGTGTGGTCTTTATCGCATTTTCGGCTGACTCTTGTTGTTCAAAGTAGAATTCTATGTCGCTCCCTAAAGGGTAAAATGCAAAATTGTGCTGATACCATAGAGAATACTAAAAAGATTATCGAAATCAAAAATAGTCTACATATTATTCCAGACTATTTTTAATTTCTGCGTCAAACTTTATTCAAATCTGTTTAGCCGTCCTAACGTGAAAGAAAAAAATACACCTCCTGACAGTCATGAGCTTTTATTGTAAAATTAGAATTTTTTTTAAATGCCTCGCGCTCGTTTCTAGCCAAGACTTCTAATTGGTTAACAAGCCAAAGTTCAATTTACAGAAAAAGCACATCTCAAATGCCACACACTTACAAACTCTAGCTTTTATCACATACAGCTCATTTTCGATCAACTTGTTACATCATACTGGAGATAATGTTACCTATGCTATTAATATTGTTTTCTCAGAGAAAAGAAAGTAGACGTGTTCAACTATTAAGACATCAGTGTAATGAACAAGTTTGCCTCACCACGAGTTTTTATTCGAAACTCTTAAAGTAATCTATCTGAGTATTCAAGTGTCGACAAGATTTGTTTTTTATAGGTATAGATCGACAAACACGCATACAGACCGCATGATAGTAAGAGTTAGCAGCTTATAGACGCTTTTAACACCACAAGGATATCACTAACGCAAGCCTTGAGGTACTGGCAGAGTAACATAGTAACTCCTTCTGTATCAGGTGTGGTAAAAGGCGAGTAAGGTTACAGAACCGACAGATGACGGTATATCCATCCGAGGCAGTGTAACTCAAATGCAGAGGGTGGGAAGGGGCAGCAGCATTTCCGTCGCGAAATAATGGGCTAAATTCCCTTTTTTCTTGGGGAGGCCTATGTCCAGCAGTAGATTTCTAATGACTATGAGGAGGATGATAATCACCAACGTGTTTCCAACTTGACGAGTTGAAGATATTCTGCGATATTACCCAGTAATTTCACTGCCTCTCTCACGATTTAAATCAGGACACTATATCTACCGGTAAATGCTATTTACCGGTAAAAATAGGTGAGGGTGAGGTACCAACAGACAAGCTTTCTATTAAGTATCTCATGTAGTGACAGTAAAGAATCAACAATATTTTATTACTACAGGAACAATTCAGGCTCGAGTGAGAGTCGATCTAATGCTTTGATCACTTCCGAAACCCTAAGAGACATCTTATATATATATATTGTGATTTGTTCTTAATATTTCTATTAAGCAATAAAAACGAGGGATAGAATGACGTCTAAAAAAAAAATTGCTGTTTCAATTTTGTAAGTAATTAACAATCAATAAATTATTATATTAATGAATACTTCTTCTTTTATTAGCAAAATTAAACGAGTTTTTAAATAAAAAATTACAAATGTGGATTTCAAGGCTTGTTGTCACCATTTTGTATTTGTAATTTAGTTTTCCCTAGCTTCTTTGCGGGTTCGGTGGCATAGATGGTAGTGATCCTATCTAATGCGTCAAGGGTTAATTCCCTGCCCAGGACAAATATTTATATGATGATATTTGTGTTTATCCTGTGTCTGGGTGTTAGATATTTAAGTAATTTATTTGTGATTTATCTATTCTCTATAGCGACTTACCACGGAGTCAGGTCAATGTATGAGATGTTATAGAATATTATTATTACTTACGATGTTACTCGTACTCACAATGCAGTTCTACGAATTGTTTCGACTAGCGGAGCGCGGTAATTACCAATAAGGCGCAAGGTTTTCATAAACATACCTTTACTTTATTGTTGTTAAATTACATTTGTTCTTATTTTGGACTGCTCTGCGAGAACTTTGGGGAAATACTAATTGACTTTGAAATTGGTTATTTTTAAGTTATATTAAGGTTTTTTTATTCTGAATACATAAATATATAAAGACATTATTTTTACAACTTTTCAAATTGTTTTTGTAATTTTACTTACTCAGTTTTCCTCTCTATTTTTCCTCTCTGATAATATTTTATGTTTAGATGTATGAGGTAACGCTAACTCTATCGTTGGCGATCATAATGGTTATCATACCAATAGTTAAATGTACCGATTGTAAAAAAGGTTGTTTAGAGTTTAACTTTAGGATTAGGGAACATATGTAGTACGTGTAGGATGTACAATAGGTGACGTTACCAAATGCTCTTCGGTATTTAAAAAAAATACGTTAACACAAGATTAATAAGGTTACATTTAAGCTGATATTAATCTTATTCTTATATTCAAAATGATCTGATATTAATAAAATTTATTCTTACAATTTTAAATGCGCGATAAATTCAAAAAGACTGTGTTAAATGTATGTAGATCATTCATATATTTTTTAACAAAATATAATAACTGTACAGTTGAAAATGTAGTTTTCCAAAGTACATATACTTATTGTTTAAAAAATATTCAGAAGTTTTAATCACAGAAGTAATTATACATATATATCCTAGTAAAACATTGCTTTTTTTTCTAGGCAGGCTTGGTAGCTATTGCAGAGCTTAGCTTAGAACATATTGCTGCTTATCACCGCCCGCTTTAAATTGAGTCACTAAAAGGGTTGAACTAGAAGCAGTAAGCAGAAAGTGGCTTCCTCTATACTAGGTGTGAAATAACGCAACTGAGGTACCAAGATCGACAGATGGCAGCACATCCATCCGAATCAACGGAGCACAAATGCAAGATGGTGGGGATTTCCATAGCAAAGATACGCTCTGTGAATGTAAATACAGCCCAGCATCGCAATCTATGTAAGGCAGTGGACGCTCAACGTCTAGTAAGATGATCATAATATTCGTATATTGTTCGGTCAGTTAGGCTGTTATTGTTGGCGTCACTTAAGTTGTCACCAACTATTTCACGCAGACCATATGTTTAATTGACAATTTGGTAGTAACACTTACTCAACCAGAAAGCAAAAAGGTTGATTAACCTCAAAGCACGTTCTTAAAGTTAATGCAAAAATTCTGATCCAAATTGAATTTCAACGAATTCGTTTAATAAGCCACCTTAAATCCAGTTAGCAACCTCCAATTTCAGAATATCTTAATTTGATTTTGATTTAAGACCGACTTGCAATGAGCGCATTTATGTGGAAAGTTGATGTAATCTTATAGAATTTATTCATTTGGCGTCAACCCAAGAATGGTAATGAGATACAGTCTGATATTGCTGTTTACCAATTCAGATCAACTGGGATAATTGCGAAATCCGATATTTGGACGATGATTAAGCCAAATGATATTGGGTCGGGCGCTGTATGAGTCTACTGTTTTATTGCATTGAAAATGATAATGTATTTGGAAGTCAATGACAATTTATCGATTTATATCTTTGTCGACAAAAATTTATTTTTATCATTCATAAGATATATCATGCATTATTTACTCATCAACTCTCGTATTATAATCGAATTTAGTAACAGCAAAACAATAAAATATTAGCAAAAACAAAGCACGAGCTATGAAGAGTGAATTGTTCAGTGGTTCTTTGTTTGATACGGTGGGCAGATATTTAAATGATAATATTTGTGTTTTTCCTGTGACTGGATGTTAAAAATATGTATTTAATTATTATATTTGTATTTCCTCTTATGTCTGATGTCCGTAACACAAGTGATTAAAGCAACTTATTACGGAGTTAGGTCAATGTATGAGATATTGTGTAGATAATATTATATTATATAAATAATAAATAAACCTAAATAATATTATATTATATTAATGTGGAATGACTTTGGTAGAATGACTTTGGTGGAATGACTTTTGTGGAATGACTTTGGTGGAATGACTTTGGTGGAATGACTTTGGTGGAATGACTTTAGTTAGGATATTTTCTTACGAACTACAAACTTTCACGCAACGCACGCAACACTGCCACTTTTATAATCAATGGTCCGCTTTTTTCGGACGTAGTATAATATAACCTAAGTTACTACTAATTACGTAAACTATTTGCCAATGAAAGTCCCGTCCAAATCTGTTCAGCCGTTCCAGAGTTTAGCCGGAACATATATACAAACAAAAATTGTAAATAAATAAATTTTGTTATGTGTACCGTATATACATTCATATGCATGTAGTAAAAAGCGATTATTTTAATATTACAAACAGACACTCTAATTTTATTTATATGTATAGATTAGGAAGAAGAAGTTTCTTATAACTAAAGTTACTGACATAGCCTGGCTGATTAACAAGTTAAAGTGGCAGTAGACAAGTCATTTATCGCACAAAGGTTTGATAAATCTATAGTGCAGTAAAATTGTTGAATTCAGACGACTTCGGCAAACACAGCGTAAGACGAGAATTATTTGATTAAAACTAATGGCAAACTGACTAAATCCGACCATAGAAATGCTTTGGGCGTCATATAACCGATCCTAGTATATACGTACCTATTTTATTGGGAGGCCTAATAACTATTTGTATGCAAGATGAGATGAGAAAGAAATCTGAGATGAGATTTATTTACGTCATAAATGTATAAGTTTTCCAACAACTTTTCGTTTAACCATTTTGCAATACCTATTTGTATACAGTGAAATACAGTGTACAATTGTACATCGTATTCTTAGTAGGGTAGACAGAATGTCGATGCACGCAAGTGTATTTTTAACATCTTCTGAACCCAAGTCCACTACAGCAAAACGAGCTTATACTGCAACCCATTTCAAAGCTTTCACAACTGTCAATAGCACTTGATTTGACAAAATCAATTCTACAGCAACTTTAAAACTAGGGCATTAGATAACAATAAACGGAACAATTTTATTCTTTGGCAACCTAATACGAGGGTCGTTGGTCACAGTTCATTCTGGCAACGTTTCAAATCGTCTACTAGCCTATCTCTTGTAAATAAGACCGTGGAAAGTTTTGAAGATACCCCTTGCAAATTTGAAGCAATTTGCAAAGAACATGGTTGAATGGCACGAAAAGAGTGAAATTGCTAAACAGCGTATTGTATTGGTTACGATTTGGCAAAGTCGTTTGGGTACGTTAAAGAGTTTCTCGGTTCAGCGGGCTTGTTAAGAAGGGGTGCTTTTGGGCCTACCCTTGTGCGTGTCTAGGTGGCGTGTATAGTTAGTATTTTTGTCAGCATATCCTGTCACGTTTTGCTTTGTAATGATATTGCGTAATGCTCTTGCGTTTCGTGAGTGATAGTGAAAAGGAATACGAATATTTCTAATACGAAGAATAAAGGTTGAATACTGGCGCATCAAGGCGGGTTTGATAACCTCCCGAGGCAAATATATTAGATAGATATTTGCGTTTTTTTGTCTTAATGTTTTATGTATTATTGTGTATTTCACATTATTATACTCATCATTCGTCTGTTGTCTGATATCTATAACACAGGTGCTTTATGCTACTTTTTTTCGAAACCAGGTCAATCAATAAAATAATTGTGTCAGCTGTGAATTAGTATTTTACAATTTCATATCCTGTTTCAAATGAAATATACATAATTAATTTTGTCAGACTTTTCTTGGTACACCATTTTACCTCATGTTTTAAAATATTTTCTCCAAACACTTTCCATGTAAAGGTTGCCTGGAAAAATCACGCTATATAATATATAATAGTTTGTATAATAAAGTGAATTATTATTATTATTACACTAGAAAACAATTAAAAGTTAGAACATAATAAGAGTTTACAGGATGTATTTTCAACATCATCATAGTTACAGTCATTGGAAGTCTTCTACGGCTGGACATAAGCCTCCCCAAGAAAGGGAAAATTTAGCCCATAGTTGCCGCACTATGCAAGCGTGTTGGGAATCGCAGAACATAGCTTTTGCGACGGTGATCTGCTGCATCCCCATCCTCTGCATTTGAGCTACACTGTTTTGGATTAATATACCGCCATATCGGTTCTGGTATCTTAGTCACCTCTTACGACACCTGGTACAGAGGGAGGTACTATTCTACTCTGCTGTTGCCTCTTGATTTATTTCTCTGTTGGTAGCTCTCGGAAGTAGTTTGCTTTTGCCTAATTACCACTAGCAAGCCTGCCATACAGATAATTATTAAATGCGCCATTAGCTCTATGAGTGAGCATTAACATCGTAAACCAATTGTAATATTTAATGAGAGGATGGAGCGACAAAGAGCAAGATAGGTAATGAAGGCTAAATTTGTAGCAGATAGACTTATAGGCACAATTCTATATCCAATTATATGTTTAGAAATGTAATCAACAGTACCTATGACTTATGAAGTGATAATTTTATATACAAAATTTAGTAATTATGTAAAATTTTTCGTAATAAATATAAATGTTTTGATGGATTTTTCATTGTGTACTAATAACAACAGAATTAGGTTTTATTCCCTGGAACAGTGCACGATTGCTTTTTGATACGGCATAACAGTTGTCAGTCATAACAGAAATCATGTTTTATAAGCGTTTTATTTGGGAACTGTACCTTTACAATATTTTTCTTAAAAGGCTTTACATTTCTTGATTATTTACATTGTAAGCAAATACTTATTACAGATATAAAAAAATAATAGTTGCTTTAATGTCGTATAGTTTTGTTTTATACTTTTTTCGTCTATATTTAAAACACCAAAAAGTCACCTTTTGTAGAAATCCTAAAATTGATCGCTTTTTGTTAGATTTTTATATTTTTTTAAATGTACATCGAAATCTACTGAATAATACTCTATACATTCCATTAAAATGCATTCAATAGTTCATAGATATTATTTCGTACATAGGTTCAGGTTGGATACACCAATTTACAAGAGGTTGACCTTAACGTAAGTTCGTCTACATAGGAAGCTCACTCTTTCATTTTTCTAACGCCGTAATAAACAGCTATGTTTACCAATGGCACAGGTGGTAAAGGTCTTGTGCGCTCAAGGTGGGTTCCCCACACAGGATAAATATATGAATTATGATTTTTATGTTTGTTCTATGTCTGGGTGTTAAATATATGAATTCAAGTAGTATATTTGTGTTAACATTAACATATTAAGTGTATTAAGCGACTTGTCACGGAATTAGGTTAATGTAGATGTTGTGGAAATTCATTTATTTATTTGTATCACTTTGGTTCTGTTTGAAGAGTTAGAGAGGTGATGACATTTCTGGTTTGGAGATGCGCTAGTCATATTCTTGTGATAATATGACCATCAGTAGGATGCGTGACGCTTATATTCAATACATGTACATAAAATAAAATATAAATAATATACACTGAGAATCTAGAGGTATCCAATACTTTAACCAAAACTAGAAGACCTCTTTAATGATGGTATCATATTATTGCCACAAGAAGATCATCACAAGAAGATTAAGTTCTGCCAACAAGTCTTACCTCATCATTATGTGTCCAACGTATAGTTGGTGGTGGTTCTGGTGAATGCTGCACGACGCAAGTCAAGTTGATGGTGCTGCCAGTGTTGATGAACAGCTCTGGCCCACCCAGAATCGTCGTTAGAGGTTCTGCTTGACAACATAAAGGATATAGTTAGATGAAATCACCTAGTTACAATATCAAGACATTGTTACAACTATAATATCGACTTCCTTGGATTATGTAGGATCTTATAGCAACCGTAGACAGCCTCTTGAGCTTTATATGGGCCTCTATAAGGCTGGAGGAAGTACCCATAATGCTGGCTGGGCAAGCGTGGTGGCACGTCATAATGCATTTGAGCAACGCTATTCCGGTTGGATATACCGCCATCCCTCTGTTTCGGCATCTCAGTCGCCTCTTACCACACCTGGTATAGGAAGAGGAGCTATTCTACTCTGCCGATACTCGACAGCATATGATCAACAGCGGTTTTAGAATATTGTTTAATAGATACTACTTAATAGAAGAGCAGGGTTTTGAATTGTTTCTACTGTGCCTACTTGTAATTAGTCACAGAATTGCATCATACGGCAGCATCCCCAAATCTATGTCATAATTAACGTATCATACTTTTCTTTATAATGATATAGAATAAGCTAGTAAGTCTCTGTAATAGTTACCCGTCAAATATACAGACAGTACATATTCGTTCGTTTGATTTACTAACTGAAGAAAGCGCCTACGGACGTAAAACTAACATCGTAATATAATACATCGTGATACGTGAGGTACCAGCAAAATAGAATAGTACCTCCCACTGCATCAGGTGTCGTAAGATGTACCAGAACCGACAGATGGCGGTATATCCATGCTGCTCTCTGCGATTGCCAATACGCTTGCCCAGTAGGGCAATTATGGGCAAAAAACCACCATTACTTGGAAAGGCTTATGATGAATATTATCAATATTAAAGATCAATAGGTAACACGTTAGTGTATTTGCGATTACACAAGCATTACAGCGCGTTTTTAGCGGTGCGATGTATCCTAGCAACTAAATTACATTTACGTAAAAATCGTTACGTAGATCACATACACTACTTGTTTAAGACTTCTTGTGCGTAGTCATTGGTAGATAGCAAAAAAAAGGACTGATTACACCAAGCTGTGCTAGCGGCTTCGTGGACACGTTTTCTTATATTATTTATATCCAATATGTTTTAATTGAACTAATATTGATTAAAATCTGACTAATACATCGCATTAAATCTTCAATTAATGATACTTAATTATAACATCATTATTATAATAGAAAATAGTGACCTCTATATCATTGAATTAGATTAGACAGATATGTAATTAATACAATTATATATCAACACATGTCTGATATATATGTTCTCTACAAAAAATAAATTCTCTGATTATTGCCGCTTAATAAAAAGAAAGACGGATATAAGTTAAAAAATTTTGACAGAGTACAATGAGTGGCCTTTGTATGTATATTTTATTTTGGAAAGAAAGTCAGTAAAAAATGTTAATCAGTTTGTCGTGTACCTGTAAGATAACTATGTAAATTTAAATTACTCAAAGGTATATTATTATAAAGAAGGAAATTTTATATTATAAGATCAAGATGAGAGGTCAGTCAAAGGTCAGGAGTTATATTAACTCTATTAATAGATAAGTTGTTTCGCCATATATATTTTGTTAGTTCGCATTTTGAAATTTGTAGAATTTTATAGAACTAATAGATTTTGACAAATGACAGGCTGAGCTGTCAATAGAATCAGATTTACATGAGATAGACTTCATGCAAAGATCCTCTGTATCAGTACCTCACTCTTACCTATTTCTATCATCAAATAGCAGTATTCTGTTCCCGTTTGAAGCGTCAAAGAGGAAGTGAAATTACTAGGTGATTTGACATAATATCATCACCAGTTATACTTACTATAAAGCGTACTGTAAGTTTGTTTGTCAAACTGGACTAAAAAGTTGTTATGTGATTTGATTCTGGTGCACCAAGCTTGACCAAACTTAAAAGTTCGATTTTGCTATGACCTAGAAACGAATAACCATTGGAAATAATATTTCGCTGTTCCAATTAATCATTACGTTCCACATAACCGAACTCATTATGTCTGTGCTCATTGTGAACTTCCATTACTGTTCCCGATTGCCTTGCGCATGACTTCAAAGAGCCTTATATGTGCTAAGAGGAGCACAGTTATTTACTCCAAGCAATAACGATAGGGCTCATATATTTAATTTATTTACCTTCCTACTCAACGGAGTTTAAAATTACATCTTTTATCACTTCTATATAGAGTTTGGGTTATTTGGGTTTATTGTTATAAACATTTAGACAAATTAGTAGTGTTTCAATTGCAATAAAAATGTTTTAATTAATTTAAAGAGCGAACCTTTGATCTTTTGTAGGCGGAACAAGAAAACATCTGACATGTCTTTCTTAGAATCATATACCTTTACTAATGCGTTTTGAATCAACGCCTACCTTTATTATAAATCTATACTAATACTTTAAAGCTGAAGAGTTTGTTTATTTGAATGCGATAATCTTAAGAATCACTTTGAACAATTTTGAACAATTATTTCAGTTTTGGATAGTTCATTTATCGAGAAAAGCTAAAAGTATTAATATGGATCCCTAAGATAAACAAGTACGCTTGGAAGTCACTATTAACGTCAAAGTCACAATTTCAAGCGGGCGAAGTCACGGGCACAGCTAGCTTTTTTTTAATATAGTGACAAAGTTTATCTTTTAATTAGCAATGGATTAGCAGATTTTTAACCTTGCATAATGACGGGCCTGATGGCGCATTTTGTAGTGTTCTTATCTAATGCACCAAGGACGACTATTGGATTAAACCCCGATAAAGGTTTATATTATAAATTTGTGTTTATTCCGTGCTTAGATGTTATGTATATATTAATGAATTCTAATTGTGATTCAGCCGTTGCCTGAATTCACATCAGCTATAACAACATCCGTTTTAAACGACTTATCCTAATGTCAGGTCAAATATGTGAAATATTTTTTTTTTATTAGGCTAACCAACATTAATTTACAATGATACTATATACAATTACAATGTGCTTAAATTCATGCTTCTTGTAATAGATACTTATATCTGCCATAGAAAGTCCACTGTTGAACATAGTAGAACAAATTTTGCCCATAATTGCCGCACTGGGCAATCAGGTAGTAGTCAATAGTAGAGCGCAACTTTCCCAACGGGGATGCTGCTGCCCATCCCCATCCTGTAGTATTTCTGGATGGTAATAGTAGCTGTCATGGTAGATGGATGGTAGTGATGGTAGATCGTGAGTAGTAGCTGTTTCGGATAGTTATATCGCCATCTATCGGTTTCCTTACCTCAGTTGCCTCTTACGACTCCTGGTACAGAAGGAGGTACTCTCTGCCGGTCTACTCCGCCGGTACCCCACAGCTAAAATACTTATGACAGGCTCATTAATTTTGAGGGTTCCTTGATGGCGCACGAAATGGGAACTGGCTGATTAAACATGGGTATTCTATTTGACCTCTCATTAATTAATATAAAAACAGCAGGTCTATAATGTTCATACGCAATACTAATGAGTACATTCTGAAGTACTGCAACCTAGATCTGTATGACTGCAATTGCTTAACTTTGGAAAAAGAGAGTTGCCACAGAAATTGTTTATGAGCACATACCATGCGTAACGTGTGGGAAGCGTAGTGTGGACCATATACCTTACTGCAGCACTCCAGGATGCTTCTAACCAGACTATTATAGATCAACGTCCTAGTAGCAGTCAGGTGAAAATCTTTAGTGTTTTTAATTACACATCCCAGTGCCCTAGATGATTTGAATTAATACTATCAATATGAAGAATAAAATTAACCTTTTTATCAAAATATATTCACGTATTTTTTTTATATTATCAACTCTTATGTTATAACGGGCAATTTATGAGACGAGATTTAAATTTATTCATTCACACTTTTATACAAGGGACATTTTTTATAATAAAATAAAGGAAAATAGTATCACTTTGAATTTTTTTTCATTAACTTTTAGGTATTCTTAAATTTTAATAAGTTAATTTTAAATCTAGATCCGATAATTTTAATTTTATTAAGTCAAAGGACGACTAGACAGTAGATAGACTCTTTATAGTATGAAATCTCATTTAGGATCAAGTAATAAAATGGAAATTTCAACATAAGCACGGAGTTACAATCCAATAAGCCTTTTCTGCTGAAGCTAACTTGCTAAACTAAAAAGTATTAACCTCTATTGAAAAAATCTTTTACTGAAGTTGTAAAATAATCTGCATCGAATATAAAATGTCTAGGCTAAAGCCTAGACCACGAGTAAAAGTAAAAAACCGATGCTAACAGAACCTTAGAATTACAATTAAGTATCTGTTAAAAAATAATTGGCAGCACACAAACGTCGACATCTTTTAGGGAATGGTATAAAGCTCATTGATGTAACAAGATGTAGTTGATTTTTTTTACGATTTTATTGTAATATGAGCTGTGAGGTACCAGCGGAGTAGAATTGTACCTCTCTTTTATACTTAATATCAAGAGAGGTGACTAAGGTACGGAAATCGATATCGGGCAGTATATTTTTTCGAAACAGCGCATATTAAATACTACTGGGTGGGCAGAATTATCGTCGCGAAGCAGCGCGGCAATTATATGCATAAAACGCCATATCTTGGGGTGGCATATATATATTAGACATAGTCTAATAGTGGACTGCATATGGGTGATATGATAATGTTGTCAAGAACATATGAACAATATGATTATGGAAATCAATTTACTTTCAAATTAATGTTTCCTTCTGTAAATTAATTTAACAGGTCAGGTTGAAATCAGGTCTCTGTTTAAGAAAATTCAGATATAAACTTTAAAGCGGGGTTCTGACATTATTTCCGCTTCCGAGGAATTAACTATCAATAACGTTATTAAGGCTACTGATAAGTCGAATTTTCCTGGTGCTTTTACGGCCTTAGAGCAAATTTTTAATAAAATCAATGCAAGTCAAAACCTACACATTTTAACATGTAATAATTTCTAAAATATCAATAAAGGGTAAAAATACACTGTAACTGTATTTTAAAATTATGTCATTTACTATTTATTACACGAGCAAAATTGTAGAGAAAAAAATATGCAAAAGTTAATTATTTAATTAAAACAATAATTAAAGTTCATATTAAATCAAACTTCAAAATTTTTTCTATTTATATTTTATAAGCTTACCCGATACACATTTTCTTAATTTAACTACCACTTATATGTTTATCATGAAAACAATATTGCGACTATATATCAAGATATAAACTATGCTATCTCTCAAGTTGGACGAAACTGTACACAGTGACCATAAAATGCATTTATGTTAGTAGAAGTGTAGATTTTAATAGAAAAAATTGATTTACCGACGACTGAGAGGAACATCCGATGTCCGATCGGCGGTGTGGTCCCGACTTGGCATTCGTACACGCCGGAGTCCCGACGTTGTGGAAACCTTATCTGAAATAGGTTAATTTATTAGTAACAGTTCTTAAAATTTTTTGGCATTGAATAAAACTGGGTCGCAAGGAAATGGTTTTATACATTTATTATAAAGATAACGTAATAGGTTTCTTTAGAGATATGTGGATATAAGATTTGATTTTGTAAATTCAATAAAAACTGAGAGGCAAAATGGTGCATATAGTATTTTTATATTTTATATATTTATTATATAACTAAGTAGTAATGTTCTATATCTGGATATAATTAGCAACGCCCCGCGTTTCACTTTAAGTTATAGAAGTTTTAAATTTATTTCGTTACCCCCCTTTCCTTTAAGGGATGATTTCAGAAAAAATATTTACACGTGTTTCATGTTTGTATGAAGAATCTTAATTCTGAATTTCACTCGAATAACTTCAGAAACAGCAAAGATTCCTACTAACTTGCCACCTCCGTTACACCATTGCAGGGGATGAAATTACAAGCTTCTAAACCTTAATACCCTAACCTAATTTAGGCCTTGAATAGATATGTCAGTTATATTCTCGTTTTCTATATACAGATGTATTATATTTATGATTCTTCTTTTGTTTGATGTCCGAAATGCGAAAGTTTTGATCAACTTATCTCTGAATAACGTATGAGATTGTTGTGTGAATTTATTGTTTATTTATCTATATTTCATTCATACAAAATTAACTAGTCAGTGTCTTGGAAGTTCACTACCGTTGTACTACCGAAATATTCGTAGATATTTCAAATTTTTCCTAGCATTCTTTTTTGATGAGTAAATGCCGTTTCTTTTGTTTAAAAAAATTATGTTTTTTTTACAGAACAAATTTTTGAAATAAGTTTATATGGTCATTATATTAGTATTTAAATTCATGTATATACATTGTGAATAGCGAAATGCCTGATGCATAAAATTTCTTCATAAAACGCTTTTCAAAGAGCTAAATCAACCTAAATAAAAAGCGTTGTGAGTTGCAAATACTAATTATTGAATTAATTGATTTAGAATGTTTTATTTAACCTTAGATTCCTTTATAAATTACATATTGATCACCAATCTATGACGTCATATCTCGTTAACGAGGGTTCATGTGAAAATAATGAACCTGATTACTCACTTTCAATATCCAGTCCTCCGTATGGGGGTTGTGGACACTGATGAACCTCTGGTCAGAGGTATACGTCATTCTGCCAGAGGTGAGCAGGTGTATGTCACGATGCCGGATCCATGATACCTGAGGATAAAATGCAATTATTTTTTGTTTGTTTGGAATTTTTTGGTTGTTATTTCATTATTTTGAACTGATAGAAGCTAATAGTTATTATTTTACCCATGGCTCGTTGGTGCATATGGTAGTGGTCCTATCTTGTGCCAATGGATATAGATTCGATCCTTACCAGGGCAAATATTTTAATTATAAAACTTGTGTTTGTTTGGTGTCTGATACATATAGATATTTGTGATTTCTCTGTTGTCTGATGTATGTAACACAAGTGCTCTGAGCGACTTATCATAGAGTCAGATTGTATGTATGTATTAGATGATATGTAAATTTATTATTATTATTATTTCAGGGGTAAAACGGGGAAGCAAAGTTAGTATGAAACTTTTTTATGAAAGTTGTTTTTTGTTATTCAAAAGAAATTCAGTATAAAGGTTGTTCATTGAAACTCATGAAACACTATTTTTTAATAACCCGTTAAGGGGGTAAAAGGGGATGCAAAGTTTGTATGAAAGTTTTTAAATAACGCGGGTGAAATCACTGGTCACTTTTAAATGCTAATTTGATGCTAAATTGATTTAAATAAAACATCGTCGAACTGCATTTTCGTTCAAAACGAGGCATTTTATTGATAAGAAATTTAACGAGCATAAACAAGGCCAGAAAACTTTGATTCTTTTTTACAATAAAAATTTATAACCAGTTCTCAGACACTGATGCTTAACACAAAAAGGCAAAGGTTTCCCTCCAGGACTCTTGAGAATAAATAATATGAAGTATTGTCCTCATAACGATCCATTAAATATTTGATAATTGTTATACTTAATTCATTATCCTGTCAGACAGCTAGAAATAGGCTTCCGAAATGAGGCTTTTGCCCAATTACCGCGATAAACATGCGTGTCTCATATCCATCTGTTGTTTCCAGTCAGTCAAAACTTACGATACTAAGTACAAAAGGAAGCAGGTACTATTCTTATCCGCTTAAACGCCAAGGCAAAATTAAAAAAAAAAACCTTAATTGCAACATTAATATTTATTTCAATAATTAATAACTAGATATGCCTTAGAATACTGATACGTGTTTAACTTGTGTGGTTTTGCCCAATATTCTACAGTAGCGTTTAGATAATAATTGATATCCCTTTAAATTAAATCGTTTGTCTGAACTGCCTCAAGTTCATTTATTGATTTTTTTTAATTAGACGACAAGCAAAGCATAACAAATGTTCAATTAATATTCTAAAGAATACTTTTGTAACGGAAAATGTCTGACAAATTTCCTTCCGAAATATAATTGTATTTAGCACTACTAAACTTTCAATTCGATTCCACTACAAATCGACCTTCAAAATCAAGGAATGACTGGCATGATTAAGTTTTCTATCCGCCATTTTGAATCTGTGGAGCATTCTAATTAATAACGCTAACGAGTTTGCTGTCAAACACGATAGTTTGGCCCTTGTTGCCTGCAGAATACTGGCAGTTATAGAATCTGGAAGGCTCCGTGTTATAGTAATATAGCCTTTAAGATTTTCGCTTAGAATATTGAACATTTAGATGGTTTTCGTGATCTTAATGTTTGTAACGCCAAATTAAGACTGAATTCTACGACGATTGCGAGCGTTATACGTAAAATATATTTGATATACGAGCAATATTTTCTTCATAACTCACGTTATCAGTTTTTTTTGCT
Source organism: Heortia vitessoides (assembly GCA_020976665.1). Lineage (NCBI taxonomy): Eukaryota > Metazoa > Arthropoda > Insecta > Lepidoptera > Crambidae > Heortia > Heortia vitessoides. Next base: position 14,544,805 of record JACJUM010005602.1, on the reverse strand, counting down.
AGTTCCTTTCTGATAGCTCGTGTAATGAATCTGAAGTAAACTTAGTTTTGAGAACTGTCTGGTGCCAGCAGATGAGTTTAAGACAGATCTTTCCATGTTTTAGTTGACTCTTATAATATCCCCTAAAGTCATCAAGGTTATCAGTGATATACATCTAGATTACAATACTGTCTGTGTAATTTGGAATGTTTTTTTGACTATTCAAAAGGTTTATTTAAATAAAGTATATTATCAGTATAAATTTGACGAGAAATAACATTATAACATTATTAATGCTGATGATATAAAATAATAAGAACTATTTATATAGTTGTGCTTTTTTATTTATTTATTTTTGTAGTTCAAGCGTTAAATTTTCGTTCTAGAGAAATGCACATCTAATTATGAATGCAGAGATCCTTTAGATCTATAAAATTCTTTCTACCGTAAAATTGCCTCGTTTTTATCTGATTAAATCTTTTTATAAAAAAATTTACAATATTAACCATTTTTATTACTTGGTAGTAACAAAATTACCACATTTGTTTAATAGTGAAATTAATCATCCATCTTTTTTGATTTGGCTACATTCACATACAAGACTTCTGTGCCAAGGGTCACGGGTTTGATCCTCACCCAGGACATATACTCGTATTTATGTGACACTATATTATGTAAAGTAGTAACACACTTTAAGTTGAAATTAGTTTAATGTCGACGGAAAATGCAAGACTTGGTATATCTGTAGGAAAGTTACTCAACAGTGAACCGTTATACCCTTTGGTCTTCTCTCTGATATCAGCTTTAGAACAAATGTTCGTAGCGTTATTGTTCGTAGCGTAATCTCGTTATGCAATATCAATGTGTCTTCCCTAAACCCCATCTTCAGAATGTGCTGAGATTGTAACTCTCTGTATGGTAGTACGAACTGTGTATTTGATATTCACGGAACATCGCTAAATAAGTGGAAATTGGCCATCCATGACCTTCGTTAAAACTCAGTTACTATGACACTATAAAGTGTTGCTTTATATTTTCATTATTTTGAAACTAGTTTAGTATAGTTTAAATGGTCTTCAATATTAATGTAGGTCTAGAGTTTTTATATTAAGTACTTGCTAGCTGAGCTTATCAAGTTAGGCATCTGTTTTGTGTGCCCAATCATCAAATCAGCCATTGGAAGTCCACAGTTGGACAGATGCCAAGAAAGGGGGAATTTGCTGTTAACTGCCGCGCCAGGCAAGACTGTTCGTAATCGCAGAGCGCTGTTTTTGCGATGAAGATGCTGCCGCACTTATCCGGCCTATGCATTTAAACTACACTGATTCAGATGGTTACACTGGTATCTATTGGTTACAGAGTACTTAAGTCACCTCTTACAATACCTGATACTAAGGGAGGTACAATTTTACTCTTCCGCTATCTCACAGCTTGTGAGCGATACAATAAATAAAAAAAAAGCTTTCCGTTACTTCCGCACTAGTGCGTGATTATAATATAAAAAAAAATATATAGTGGGTTCAAAAGTCTAATAATTACTTTGAACATTTCGATTTTTCTACCGCAGCCATTCACCGTCATTCCTAAAAACAATCTTATGGAAACCCAATCGTCGCATGTAACGTTATATTTACAAGTACTCTGAACTTTATCAAGTAGAGAATAAAATTTAATACAAAAATCCGAAATATTTTTGGAAATAAATTGATTTAATGAAGCCGATGTATCTCGAATGGAAGCGAGTATATACGATGGTCAGGGGAAAGTGGTTTGCCCGGTAGGGTCAGACCACAGCCCACTCAAAGCTATTGCTAGGGTTACCAACCACTTTAGTTATTAATTTGTAATAATAAATTCACATAGCATCGAAAGTATGAAATAATTACAAATATCAATTAATGGATGAATAAATTAACTTAAACAACATTCCATAATTTGACCTGACTCCAAAATAAGTCGCTTAATGTTCATGTGTTAATAAAAAAACATCAGAGGATTTTCAATATTGAATAGTATACTTAAATATTTTTTTATCAAACAGAAAAAGAATAAACACAAATATTTATCATATAGATGTTTGTCATAAGCGGGAAGAAATAACAAATATAATAGTTAAAACATATATTATACCCAGTTACAATTTTGTTTGTTCACCATATAAAGTTGGTTCTGGGTGTGGATTGATTCAACAACCCTTGAGGTACAAGATAATGACTGTTGAATGTGTTATTGGGGTTATTGTCTTGATTTCTTAATATCGACCGTTTCTATGATAAAGTTGCTTTTTATTAGTCTTTGAAGTTAATATTTGAAAATAATCCGAATATTGAAAAAAAAAAGTAAGTTTGTTAAGAAGTTAAAAAGTAAGTTAGGTAAGTTTGAGAAATTTTCATTTTGCAAATGGTATTTAGAATTCATAGATGCGTAAGAAAGTAAAATATAGCTATTTTAAAAATATTTTACGTATGTGTTTCTTTCACGTTAGTGACCAAAGTTATTAAAATCTATAGCTTTAAAATATATTAAATTTCGACTGAAGTAAATTTTAGTTGCATTCATAGTCCCATTACGCAAACAGCGTTTTTAATTATGTGCGTACATGATAAGAAAGAAAGAAAGAATATTTTTTTCTTTCTAATAGCCGTAACTCGGGCTTCCTATGTCATTGTTTAGTTTCAATCTTCTTAGATACTTGTTAAGCTTTTAGTTTGAGACATTCCTGGTGTCAGCAAACTATTTTAAGTTAGGCCTGAATTATATGTTTTAGATGTCGATCCTGTGTGGTCATCAGGGTCATTAGTTTTTTTATTGTTAAGTATAATAGAATCTAGTAAGTCTTTTTTTCTAAAAATTATTATTTATATATATATTTACTTTCTATTTAATGTTATTGGATGATATTCTATTATATGGTATTAGAATGTTTTATGTTTGAGTTTGATAACAAAATAGGTCTTTTATGATTTCACTGTAAACTTCATATGTGACTATTATGTTACTAATCAAAAACAGGGCTTCAAAATTTTCGCTTCACTTCAATGAAATAATGTCCATGAAAATAATGAAACTGTGCATCGATAGCCCTAGTTATCAGGCACGAATATTAAGCTCGCTCGAACAATTTACATTTGGCGGGATTAGGGTGTGTTCAAAATAAATTCATCCCTAAATCCCCTTATTCAATGTGAATCTGTTTGAACGGGATTTTCATTGTCATTGGAAAAACATGTCAACGCTTTATATAATAGTGTATCAAAATAATGTTGCTTGATGTATTTTTAATATAAGTTATTAAATATATAGCCGTGAGGTACTGGCAGAGTAGAATAGTACCTTCCCCTGTACCAGGTGTCATAAGAGAGGACTAAGGTCCCAGAACCGATAAATAGCGGTATATCCATGCAAAAAAGTCAGCTCAAATGCCTGTACATTTGCGAGGGTGGGCAGCAGCTTCCCCGTCGCGAAAGCTGCGCTCTGCGATTGTCAACACGCTTGCCCAGCTTTCTTGGAGAGGCCTATGCCCAACAGTGGACTTTTAATGGCTGGTATGATGATGATGATGGTGATTATATATATATATATATATATATATATATATATATACATATATACTAATTAATTGGTATCATTTTACAATCTAAACTTAAACTCTCTCTCTTTTCTAATGTAAAGTTCTAGCGTTTAACATAACTGTCAGCCGCTTAACAGACGGTGCGATAGACAGAAAATGCGTTGACCAACGTGGTAATTATGCTTAATATTTATCCGTTCTTGGGAAGGCCTGTTCCGAGCAATGGACGTTCTACGGCTGATGAATCTTTGAAGGTAATGATGTTATCTTGATTACATAACCATTTTGCACTCTCTGCGTTGGTAAAAAGCCGTTCCTATACCAATTGGATCAATCCAGCAACCGTGGCCTTCACCAATCAAACACCAATTACGTACACTCAACGAAACGTTTACCAAATAGCAAAAGTGCCCTAAAAAAGTCAAGTGCCCTCAAATCGAATGGAATACTTATAATTGAAGCGTCGAGGTGGAGAACAACACTGTAATCCCCATGCTACCCCCTCATTTCCATTTAAGGGTCAGGTCAGAGATTATTGGAACTCGATATTGAAGCGAACGAGCGGCGCCTTAATAACGCAGTAATTAAATAGGTTGGATGGGAGCACGTTCATAAACAAACGTTTACAGAACAAACGACATCATTAGAAACATATTTAATTATATTACATATATACTCGTACTATATACATCACGCCTGTGGTGGGTCGAGGTAAGCAGAGGCTACGATGACCTCTACTTGCTGTGATCTTGGCATACCTCTCGCTCTCTATACCCGCATTACGGTTTTATTAAATTGATCCTCATCATCATAATACCAGCAATTAAAAGTCCACTGCAGGACATAAGCCTCCCCAAGAATACCCCCTGTATGTTGCCCATAATTGCCACGCTGGGCATTTGTGTTGGCAATCACAGAGTACAGAATTTGCAACAGAGATGCTGCTGCTCATCCCAGCACAGTTTTGGATGGGTGTACCGCCATTTACCAGTTCTGGTACCCCAGTCGCCTCTTACGACACCTAGTACAGTGTACACCTAGTAAATTGATATAATCTCCTAATATCCAGATACAAACTTAGGCAGGATAAACAGATAGTTGAGAAGTATTATGATTGCGAAAACATGGTTTGTGTCTTGCAAACTAATTGTTACGTAATCAAATCACTTAAACGGCTTTAACGGTGTTTGTAGAGAATTATTATGTATACTGAACGCTCGCCATTAAACCTACCTCGTTACTTTTTGATACTTTCAACCTGGTCCTTCTTTGAAACTCTTTTCTATCTGGTTGAGGTATGTGCTTCTCGGTCGACTTATACCACTCTCCCTACGCTGCGCTTGTATTACATAATTTTTATATAATGTATAAATATAACCTTCATCGATAAATCTTTTGGGAAGACTGACGTCCTAAAGCTAGCATGATGATGACAATTTTAAACGTGATTTACAACCCTCAAAAAGTTTTTCAAAGTGCATCTAGTTATTTTATTATATCATTTAGTTGAATTTTTATCTTGTGGCAACGGCAGCGTCAAATAATACAACTTCCTGTACTCGGTATCTTAAGAACCGACTAAGGTAGCAGAAGCGACCCATGGCGGTTTATCTATCCGAAATAGTGCATAAGACGGGGATGGGTAGTAGCAAACATGTCGTAAAATGTTCGCCGTGCGATAGCCTACACGCTTGCCTAACGCAATTACGGGCAATATTTTTTACAATAGCTGATATGTTTATATAGTTTAAAATGGCCACACAAAACATTTATTTATTATTTTACCGCTATTACAAAATAACACTTACTGTTCTGTTCCCAAGGTCGTGAACCCTGCAGTTCAACTGGGCGGTTTTTCCAACCAGCGCTGTCACATTCTTGGAGTAAGCTATGTCGAAGTGTGGGCCTCTTTGGGCCAGGCCCAGGTCCACATCAGTGTAGTCCAGCTCTGGCACGCCATCTGTCCCGAGGCCGTTTGAATTATCAGTGCATCCTGAAGACAATAAAGATGAGTCAAGCAATACCTTCAAAAAATGATTGGCCATATGAATTGATAGATAAAGCGTCTCTATTATTTGTCTTATGTAATAAATACTTTTTCATTAACATTTGGATCAAGTTACTCTATATTTGCGAGGTTTGGAAGTCAAAATACCAGAATAAAAAATATTTGTTTTGTTATCAAAACAAGCAAGGATCTGACGAAGAGAAACTTAAAATTTCCGCGGATCCAAATCCAATATTTTGTTTAAAATAAAAGCAAAGCGTATATTTTACTAAAGCCTAACATTTCAGATTCCGATTGTTACAAGGAATTTTTATATCCTCTTCGTTTTGATTTACTGAAAAACATAGTATTGAGGATAGCTACTAATTTAGTTTGATTTACAGGCAGTTTTACAAAGGTTTTTCTTGCAGACTTACTACGTTACGCAGAACCATATACTTAAAAGCAAGTATCAATTCATCGTGCGATGAGCTAATCAAATCCACCACTAATTGCTATTGAATACTGTGTCAATAAACTAACAATAAGTTTCCAATATCATCTGTATATTAGATCAACACCTTATTATACGATTATTCAAAATAAACACTCTAGAAGGTGCTAGAATAAATATCTGATAACAACACTTTTCAAACTAAAGACTCATTCAAACAATTTGCTTAAAATAAAAAACAAATATCTCATTCTTCCGCGAAAACATTCCCTCATTCAGATTGCGAGGAAAATTCTCAAGAATTGCCGGTTTCAATTTCTATTCATAAAGAAGTCTTTAGACAAATAAGCTCCTTAAAATCCAAGGGAACTGTATCGCTGTCATTTAAAAGATAATGACGGAGACCGAAGTATCTGTATTATCCTGGAATCCTAAATTAAAGTCGTCGTCATCCACTTTAATCAAGATCTGTCCCATTAAGAGTCCTTGCAGATTTCACTCTATATTTGATGAAAAAAATGTCACTTGGGAAACGGCCGTGGGTAGGTTTCGCTGATAAGAGGAGCGGCTAGGACAGTTAACCTATTTAAATAAATATTTTTGTTCAAACATTTCTCTTTGTAAGCCTTCTAACGTTAACCAAACATAAGAAGTGTTAGAAAGTGTAATTAATAAAATAAAATTACACGTTCATAGTTTAATTCTGTAAGAATAAATGGTGCCAACTATTAAATTTCTCGATTGGTAGTCGATATTTGAATACTAAACTAACACCGACAAGAACATCAAATTCTAATGTGGTACGCCAAATTTCATGGGTTCGATCCCCAGCCAGGAAAAATATTTATATGATGATATTCTATGTCTGGGTGTTAAATATATGTACTCACTATTTGTGAATCCTTTGTTGTCTAATGCCCATAAGACAAGTGCTTTAAGAAACTAACCACGGATTCAGCTCATTGTATGAGATGGTGTGGGAATTAATTTATTTAATTATAATTCTCTGAGAATGTTTGGAGCCAGCTACTATAATAGGTGACTAATATTTGACTACTAAATCACCACTGACAGAATCATCAAATTCTAATATCAATAGGCAACGGTATATTTTTTTCGTTAAAAAAGAAAATTTTTACTCTAGACTATAAATCTATGTCCATGCCAAATCGAAGCACTTCCACATGATTTGTATGAAACGTTCAGGCCTAACAGATTGATAAAAATAAGATTTACTTAAAAAAACCTTTGACAATTATAATGTAAGTAGGAAGTAGAATATGACAACCCATTTGCAATGTTCACTTTGCGTCTTCCATTAAACCCTTTTTTCTTAATCTGTCGGAAATAATGAAAGTTTTATTAACATATTATATTTATGAGTTTTAATGCGGAGAAAATTGATGATCGTTTTACACAGTTTCGTAATTGCGTGTTTACTGAAATACATTATTATGTACTTACTAAATCATCCGATTATTTTTTACTAGTCCTAGTAATAGAGCTTATGTACTTAAAACATTAATTAAAAAAATCCACCTGATAAGAACACTAATTTGTGATTTTAATTTGATCTGACGTTTAGTAAATCTAATAGCCAAGAAATAACATACAATAGTATGTTAATAGTAGTAAAAACTCTATGGATAAAATTATGTTCTGTTACAAGTCAATGGTCTAGAACACGCTTCTTCCAAATTTATCGATAAGTGGTTGATTGCATACTGTTAGTTTATCGCAGGAACTTATTACTACAAAATTATATTACACTAGCTGTGCCCGCGACTTCGTCCGCGTGGAATAGTTTTTTGGGTACCATACCTATTTACTTCAAATTATATAAACTTTGAATGTCACGTTTATTTATATCGAATCAATGGCCTGAAAAATAAGTTTTAAGTTTCTAGCTCTAAAAATAGCGATCCATGCAAACAACTTTTCATCCCCCCTTGCAACCCCTTACAACCCTTATTTCGAGTTCAAAAATAGCCTATGTCCTTTCTTAAGGTCTAAAGATTGTCTATGCCAGATTTCATCAAAATCGGTTGAGAGGTTTAACCGGGAAAGCGTAACAGACAGACAGACAGACAGACAGACAGACAGACAGACAGACAGACAGACAGACAGACAGACAGACAGACAGACAGACAGACAGACAGACAGACAGACAGACAGACAGACAGACAGACAGACAGACAGACAGACAGACAGACAGACAGACAGACAGACAGAGTTACTTTCGCATTTATAATATTAGTAGGGATTTTAATAGAGGACGGTCAATTTCGAGTCTAATTCTGAAAAGTAAGCATAACTTCAAACTAAAAAAATATTTAAAAGTTAAATTAAAAAGTATTATTATTAGAGAGTATTATTATTAAAATAAGTATTATTAGAGAAACTTTAAAAAAGCTTTTTCACTGCGTTTTTATTTGTTCCGTAGTAAAATTTTGTTAAGAACTTGCTTGACCCAATTCCTTTTTGATAAGTGGGTAGTAGTTCATCAAATAGAAATAAATTTTTTATGCTTGTAAATTTACAAAAAAATACTCTTAGTGCGAAAATTCTACGCCCCATTTTTGCCTTTATGAATTATCCAAAAAATCTCTATTAATCATGTTGCAAAATTTAACTTTCTAGATTTGATGGTGTAAACAGGTTTAAACTGATTTCTGAGAGAGTAAGTCAGGATTGTAAATTATTCTTTTCAGTCGTTTGTCATTCCAACTAAAGCTCAAAATATTGTTTATTTGATTAAACCTATGATACTTTAAACTATATTTGTTACAGTACTGGCAGTATTGTTATAGTACCGGCACACTAGTACCCCTTTTGGACTAGGTGTCGCAAGAAGCAATTGAAATAATGAAACAGATAGATGGCGGTAAATCCATCCTGTGAAACTTCTAGGGACATCTATATCTAATAGTGGATGACCAATACTTGATAAAATGATGATGACAACTGTAATGCTAACGATACTCGTCATCTGAGAAGATCATATTCAGTAGAAAAAATCAACTTGTCTAACGCTTCAGGCGGGACTCGAACCTATCCATCCCATATCTTAAGCCGAGGAACTGCACTACCGTTGTGCAACGATCGACACGTCGAATATTTCCAAGTATTACTTCTGTGCTGGAAAATCATCGCATTCATCCTCATCCTGTTTCTCACTGTCGAAACTACCTACATATAAATACTACTACTTTTTAAAAATTTTTACAAAGAAGAAACAGTAAATTACTTTAGATGTTTAAAAGTTTTAAGCTTCGGGCGAATTAAAATTATTTTTTCTATTCATTATAAACTTTAGTTTAATTCATCATTTTTTCATGCACATATGTGATTAATGGATGATGTTTCAATAACGAGTCAATCTTAATCAATTAAGTTTTAATTGTTATAATACAACATTAAGGGTACAATACACTTTACAAGTATTATAAAACGCTCTTCTTAAGCAATGTGTCCAAAACCTCTGTATACTTAAATGGCATCTCAAAAACTGACGGACAATATTTTTGGGAAAGTTAAAATCTCGAATAAAAACACAATGAAGTCGCCAACCAACATTAATATTGTTTTTTTAAAATACGCTGAGGATATTATATACTCTCTGCATTTTATTTTCTCATTTCTTCTAAAAAATATATCATGCCTTTTTGTGAAAACAATGTATAAACGAGCGAATTATTACGTTTGTTATTATAAAATGTACTGATACTTGTGCCTGTACTTAAACCTACGTGAGTTTTGACACGTTTTCCTGACACTTAACAATGGTCGTATGCGTAGATACTATATTCTTTCACTTCTTTAATTATTTTTACTTTTAATCCTTAGTGGAGCTCTATTTGTCATATATCTAAGGTAATTAAATAAGTATACAATACTACTGATATAATAGACCACGGTAATCACAGCTGTGAGGTACCGGCAGAGTAGAATAGTACCTCCCCTTGTACTAGGTGTCATAGAAGGCGACTAAAGTACCAGAACTGACAGATGGCGGTATATCCGTCCGATACAGTGTAATTCATGTACACAGGGTAGGGATGTCGCGAAAGCTGCGATCTGCGAATGCTAACACGCTTGCCCAGCGTGGCAATTATGGGTAGCATTCCCCCTTTCATAGGCCTATGTCTAGTCAAGTGGCTAGTCTTATTATGTAAAAAGACTGACTGAGAGACTGAGGCTTCCCTGCGTTATTAAAGGAACTCTTGTAGAAAAGTTTCGAACCCTCATGGTTGAGGCCCTGCGTTGTAATGCCAGTTTTTCAGTCAGCTTTTTTACATATAAAGACTAGCCACTTCTTTTTATTTACATATATAGACTAAACAGGAGTGCAAATTTATTATGAAACTTTGAATAAAAAGTATAAAATATAGAAAAAATTCCAATGAATTTCAGCAAGAAGATTCTTCATAGAAAGTTATAAAACAGTGATGAATGCAAAGTTAATATTAAAGATCTAAAATTCAACGCAGATAAAACCGCGGGGCGTAACTAGTATATCTATATATTTAGGCGCTGAATCAACTAAATCATTATTATTATTATCTAGATTCCTTAAACCTTACCCTTTGCTAACAATTGTCAGAATATTTTTTTTTTATTTTATTACTACATATTAAATAACGAAGTCAGTTATCCTCTGTCTGTTTAAGCTGTAAAACCTAAAACAGCCAAACGGAATCTCAAATGATTTTCATCGACAGAGTGGAGTGATCCATTAAGAAGGCTTAGGAGAGTAATTCATTAATGTTTTGTGTAGGCTTCAATACGTCTATGACTGTCGAATGTGTGATCAAAAATTATAGTAATTTGCTTCTTATTTAATGGTGGCAAGACACGAGTCAACGATACAATAAAAGGAAAGAAATCAGAGGCATACAGAAGATTAACTACAAACTCTACTACTTCTTAAAAAAAAGGAGAGTAACAGGTGGAAGAAGCATACATCATATCAGTCTTAAGACATTCACCGCTGGGTATAGGCCACTCCAAACCATTAACTATGGAAGTTTTTTTACACGTAATTGCCCCGCTGGGCTACGTAAGTTAGAGTGGGTTATACGCTAGTTATGATGAATGCCGCCATCTTTAGGTTCGGTCGTTTTTACGATACCTGGTATATGGGGAAGTACCATATAATATTAACGGAGAACCGAATATGTTTATTCGTCTGTCTTTTTGTAACATGTATATAGTCAAATCCTTGAGATAAACAAGAAATCCTTCGGGAAGCGATCCAAAGGTGAAGTCAACGCCACTCGTTAGAATCATTATAAAGTTTAATAATTGACGGTCCTAATGGTGTAGATGGTGGTGCTTCTATCTTATGCGCCAAGAGTCGTAGATTCTATTCCCAACTAGGTCAAGTATTTATATAATGATATTGGTGTTCGTCCTGTGTCTAGGTGTCAAAAATATGTATTTAAGTATTATATTTGTGATTCCTCTGTTGTCACATGCCTATAACACAAGTGTTTTAATCATTTCATCATGGAGTCAGGTGAATGTACGAGATTTTGCGCGAAAAAATTCCTAATTGTGTTATGACTAAATTTTACTCTATATATTCTTTTTTTCTCTGCAATATTTCACTTACCATTATTAAATTACTGTGTAGACATTATACAATTCCGAATTTGAATAACGGCAAAATATATTCTACTTCTAGCCTACATGTCCCTGTACATATTAGACCTGAGCCGGCTAGAATCTATCGAACTTCAGGTCCCATTTGGGGATCGAATCTGGTCCATCAATTTGCTGATGCTAATAACAGTAATTGAAAGTGGAAATAACCGAATTAACGTTCCAAGTTTTAGAGTCATAACTAAATTATTTTATTTTGCGTTTTATATTATGCACATCAAAATATCATCATACCAGCCATTGAAAGTCCACTGCTTGACATAGGCCTCCCCAAGAAAGGGGGAATGTTGCCCATAATTTTCGCGCTGGGCAAGCATGTTAGCAATCGCAGAGCGCAACTTTTGCGACGGGGATGCTGATGGTCGCCTCTTACGATACCTGATACAGGGGAAGGTACTATTTTATTTTGCCGGTACTTTACGGCAAAGGCAAACAACAAGATATGTTTAAAGCAATTCACTTGTTAGCGGTAGGATTGTTAAAAAATAAGATATTTTTTATTTTGGATGAGTTTTAGTTTTTACCCATACTTCCTTCCTTACTTTAGGCAATATTGGGATGAGTTTCTATCATTTACGAGTTCTTCAGCCGTTTCTTATGACACCAAGTACAGAAAAAGGTATAACTTCACTACTATGCAATTTTTAGACAGTTAAATTTACAATGATTACCACAATTGATAAAAGCTACAAAACTAATTTCATAGCCATAAGTACGATCAATAATAATAAAATGAAAGAACAATAATAAATACTTTAATCTACACCAAACATAAAAATACGGGAAAAAAACAGTAATTATAAAGTACAATCGGCGGCCTTATCGCAAATAGTGATTTCTTCCAGGCAACATTTGGATGGAAATAGTGAATAAAACAAAGAGGTTGTAAGAGGTGTAAATAAGATAGATAGAAAAATATATTAAATATACATAATATAAGTAGCTTGTACTTAATTAAGGAAATGTAATAAGATATAACCATAATGAAAGAAAGTGATCCTTCACCAACTGTAGTATTTATTTCAAGTTAATTTTTTACATATTAGTTGCCGGGGCTTTCCAAAAAGAAGTCACAAGACACTTGTAGGGAATGCCTCGCTCTTTCGACGTAAATATTTCTGGTTTGATTTACATAATATATAAAATATATCGGAATGAGTACATTAAGATCCATAACATTTCTCTGAGATTACTTATATGGGACTATGTGTGTATGTAGAATAATAATATTTCTATATTCTATCACTGTGTACTATCACTATATACTATCACTATATATTGAGTTAAATTTAAATGAATTCACAGTGAATATCGAATAGATATATGCTTTTATCACTTTACATAAAGTTGACGATCCATAGAACGTTCGTATTAATTAAACAAGTGTTTTTCAATTTTTCTATCGGATTCCAATTAATATATATTTATGCAATGGCTACTCATGTTGCTATATTTTATTTATTAGTGTTATCTCAATACGATTGCTCGACCACAATTGCCTATAATAATAGTCTGGTTTGTTAGTTTATGCTATCATGCCACACATTTGGCATAGCAATACGATTAGGTGAATTTAGCTATCGGCTAGCTAGATACTATAGTATTAATCGAAGGTAAACCTCTTAACAAGGTGGACTAATCGTATCTAGGATGCTCCGGATGTCTATAGTTTGATTCTGGTCGGTGACCACTTGTGATCGTATATATTAATGCTTGTTTGATTTGACTCCATTAAACATAGTTTGATTGAAATGATATATTTTAATAAAGTAGCATCGCAAGATGGAGAAGAAGAAATTAAATTATGTAGTATACACAACATCTCATACATTGACATGACTCCGTGGTAAATCACTTAAAGCACTTATATTACAGACATCAGACAATAGACGAATCACAAATATAATGCTTAAATACATATTTTTAACATCCAGACACAGGACAAACATAAATATCACCATATAAATATTTGTACGGGGTGGGGATTGAACCCATGAGCCCTGGTGCACAAGCTAGGATCACTACCATCTGCACCATCGGGCCTGTCGAAAAAAATATAAATTGAATTTATATTATATATTATATTATATATATTATATTAATAAATTGAAAAATCGTAAATGGATTTATTTACGAGTGAAAACTAAATTGTTTTACTTTCCTTTTTAATCATAGCGACAAGAAAATGCGCCTTCGATTACTGGCGAAGTAAAATTGTGCTTCCTTCTGTACTTATTTCTTCTCTAGGTGTCGCAGGAGGTACCGGTACCGACGGATGGCGCTAATTTTATCTAGCGTAGTTTAAAAACGGGTGAGGCTGGGCAGCAGCTCCCAATCGCAAACTACGTCACCCCACAATGCCTGCCCAGCACAGAAATAACAGACAAAAATTAGGTTCGACTTTTTATAGCTGATGCGACGATGATGATGACACAATCTCATATTAAAAATTGAATGTGATTAATTCTCTTTCAGTATAGGCTTCAATAGGCTGAAGCATATTTATATTCAATAACATCTTCGTGTATACAGAATTGTGTAGCCGTAATTCAAATCGACTATAATACTTGTCAGCCTCTGAATAGATGTCATAATACATCGGAAGACAAAAGTCGTCCACAGCTTGTTTAATATCCGCCATTTTGCGCAGCGTTCAACAACGCCATTTTACTGATAGCTAACTGCGCATCGTAGTTGTTACCCGCGTTTAGTTTGTATTTGTGAGAATACTGAGACAAATAAAACTTAAATAATTAAGCTAATAATATAGATTTTAAATTGCCATATAAGTTTTAAATTTGTTTAGCTACGTAATTTATTCTTTATTAAATTACAAAGCTAATAAAATAATAAAATATTTTCTGATATTTTTTGAAAATATAATATAACTTAATTTATAATCATCAGCTTTTAAAAGGCCATAGGCCTCCCCAAGACAGGCGGTATTTTGCCCATAATTGCCGCACTGGGCAAGCGTATTGGTTATCGCAGAACACAGCTTTCAAGATGAGGATGCTGCTGCCCATCCTAACCCTGTGAGGTCCTTGGTGCTACACTGTTTCGGATGGATACACCGTCATCTGCCGGTTCTAGTATTTCAGTCGCCTCTTGCGATACTTGATACAGGGGAAGGTTCTATTCTAATCCACCGGTACCTCATGGCACATTAACTTAATGCGTTTATAGAATTATGAGAAAGAATTTTTTAACTCCGCAAATAGATTTTTTGGTTGAATTCCATTAAACAAAGAAATAATAATTTAAATCTTTCTTATATTATCAGTTGAGATATACTCAGTATTCAGTAATTATAAGAATTCTTATGAGGCATGTGAAGAATTTAAACTGACGTGAGCCCAGTAAGTCTTGAAATATGCTGAGCTCAACCGAGAAGAAGACTGTTTTGAGTCCCGTGTTGAAATTCTTCGGTGAACTAATATTCGTAGCACACGAATGCTTGCTATAGTAAAAATCTTGCATTTTTCAAGACAAATGTTTTACATAGTTGGAAACCATTTATTGCAATTGAATTTGAATATAATATAATAATAATAAATTCCATAAAGAGACTGACTGACGGGCCCGATGGCGCAAATGGTAGTGATCCTATCTTGTGCGCCAAGGGTCGTGGGTACGATTCCCACCTAAAGCAAATATATATATGATGATATTTGTGTTTGTTCTGTGTCCGGATGTTAAATACATAAGTGGTATATTTACGATTGCTATATTGTTTATCGTCCGTAATAAGTGCTTTAAGCGAATTTATTAATATAGATGAAAATTAATTTGGATTGGTTTGTGTGGTATTTTTAGAATTATTAATTTGTAATGAAGGTTTGTTCTATTTTTGCTTCCAATCTTTTACATTACACACATTAAACGTCTCCTAATTAATATAATATGTTTATTTGATATTATAGTATTAATATTGAAACTAAAATTCTTATCATTTTCATCATCATCATACCAGCCAAGGAACCACCACTACTGGATATAGGGGTCCCCATGAAAAGGGGAATTTTGATTGTAATTGCCGGGCATTGCAGACGTGATGGTAAGTCTAGCTTTGCGAAGGAAGTGCTGTTGCCTATTCTCACCTTACAAAGTTGTGAAACTGTTTTGGGATATACCACCATCTATCGGTAACCTAAGTCGCCTCTTACGACACCTTTTACAAACAAAGGTTCTATTCTACTCTGTCGGTACTCCACAGCGAAAAATATAAAAACTCTCTTTTTTGTATGATTGTGTTTTATTTGTTATAAATTTAAATCTACTATATAATAGACTGATTGCCGTGAGGTCACGACAGAGTGGAATAAAACCTCTGTTTGTACCAGGTGTCGTAAGTGAATATGGTACTAAAACCGACAGAAGACCATCTAAGACACTGTAACTCAAATTCTAAGGCAGGGATGGGCAGCAGCATCTCCGTCGCAAAAGCTGCACTCTACAGTTGCAAACACGCTTCCCCAGTGCAGCAATTAGGAGCAGAATACCCCTTCTTAGGGGAGCCCTATTTCTAGCAGTTTTTTATATACGAGTAAATCAAGAGGGAGGTCTATTTACATAATATAGTGGAGAAACACTAATAATTTTATTACTTTAATTTTACGGCGTAAATAAACATATATTTTTATGCGATTACATCGCAAGCGCTGGCTGATCCCAAAGAGATGGATCAAACTAACGCACTACAGTGGTGCACACAATAAAAATAGAAAAAAGTCATCGGTGGTGTATCCATGTCTTAGGGATAACCTACAATAATTATTTTTTATCCTCATTACACCCTTGCAAAAGCCGAGGTGGGTCGCTAATACTAATTAACAATAATTATGAATTGTAATATTAAAAGCGGTTATTATATCCCTTACTTACAATAAATAAATAAGAAAAAGTGCAAGTTCTGTGACTACTGGACCCTAGTAGGGTGTATGTGCAAAAATAAACCCCCTTTACCTGTCCTAGTCACTAGGACCAGAGCGCACACCCCTGCGAGGAGCGTCGTCATGGTTAGTTCACGTGTCCATGCATAATCTTCTCATGCTCTGCTGCACACTGTACCCTCGCCACCTGAAAATGAAAATCTACTTTAAAAACAAACCCATTGAGTCGGTATTAGCATAGGAAGGAAAGAGTAAGTTGTCGCAAACACAAGTTGCCAATCAAAAATGAACTTAACGGTGAGACAATAAGATCTCTCTATTTGATTTTGCCGTCGCGTGATTGTCTCCGGTTGCTTTTCGGATTTTCCGAACGAAAACTTTAAACAATGTATGGAGTTATGCTTCACAAGATTTCGCTCGCAATTTCGCTCTCTTGACCAAGATTTTCATGATGACGGAAAGGTAACTGGAATATGTTCTATATATATAAGTCTAGAAATCAATTAAATAGGTTTAATATGGCTATTTAATAAAAACCTAATTCAATTAATGAAATTGAAATGAAATAAAAATTCATTTGTTTGAAATGTCAAAATAAGGTATTTTTTATCATCATCAGCGTATCAGTTGTAAAAAATCGTTGTATAAGAAAAAGTCTATGAAATTGTAAATATTTTTCAGTTTAAGAAGTATCAGTGCAATTAACACGGAACTACATGCATAAATTTAAATATTTAAAATCTGTAATATCTGTAAATCTGAAAAACATATTTATAAAACCGATGTGAATAGTTTTCTTCACAAAAATAAACATCAAACATGTGATCAATCAAAGGGTTTAATTTTACTGACTATATAAATATGGCTTTACAATATTCTCTACAAAACGGTAAAACATTCTGAATTCTTTCAAAATTATACAATAACGGGCCCTACGGTGGATAGGATACCGATAGAATAAATGCTGTTGGGTACTGGCAGAGTACAATAGTACTTCCCTCTGTACCAGGTGTCGTAAAAGGAGAATAAGGTACCGAAACCGACAGATAGTGGTATATTCCTTCGAAACAATACAGTTCAAATACAGAGTAGAGGTGGGTAGTAGCATCGATGTCGCAAAGCTACGCTCTGCAATTGGCACCACGCCTCAGCGCGGCAATTATGGGCAAAGAACTACTTTCTTGGGCAGGCATATGTCTATCAGTAGACTTTCTACGGCTGACGTTATGACGATGATAATTATAGGAAAGCTTTATTTCATTTCTATAACGATCCTTTCCTTTGTATAACCATCGGTACTTAAACCATTTCAGTTTTTAACCAAAATATATTTTAGAGAATTCAGAGGCTTATTTCCGTATTATTTCAGAGGTCGCTTCTTCACAAATGCGACTACTAGCTATTGTTAAATGAGCTGAATTTTTAAATTCCTTTGCAAATTCTCATACCAAATTTTCATTGGAAAGGTGAGGAAGGATTATGTAATACTTCACACAAAGAATTCGTAAATTTCATCCGATTCAAGTGAGAGGTGGACTAAAATATTCGCTGCAAAACTTTCAATTTACAGTTCAAATTTAAAGTCTAAAATTTTAAAGATTCTTTAATACACTTCTTTTAATAAAACTACCTAGACTTTTAACTGCTTATACGACATGACATTTTGGTTACCTTCCGATAACTATTATCAAGAATATCGCAAGGTAACCTAAATGTTTTATTATGAGTAGTGAACGAGTAAATATTAGAAATTATCACATTTCTTTTAATTTTTATTAAATCTTTAATCTTAAATCATATTAGCAGATAATTTTTTTTATTAAAGGTGATAAACTATCTGTCAGTAATGGTACCTTAGTCGCCTCTTACGACATCTGGTATAGAGGGTGGTAATATTCTACTGTGTACGGTACCACACGGCCCGGTCAAGCTGATGTAATTATCTTTTCTTTTATTGTTTATTTACATTAAACAAATATGTGTATCAAATGGTGCGAAGGGTGGTGATTTTACTCGTACATACATATAAATTATGTTATTGTTTATAATCCACAGTGCATCTGGTTCTATGTTTTAGATTTTTACGCCTTAATATTATTATAAACAATAAAGGTCCTCTAGGTTTTCGGTAGCTTAGCAGTAACATCGTAAGACATTTTATCCATAGGTCCTGGGTGTATTTCCCAAACGAGTTTTCTGTGACTGGTAGATATAAAAGTATATTACATATTAGGCGGCACATTAATCTTGTTTGCAGCGTCGGATGGGGCAAATCTTTTGCGCTACAGGTCGTGGTTTCGAATCCCATACAGAACAAATATTTACATGATCAAATTTATGATTATTAAATATAGCAATTAAAGTAGTATATTTTTTATTTCCTCTGTTGTCTGATTTCCATAACACAAGTGCTTTAAGCGACGTATCATAGAATCAGGTCAATGAGACGTAAGAATTTATTTATTTATTTAATCTTGAGTTTCCCGATGTCGCATTTGATAATTCCTATCTTGTGTCAAATTTTGTGGGATCGATCCCTACCTAGAACAAACATTTAATATTCATCTGATGATTTTTTTTTATTGTTGAATATTGTTGTCTGCGTGTTAAATATGTAATTAAGTATTATATTTGTAATTCCTCTGTTGTTTCATGTCCGTAACACCAGGGCCTTAAATAATTTATCTCAGTATCAGGTCAATGTATGTGATGTTGTTGTGAATGTATTATTATTTATTGTTAGGAAAACCTTGCGTCGGTGAACGAGATTAACGACAAACTCGTTGAAGCTGTACGGACGGTGGATTCTAACTAAGTTCATTGGACCACGCCGTTCAAATATACCTCTATATAAATATACCTCAGGAACTCTCTAACCACACTCTCAATCTCATGGCCGAATGGCGCTCGATGAAACTACTCTCTTCGAGTTACACGAAGTCATATAGGCGGCGTAATATTTCAAAATCACTATGAAATGACATCAGTCTCTTTAATACTAAAAATATTAAAGAGATGATTGAGCGGAATAAAGGCAGCCAAATGGACGATATGGATATGGATAATGGATATATATATATATATATATATTCAATCAGAAAGGTTTCAACAAAATGCGCGAAATAATTTTCTCACTCAATATTCAGATCAGTACTGAATATGAATGCGAAAAAAAGACAAAAAATCGATGTGTTCCGAGCATCCGAAACGATCTTCATTTGAGCGCATCGAAAATAATACGAAAGCTGAATATTGATATTTACGACTCTATCACATGGAGATAGGGTGCACGATAAATGATGACAAAGATTGTCGCGACTGCGGCTTTTATGTCGCGCTTGTTTGCTACTCGTCTTGTTCACAATTCGAGGAGTAAGGGACACACACTGTTGAGACAAGTAAGTACAACTTTAAAAATAATAGTATCCATTTATTATTTTTTTAATTGTCAAACAATCTCACGGAAGCCGTGATATAAAACGTTACCGCAGTCTATAGACACTTGTATTATCACAAGGATATTACTAGCGTTTTACCGACCTTGTAAATTAAAATATTATATCACAATTTCACTGCCTATCTCACCCTATAAAGCGAAACACAGCAAACATTGCTGTTTGGCAGTAGAAATGGGAGAGAGTGAGATAATTTTAGAATTTTAAAATAAAAAAAAACAAATAGTTTTGCAATATAAGTAGGCAGGCAGAAAACTTGATTTTATATGTATCATTATCATTATAACAGCCGTAAAATGTCTTCCTTAACCTGGGATACACATGTTAATGAAATCAGCAGTAAGGTTACCGGAACGGTTCGTGCTCTCTATCGATTAAAATATTTTCTTTCTACTAAAACCAAAACCCTTCTTATTAAATTCTTGGTTTTACCCATAATTGACTATGGTGACGTGTGCTGCACTAATATCTCTCAAGAACTCCTTAATAAATTGGATCATCTATTAAACAACTGTCTTCGTTTCATTTTCGGTTTGCGTAAATACGATCATATTTCCCATTACCGTTCTCTTCTCGGCTGGCTTTCTATTCGAGAACGTCGCAAAATTCAAGTTCTAACCATACTATTTTCAATACTTTTTGATCCGTACGCACCAATTTACTTAAAGGAGAGATTCCAATTCCTATCTTTCTCTCACGAACGTAATCTCCGTTCTTCTAATACTCTTTCGCTCTTAACTCCTTCTCATCACTCTAGTTTTTTGACAAACTCTTTTACAGTGACAGCTATACGACTCTGGAACGAGCTTCCGTTGAATATTAAGCAATCCCCAAAAAAAATTATCCTGAAACGCTGTCTCCGTACTTTATTTACTGATGCTGCTTCTCTGACTTTATAACTCT